>JAGIQG010000001.1:140603261-141078878 GCA_024679065.1 Sphyrna mokarran | reverse complement strand
CCCCTGAGGCACACCCCTCGTCACCGAACTCCACCATGAATATCTCCCATCAACCACCACCCTCTGTCTTCTATCTGCCAGCCAATTCCTAATCCAATTAGCTAAATCACCCTCTATTCCACAAATCTGCATTTTCTGTAGAAGTCTTCCATGGGCCACCTTATCAAACGCCTTACTAAAGTCCATATATACTACATCAACCGCCTTACCCCCATCCACCTCTCTGGTCACTTTCTCAAAAACTCAATGAGGTTAGTAAGGCATGACCTACCCTTCACAAAACCATGCTGACTATCCCCAATCAATTCAATTTCTCTCTAAATAACTATAAATCTATCCCTAATAATTCTCTCCAATACCTTTGCCACAACAGAAGAAGACTCACTGGCCTATAATTCCTGGAAAGGTCTCTCTTCCCCTTCTTAAACAATGGGACCACATTCGCCATCCTCCAGTCCTCCGGAACCACACCCGTAACCAACGAGGACCTGAAGATCAGAGCCAGAGGCTCTGCAATCTCCTCTCTTGCCTCCCAGAGAATCCTAGGGTAAATCCCGTCCGGCCCAGGGGACTTATCCAACTTCAAACCCTCGAGAATTTCTAGCACATCCTCCCTATCTACTACAATACTTCCCAATTTGCAACCCTGTACCTCAGTGTTCTCCATAGCTACATTTCCAGCACTCTGCGTGAATACCGAAGAGAAATATTTATTCAGTGCCTCACCAATCTCTTCAGGCTCCACGCACAACTTCCCACTGCTATCTATGACTGGCCCTAATCTTGCCCTAACCAATCTTCTATTCTTAACATATCGAAAGAAAGCTTTAGGATTCTCCTTAATCCTATCAGCCAACATCTTCTCGTGTCCCCTCTTAGCTCTCCTCAATTCACTTTTTACCTCCTTCCTGGCTAATCTATAGCTATCCATTGCACTAACTGAGCCTTCAAGCCTCATCCTGACATAAGCCTCCTTTTTCTTCTTAACCAGCAAATCAACTTTTTTCGTACACCAAGGCTCTCTTACTCGACCATTTCCTCCCTGCCTGACAGGGACATACTTATCAAGGACTCGCAGCAGCTGCTCCTTGAATAAGCACCACATTCCAGATGTTCCCAGTCCCTGTAGTTTCCTAGTCCAATCTATGCACCCTAATTCTCTCCTGATGGCCTCATAATTACCCTTCCCCCAGCTATAACTACTGCCCCCAGCTTCATGCCTATCCCTGTCCATCACTAAGGTGAACGTAACCGAATTGTGGTCACTATCACCAAAATGTTCACTAACTTCCAAGCCTAACACCTGGTCTGGCTCATTGCCCAGCACCAAATCCAATGTAGCCTCACCTCTAGTTGGCCTATCTACATACTGAGTCAAAAAACCTTCCTGCACACTCTGTACGAAAACTGACCCCTCTAACGAGCTAGAGCTATAGCTATTCCAATCAATATTAGCAAAGTTAAAGTCCCCCATCACAATTACCCTACTACTTTCACTCCTAATCAGAATTGACTTTGCAATCCTTTCCTCAACCTCTCTAGAACTATTAGGAGGTCTGTAAAAGACTCCCAACAGGGTGACCTCTCCTCTCCTGTTTCTAATCTCAGCCCATACTACCTCAACAGACAAGTCCTCATCAAACTTCTTTTCTATCACCGTGATACAGTCTTTGACCAATAATGCCACTCCTCCCCCCCTTCTACCTCCTTCTCTACTCCGACTAAAGCATTTGTACCCCGGAACCTGCAACATCCATTCCTGTCCCTGCTCTACCCAAGTCTCTGAAATGGCCACAACATCGAAGTTCCAGGTACTGGTCCAAGCTGCAAGTTCCTCCCCCTTATTGCGAATACTCCTTGCATTAAAGTATACGCATTTCAAACCATGCCCCACCCCACCCGTACGCCGCTGTGTTTTACAACTCTCTTCTATAACCCCCTTACTCTCATCCCTCTCAGCACCCCAACTACTTAGGATCCCACCCCCCCCCCGAATCAGTTTAAAGCCCCCATCATAGCCTTAGCAAATTTTCCCCCCAAGATATTAGTCCCCCTCTGGTTCAGGTGTAGACCATCTCTCTTGAAGAGGTCCCACCTATCCCAGAATGAGTCCCAATTGTTAAGGAACCTGAACCCCTCCCTCCTGCACCATCCACGCAGCCATGAGTTCAAACTTTCCCTTTCTCTGTTCTTCTCTAAACTATCCCTTGGCACAGGCAAGAGTCCAGAGATAACCACTCTGCCTGTTATGGACCTAAGCTTCCACCCTAACTCCATAAATTTCTGTTTAATATCCCCTTCCCTTGTCCTACCTACATCATGTGTCCCCACATGAACTATGACTTGGGGCTGACTCCCCTCACCCTTAAGAATCTTAAAAACCCGATCTGCGACATCCTGGACCCCAGCCCCTGGGAGGCAACACACCAGCCCTGAGTCCCGTTTATTACTATTTACCCTCCTATCTGTCCCTCTAACTATGGAGTCTCCTATAACTAGGCCTAATCTCTTATTCTCCCCACCCACCTGAGCATTCTCAGCAGGCTCACCCCCAGAGACCTGCTCCCTTTGGTCAGCTCCAGTTGATTCTTCCTCAACTGTAGCCTCCAAGACAGAAAATTTGTTTTGGAGGGGAACAGCCCCAGGGGATTGTCTCCCCGATTGCTTCTTACCCCTCCTCCTAATAGTTACCCAATTATCACTTTTAGGAGTTACAATCTCTTTGTTACTCCTGCCTATATCCTCCTCAACCTCTCGAATTACCCTGAGTTCCTCTAATTCCAGCTCCAGCTCCTTAACACTGTCCCTGTCAGGCAAGGAGGAAATGGTCGAGTAAGAGAACCTTGGTGTACGAAAAAAGTTGATTTGCTGGTTAAAAGGAAAAAGGAGGCTTATGTCAGGATGAGGCTTGAAGGCTCAGTTAGTGCAATGGATAGCTATAGATTAGCCAGGAGGGAGCTAAAGAGTGAATTGAGGAGAGCTAAGAGGGGACACGAGAAGACTTTGGCTGATAGGATTAAGGAGAATCCTAAAGCTTTCTTTAGATATGTTAAGAATAGAAGATTGGTTAGGACAAGATTAGGGCCAGTCATAGACAGCAGTGGGAAGTTGTGCGTGGAGCCTGAAGAGATTGGAGAGGCACTGAATAAATATTTACCAGGAGGTTTACCAGGATGTTGCCAGGTATGGAGGGCAGGTCTTATGTAGAGAGGCTGAGGGATTTGAGGTTGTTTTCGTTAGAAAGGAGGTGGCTAAGAGGGGACCTAATCGAAACATATAAGATGATTAGAGGTTTAGATAGGGTGGACAGTGATAGCCTTTTTCCTAGGATGGAGAAAGCTAGCACGAGGGGACACAGCTTTAAATTAAGGGGTGATAGTTATAGGACGGATATCAGAGGTAGGTTCTTTACCCAAAGGGTGGTTCGGGAGTGGAATGCCCTGCCTGCAGCAGTTGTAGATGCGCCAAGTTTGGTGGTGTTTAAGAGGTTAGTTGATAAGTATATGGAAGAGAAGGGATTGGGTTAGTTTGGAGGGGCATTGCTTTTTATATTGGTCGGCGCAACATCGAAGGCCGAAGGACCTGTTCTGTGCTGTAATGTTCTATGTTCTAACACCAGGTTTAATTCCAACCGATTTACATAGAATAGATCCTCACATAGAACATTACAGCGCAGTACAGGCCCTTCAGCCCTCGATCTTGCGCCGACAATGGAACCAATCTAATCACCCTCTAACCTAAACTATTCCAATGCTATTCGTGTGCTTATCCACTGACCATTTGAACACCCTTAAACTTGGCGAGTCCACAACTGCTGCAGGCAGGACATTCCATACCCTTACTACCCTCTGAATAAAGAACTTACCTCTGACATCCGTTCTATAACTACCACCACTTAATTTAAAGCTATGCCCCCCTCATGTTAGCTATCTCCATCTGAGGAAAAAGGCTCTCACTGATCATCTTGTATGCCTCAATTAGGTCACCTCTTAGCCTTCTTCTCTCTAATGAAAATAACCTCAAGTCCCTCAGCCTTTCCTCATAAGACCTTCTCATCATACCAGACAACATCCAGGTAAACCACCTCTGCACTCTTTCGAATGCCTCCACATCTTTCTTATAATGCGGCGACCAAAACCGTACGCAATACTCCGAGTGCGGCCGCAACATGACATCTCCGAAATTCAGTCCCTCTACCAATAAAAGCTAACACACTGTACGCAATGATCTGCTCGCTGATTCTGAGCTTGTGCTTACTCAGGGTCACTCAATTCTCATTACAGTCTGATGCAAACACAGATAACAGAACTGAACTCAGGATGTAAGATGAAAGTATCGAACAAGAGAAACTAATTTCTGTACAGCATTGTACATAATCAGATGGTTTCTGTCAGGAGAAAGATCCTTTTTCAGATTTTGGATCCTTTTTACAGCTCTAATTATTTAAAATTTGTCCCAATAACGTTTTTATTCATTCAAGAAACAGGGGCTTTGCTGGTTTTGTCAACATTTATTACCCACGCCTATTTTCCCATGAGAATCTACTTTCTTGAAATGATGTAGTTTTATCAAAGAATCATAGATTTATTACAGGTTCAGAAGGAGGCTAATTGGCCCATCATGTCTGCAGCTGCTCTGAAATGAGCTTTATTACTTTACACCATTCTCCCACACTTTCTCTGTGACCATTGGACATTGTTTCTCTCTTAACGTCCTCGAATGAATGTGCCTCTGTTTTATTAGAACAAGAAAATGGCTTCTCAACAATGAGAATCCAATCCGCTGTGAGACCAAACAAACAATTACTGATTTATCTGATAGTAAACTCACAAGCTTTCTAGGTTATCCTCTTTGTCAGGTGAATGAGGTGTTCTGGTCTCAAACAGCACGTATATCAGCACAGACGGTTTACAGATTGCTGATTAGAATGTGAATCTTTACACCTAACCTGCTATTCAAGTCTTAAAGTGGCTAACAATGTGAGTGGAAGGAGCATTGAGCACAGATTAAAGAGATGTGTATTGTCTCCAGACAGTACAGTAAGTGAGGTTTTGCAAACCCAGGCAAGTCATGGAGGTTACAGATAGTGTGACATGAACCCAAGATCCATGAACCCATGAACTCAACAGGGATCTTGGCTTCACGTCACACTATCTGGCCTGTTCTGTGCTTTAATGTTCTATGTTCTATGTTCTATCTGTAACCTGCATGACTTGCCTAGGTTTTGCAAAACCTCACTTATTGTACTGACTGGAGACAATACACATCTCTCTAACCTGTGCTCAGTGCTCCTTCCACTCACATTGTTAGCCACTTTAAGACTTCAACAGCAGGTTAGGTGTAAAGATTGGCATTCTAATCAGTAATCTGTAAACCGTCTGTGCTGTTATATGTGTGTTTGAGACCAGAAACCTCATTCATCTGATGAAGAGGATAACCTCGAAAGCTTGTGAGTTTACTATCAAGTAAATGGGTTGGACTTAAACCTAGTACTGTCAGACTCTTTACTGTGTTTACCCCAGTCCAATGCCAGCATTTCTACAAAAAGATCTACCAGCATTCCTCCCACAGTCCAAAGATGTGTAGGTTAGATGGATTGGCCATGATCAATGTGTGAGTTTATGGGGTTAGGGCAGGTTTTGGGCCTAGGTGGGGTGCTCTTTCGAAGTATCAGTGAACACTCAATGGGCTGAAAAGCCTCATCAGCACCATATGAATTCTGGAAGGGTTTTAGCATTTGACAATAATAATGCATCAGACAATAAAATCCATGTAGAGAATAATAATAAATAAGATTGAATTTACTTTTTTCTTAACGTAATAAACATCTGCTATATGATGGATGAACTAGTGGTACAAATAGAGATATAAAATGTGGTTACAAGGTGTCCAAAATTGGGAAATAAATATTCCAAGTACACAAAGGAATGTACAATGGAAAGGATAAGAAGGGAAATGCAAAGGAACACAATGGAAAAGAGAGACAGAACGGAAAAGTAGGAGGTGTAGCCCTGATAAGAAAGTGTGATCGACATTCATGAAAAGGGATCATGTCTCAAAAAAAATCAGGTTGTAATAATCAACATGATATGGGTAGCAATTAGCAATACCAAGAGGTAGAAAATGCTGGAAGACCATAAGCTTATAGTCACCCCACTAATAGTTATGTCATGGAGCAGAATATTAAATGAGACACTATTAGAGCTTGCAACAAAAAGTTGTGGAGGAATCTAATCAACATCTAGACTATAGAAATCAAATCAGCAAAAGTCGTCTGGAAATGAGTTTGTTGAATAGTTTCATCACATTTTTATGAAGTAATATGTTGCAGAGCCAAGCGATGTTGAAGTTAATTTAGATCTGATATTATGCAATGAGAAAGGATTAATCAGTAAAATCATCCAAAAAGATCCACTGGGAAATGGTCATCATAATGCAATTGAATTCCACATTTCAGTTTGAAAATTACATTTTCCAATCTCACAGAGAAAAAATTAATTAAAGCTGAAACAAAGCTACTTGCGTCCAGTTCTGGTCACCTTACTACTGGAAGGACGTGGAGACTCTGGAGAGAGTGCAGAGGAGGTTTACCAGGATGCTGCCTGGTATGGAAGGTCTGAGTTACGAGGAGAGATTAGGCAAATTGGGATTGTTTTCCTTAGAAAGACATAGACTTAGAGAAGATCTCATAGAGGTGTACAAGATTATGAGGGATATAAATAGAGTAAACAGGGTTAAGCTTTTTCCTAGGATGAACTCTAATAGCACGAGGGGTCACGGGCTTAGGGTGAGGGGGGTAAGGTATAGTTTGGATGCTAGAGGGAGTTTTTTCTTACAGAAGGTGGTGGGGGTATGGAATGCGCTGCCAAGTAAAGTGGTGGAGGCAGGTACTCTGGAGTTATTTAAGAAATACTTAGATGGGCACATGAACAGAATGGGAATGGAGGGGTATAGAAAACTGATTTAAAATAGGGATCATGAGCCTTGGGAGTCCCTGGGAAGTGTGTAAATAGATGATGATATTGATGTACTTGTTTTTATCCTACAGGTGCTTTGGTCCACCTTGTTGTCTAACAAGGAGCATACACGCGATGGATCGTGAGAGGGCTGCTCTTGGATTTTGAGAGTATCCTAATGCTTCACGTCGTTAGTGTACGCTTGACCTGGACCATTTGATGGGCAACACGACAGCTCAGTGACTATCGCTGTGCTGTGCAGATACATGGATTTGGGCCTGTGTCTATGGGAGTTTGCACATTCTCCCCGTGCTTGCGTGGGTTTTCTCCGGGTGCTCCGGTTTCCTCCCACATCCCAAAGATGTGCTCTTAGATTAATTGGCAAAACAAATTCTCCCTAAATTGTCTCAAATTTGGTTTTTAATCCATAGATCTATAAACATACACAGGGATCACGGGCAGAAGTGGGAACATCGGGTAGGCGGCGCGGGCTCGTTGGGCTGAAAGGCCTGTTTCCCGTGGTATTTTGTTCTTTGTTCTTCTTTGTTCTTTGTTCATATGTATGAGGTGAGACCTGAGTAAGTATTGGTAGTAAATAAACTAGGAAACATTTAAAGAAACAATTCAAATATTCAACAAAAATGCATCATCAGCGGAACAGTATCACCAATGGCTTGCTGAGAAGGTTAAGGATGGTATTAGATTAAGGAAGAAGCTTATCATTTTGCAAAGAATATTAATGAGCCTGAGGAGTGAGAGCATTATAGAAAAAAACAAACGGCCGCAAAAAACTTGATGAAATGGGGAAAAAAGTAGAATATAATGATAAAGGACAAAAATACAATGAGGGTAAACTAGTTAGGAACTTTTATAAGTAGATACATAGAACACAGAACATAGAACATTACAGCGCAGTACAGGCCCTTCGGCCCTCGATGTTGCGCCAGCCAGTGGACCCTCTAACCTAAACTATTCCAATATAGATATAGATATAGAATAGATATAGAACATTACAGCACAGAACAGGCCCTTCGGCCTTCGATGTTGTGCCGACCAAAATAAAAAGCAATGCCCCTCCAAACTAAACCATTCCCTTCTCTTCCATATACTTATCAATTAACCTCTTAAACGCCACCAAACTTGGCGCATCTACAACAGCTGCAGGCAGGGCATTCCACTCCCTAATCACTCTTTGAGTAAAGAACCTACCTCTGATATCCGTCCTATAACTATACCCCTTAATTTAAAGCTGTGTCCCCTCGTGCTAGCTTTCTCCATCCTAGGAAAAAGGCTATCACTGTCCACCCTATCTAAACCTCTAATCATCTTATATGCTTCAATAAGATCCCCTCTTAGCCGCCTCCTTTCTAACGAAAACAACCTCAAATCCTTCAACCTCTCTTCATAGACCTGCCCTCCATACCAGGCAACATCCTGGTAAACCTCCTCTGTACCCTCTCCAATGCCTCCACATCTTTCTTATAATGTGGGGACCAGAACTGCACACAATACTCCAAGTGCGGCCGCACTAGAGTTTTGTACAGTTGCAACACGATGCTGCGGCTCCTAAATTCAATCCCCCTACCAATAAAAGCTAAGACTCCATATGCCTTCTTAACAACTTTATCCACTTGACTGCCTACTTTCAGGGATCTATTGACACATACACCAAGATCCTTCTGTTCCTCAACACTATTAAGAGCCCTACCATTAGCCCTATACTCTACACATTTATTGTTCCTGCCAAAGTGCATTACCTCACACTTTTCCACATTAAACTCCATTTGCCACCTCTCGGCCCAGCTCTGCAACTTGTCCAAGTCACTCTGTAAACTATAACACCCCTCTTCACTATCTACCACTCCACCAACTTTAGTGTCATCTGCAAATTTACTGATCCATCCTTCAATACCCTCATCCAGATCATTTATAAAAATTACAAACAGCAGGGGCCCCAAAACAGACCCCTGAGGCACACCACTTGTCACCGAACTCCACGATGAATATCTCCCATCAACCACCACCCTCTGTCTTCTATCTGCCAGCCAATTCCTAATCCAATTAGCTAAATCACCCTCTATTCCACACATCTGCATTTTCTGTAGAAGTCTTCCATGGGCCACCTTATCAAACGCCTTACTAAAGTCCATATATACTACATCAACCGCCTTACCCCCATCCACCTCTTTGGTCACTTTCTCAAAAAACTCAATGAGGTTAGTAAGGCATGACCTACCCTTCACGAAACCATGCTGACTATCCCCAATCAATTCATTTCTCTCTAAATAACTATAAATCCTATTCCTAATAATTCTCTCCAATACCTTGCCCACCACAGAAGTAAGACTCACTGGCCTATAATTCCCAGGAAGGTCTCTCTTCCCCTTCTTAAACAATGGGACCACATTCGCTATCCTCCAGTCCTCCGGAACCACACCCGTAACCAACGAGGACCTGAAGATCAGAGCCAGAGGCTCTGCAATCTCCTCTCTTGCCTCCCAGAGAATCCTAGGGTAAATCCCGTCCGGCCCAGGGGACTTATCCAACTTCAAACCCTCGAGAATTTCTAGCACATCCTCCCTATCTACTACAATACTTCCCAATTTGCAACCCTGTACCTCAGTGTTCTCCATAGCTACATTTCCAGCACTCTGCGTGAATACCGAAGAGAAATATTTATTCAATGCCTCACCAATCTCTTCAGGCTCCACGCACAACTTCCCACTGCTGTCTATGACTGGCCCAAAATATTCAACATTTACAGCTACAATAAGAGTAGCTGTAAATGTTAGTCTGTTAGAAACAAGGGCAGCGTGGTAGCACAGTGGTTAGCACTGTTGCTTCACAGCTCCTGGGACCTGGATTCGATTTCCTGTTTGGGTTACTGTCTGTGTGGAGTTTACACATTCTATTTGTGTTTGCATGGGTTTCCTCCCACAGTCCAAAGATGTGGAGGTTAGGTTTGATTGGCCATGCTAAAATTGCCGCTTAGTGTCCTGGATGCGTAGGTTAGAGGGATTAGTGGGTAAAATATGTATGGATATGGGGGCAGGGCCTGGGTGCAGACTCAATGTACTGAATGGTCTCTTTCTGTACTGTAGGGTTTCTATGATTACTACGAAATTATCATGGTGATGAGGAGATGGCAAAGACATTGAATGAATATTTCTGAATGTCCTCAGGAGAAGACCTATCTGTAATACAGCATGCCTAGGACTAATAGGAGTGAGGAAATTAAAATGCATAATATCAGTGGACAAGAAATGGGCTTTTATTGGTAGAGGGATTGAATTTAGGAGCCGTGAGGTTATGTTACAACTGTACAAAACTCTGGTGCGGCCGCACTTGGAGTATTGCGTACAGTTCTGGTCGCCGCATTATAAGAAAGATGTGGAAGCATTGGAAAGGGTGCAGAGGAGGTTTACCAGGATGTTGCCTGGTATGGTGGGAAGGCCTTATGAGGAAAGGCTGAGGGACCTGAGGTTATTTTCATTAGAGAGAAGAAGGTTACGCGGTGACCTAATTGAGGCGTATAAGATGATCAAGGGATTGGATAGGGTGGATAGTGAGAGCCTTTTTCCTCGGATGGTGATGACCAACACGAGGGGACATAACTTTAAATTAAGAGGTGGTAGTTATAGGACGGATGTCAGAGGCAGGTTCTTTACACAGAGGGTGGTGAGAGCGTGGAATGCCCTGCCTGCAGCAGTTGTCGCCTACTTTGGGGGCATTCAAATGTTCGGTGGATAGGCATATGGATGATATTGGAAGTTTAGGTTAGAGGGTCCACTGGCCAGCGCAACATCGAGGGCCGAAGGGCCTGTACTGCGCTGTAATGTTCTATGTTCTAAGAAAAATACAGAAACTCAAGAGACCAAAACGTAACATAGAATCCCTACAGTGCAGAAGTAGGCCAGTTGGTCCATTGAGTTTGCACCAACAACAATCCTACCCAGATCCTATCCCCATAATCCCATGTATTTACTCTACTAATTCCCCTGACACTAAAGGACAATTTAGTATGGCTTTCAACCTAACCCACACATCTCTGGACTGTGGAAGAAAACTGGAGCACCCAGAGGAAATCCACTTAGATACAGGGAGAACTCCACACAGACAGTGATTGAGGCTGGAATTGAACCCAGGACCCTGGTGCTGTATGAGAGCAGTGCTAATCACTCTGCCACCTTGCTGGACAGAAAGAAGTAATTCAAAAAGAGGGAATGAGACAAGTCAGAAAGAAGCACTGATAATCTTAGATGGAGGGAATGAAACAGGATAAAGAGACAAAAGAAAGTCAAATAGGAGTCAGACTGGAAGAAAAAGAGAAGAACTCAGAGAAAGAATGAGAGAGAGGAATTAGATGAACAACAGGGGTAGGAGGTAGGGAGTGGACAGGATTGAGAATAGTAGTGAGATTTCAAGTAAATCTAGTTGGAAAACAAAGCATATCAAGTGATGGCTAAGTTTCAAAATTTCTTGCATGTACCAGTTATAGTGAGCAAATTTGTGACAATTTCTCACAGTTCTTAGAAATTTGGTAGGTTTGCAACACCTGATTCACTACATGAAACAGACAAAACCGAGTAATATTCTTGACGGGTATCTTTTGATTCAGAATCATTTAATTGTATGCTTCACCACCTCCTATGGAGAATATGCATTAATTAGATGTGCCCTTACCCACCGTGCATAAACCAGTTTATGTTCTACCAGTGCTTGAAGATATAGTTCCTCCTAATCTAAGTCTCAGCACAAGCTGAATGCCTTGCAGTCCCTTCTCAATTATGAGGTTTTGCAGCACACAGCAAACCAAGTGTCAGTCCGCAGTTTAGCTAACTCACAATGAAAACCCTCTTCCTAACAGTCAAGAAACCTTGCTTCTTCAGAATCCCAACTGATAATTTGCTGAGAATGGCAGCTGGTTTTATGCACCTGGTCTACTCTCGGTCACTTGTGGCTCTAAAGTGAGCACAGAGGTCTTAAAATATTGGACTAGATTACAATCTACAGTAATTTGAGAGGTTTATAATACTGCCGTCATTTCAATTTCATTGAAGAACAGGAATGTTCGCTGATATCATCCATTTTAATTTCCTCACTCCTATTAGTCCTAGGTTACACTCTATTTCAAGTATGTCTCCTCCTGAGGACATTCAGAAATATTCATTCAATGTCTCTGCTGTCTCCTCATCACCATGATAATTTCATAGTAATCACAGAAACCCTAAAATCTGGTTTCACCATTTGATTAAATGGTGCCTGATCTGCTCACTCTGATCCCATAACCCAGAAACCCTCACCTAATGAAAATCTATCATTCTCAGTTATCAAATTTTCAGTTAACCTGTATCTTTGAGGGATAAGTTCGAGATCTTTTGTGCAAACTTTGATTTGATTTATTATTGCCATATGAATTAACTTACATGAAAAGTGTTATTTCTTGTGTGCTATACAGAAGAAAAGGAGAGAGTGAAGAACATACTGTTACAGTCATAGCTAGGATGTAGAGAAAGATCAACTTAATGCAGGGTAAGGTCTCTTCAAAGTCTGACAGCAGCGGGGAAGAAGGTGTTCTTGAGTTAATTGGTATATGATCTCAGATTTTTGTATCTTTTTCAGATGGAAGAAGGTGGAAGAGAGAATGTCTGTGATATGGAGAGTGGGTCCTTAATTATGCTGGCTGCGGAAGTGTAGACAGAGTCAATGGATGGGAGGCTAGTTTGTGTGATGGATTGGGTTACATTCACATTTTGTAATTTGTTGCTACCTTGGACAGAGCAGGAGTCATATAAGCAATAATACAACCAGAAAGACTGCTTTCTATGGACATGCCAAATTTCTTTAGTCTTCTGAGAAATTAGAGGCGTTGGTGGGCTTTCTTAGTTATAGTGTCAGCACAGTAGCACCATGACAGACTGTTGGTGATCTGGACACCTAAAAACTTGAAGCTCTTGACCTTTTCTACTTTGTCCCCATTGATGTAGACGGGCACGTGTCCTCCTTTACGCTTCCTGAAGTCGATGACAATCTCTTTCGTTTTGTTGACGTTGAGGCTGAGATTATTGTCACCACACTAGTTCACCAGATTTTCTACCTCATCCCTATACTCTGTCTCATCATTGTTTAAGATTTGTCCCACTATGATGGTGTCATCAGCAAACTTGAAAATTGAACTGGAGGGGAATTTGATGTAGAATTTCACTATCTGTAACCCCCATGACTTGCCTGGGTTAGCAAAAAACCTCACTTACTGTGCTATCTGGAGATAATACACATCTGTGCTCAGTGCTCCTTCCACTCACATTGTTAGCCACTTTAAGACTTGAATAGCAGGTTAGGTGTAAGGATTCGCATTCTAATCAGCAATCTATAAACTGTCTGTGCTGAAATGTGTGCTAACACAGACCAGAACACCCCATTTGCCTGAGGAAGGCTACAAAGGCCGAAAGCTTGCAAGTTTACTATCAAATAAATCGGTTGGATTTAAAATTGGTGTTGTCAGACCTCTTATGGGGAATTTGACCACAGAGTATAAGGAGTATAATAAGGGCTGAGGACACAGCCTAGTAGAGCACGGGTGTTGAGGATGATTGTGGAGGAGGTGTTGTTGCCTATCCTTACTGATTGTGATCTGTGAGTTAGGAAGTTCAAGATCCAGTCGCAGGAGGAGGAGCCAAGGCTCAGGCCATGGAGTTTGGAGATGAGTTTCATGGGAATAATGATGTTGAAGGCTGAGCTATCGTCAATAAATTTGAGTCTGATATAGGTGTCTTTGTTATTTAGGGTTGAGTACAAGGCCAAGGAGTTGGCATCTGCTGTGGACCTGTTGCTGCAGAAGGCAAACTGTGGTGAATCCAGGTAGTCCAAGGGCTACCATGGCTAGCCTTTCAAATCATTTCATAATGGTGGATGTCAGAGCCACTGGATAATAGTCGTTGAGGCACCCTGCTTGATTTTCCTTCGGGTGATGGTGGTCTTCTTGAAGCGGAAAGGGACCTCAAATTGTTGCAAAGAGAGGTTGAAGATGTCTGCGAATACCCTCTCCAGCTGATCTGCGTAGGACCTGACTGCTCCTCCGGGTACCCTATTTGAGCCAGTCACTTTCTGTGTGTTGACTTGAGAAAGCTGCTCTGACGTCTGCAATGGTAACCCTAGATACAAGTTCATCCAGGGCTTCCAACGCAGAGGGCAGGTTCTTGCTGACCTCTTGTTCAAAATGGCACAGAATGCATTAAGCTCATCAGGGAGGGATGTATTGAAGCCAGTGATTTTACATGCCTTCATCTTGTAGCCTGTTATGTCTTGCAGGAGTACCAAGTTGGCGAGGGTCTGTGTGGCTAGCCTAGACTCTAGCTTGGTTCAGTGCTATCTTTCAGCATCTTGAATGGATCTCCTTAGATCACATCGGGCTTTCTTGTATAGGTTAGGGTCGCCTGACTTGAACGAGTGTACTTGGATTTTAGCAAGCAGTGGATATCCCTGTTCACCCATGGTTTCTGGTTGGGGAACACACATTTGTTTCTTTTGCACACAATCTTCTATTACTAATGAAGTTAGTTACTGTAGTAGTGTACTGTTCAGGCTGGTCACAGAGTTTTTAAATACTCAACTATCCACTGACTCCAAGAAATCCCGTAGGAGATGATCCAATTCCTCAGATCAATATTGCATGACTTTCTTTGATGGATTCTCCCACCTTAGTTTTTGTTTGTAGCCTGGGAACAGGGGCACAGCCTTGTGGTCTGATTTGCCAAAGTGTGAGCAGGCAACAGACGGTAGGCATGTTTGATATTTTTGTAGCAGTGGTCTAGGATGTTTGGGTCTTTGGTGGAACAGGACATAGAACATAGAACATAGAACATTACAGCACAGAACAGGCCCTTCGGCCTTCGATGTTGTGCCGACCAAAATAAAAAGCAATGCCCCTCCAAACTAAACCATTCCCATGTGTTGGTGTTAACTTGGTAGTACATCTTGAGCTTGGCCTGATTGAAATCCCCAGCCACGATGAACAAGACCTCGGGATGTTTCATCTCAAGGCTATTTGTAGTTGTGTGTATTTTGTCCAGTGCAATCTTCATGTCCGAATGGGGTGGGATGTAAACTACCGTCAGGATAACGGAGGTGAACTCCCTTGAAAGATAGTCGAGGGAACATTTTAGTGTCAGGTATTCTAGCTCTGGGGAGCAGAAATTTGCCAGTGTTGCTAACTCCTGTTTCAGCACTATGAGGTGTTGATTAGGATTCCCTGACATTATCCCTTAATGGTCTAGCTCTCGTTTTGAAGCTGTGTCAAATGTTCCCTCCAAACTGTGTAGACTAAGATGTCCCTGTCATTCTCTATCTGCATGTGGACCCGTGCAAGAAAATTTGAAGGGGTTACATACTTCAACAAATCACCCACACACTCAAGTATCTATTGTCCTCTTGAGTGTTGATCTGTCTTAAGACGATAGTTAATACCATGGAAATCCTGATGATTTCAGGGGCAACAGTAGCAAAGTGGTTAACATTGCTGCCTTACAGCATCAAGGATCTCGGGTTCAACACTGGTCTTGGGTGACCATTTGGAATTTGCATGTTCTGCCACTATTCATGTGGATTTCCTCCAGGTGCTCCAGTTTCCTCCTACAATCCAAATATGTGCAGGTTCGGTGGATTGGCCATAGTAAATGCATGGAGTTAAGGGGAAAGTTTGGGGAGTTGACCTGGGTAAGATGCTCTTGTGGAAAATTGGTGCAGACTCAATGGGTGGAATTTTTCCATTCTGCCCTCAACAGTGTTAGAATTTAACCAATGGTTAACAAAGTACAAAGAACAAAGAACAAAACAGCATGGGAAACAGGCCCTTCGGCCCAACAAGCCCATGCCGCCTACCCAATGTTCCCACCTCTATCCGTGATCCCTGTCCATATTTATAGATCAATGGATTAAAAACCAAATTTGAGACAATTTAGGGAGAATTTGTTTTGCCAATTAGCCTAAGAGCACATCTTTGGGATGTGGGAGGAAACCGGAGCACCCGGAGAAAACCCACGCAAGAACGGGGAGAATGCACAAACTCCCACAGACACAGGCCCAAATCCATGTAACTGTACAGCACAGTGATAGTCACTGAGCTGTTGTGTTGCCCATCAAATGGTCCAGGTCAAGTGTACACTACCGACATGAAGCACTAGGATACTCTCGAAAAAAAAATCCAAGAGCAGCCCTCTCATGACCCATCGCATCTATGTCCCTCATTAGACAACAAGGTGGACCAAAGCATCTGTAGGATAAAAACAAGTACATCAATATTATCATCTATTTACACACTTCCCAGGGACTCCCAAGGCTCATGATCCCCTATTTTAAATCAGTTTTCTATACCCCTCCATTCCCATTCTGTTCATGTGCTCATCTAAGTACTTCTTAAGTAACTCCAGAGTACCTGCCTCCACCACTTTACTTGGCAGTGCATTCCATACCCCCACCACCCTCTGTAAGAAAAAACTCCCTCTAGCATCCAAATTATACCTTACCCCCCTCACCCTAAGCCCATAACTCCTCGTGCTATTCGAGTCCATCCTAGGAAAAAGCTTAACCCTGTTTACTCTATCTATACCCCTCAATCTTGTACACCTCTATTTGATCTTCTCTAAGTCTACGTCTTTCTAAGGAAAACAGTCCCAATTTGCCTAACCTCTCCTCGTAACTCACATTTTCCATACCAGGCAGCATCCTGGTAAACCTCCTCTGCACTCTCTTCAGAGTCTTGGATCTGTTGTAGTGACCAATGGCAACAAGCTGTAAGGATCAGCTGACCCAGTGAACTATGTAATCAATGACAAAATGGCATGATGGTCAGCTGACTAGGATGCTACCAAGGTTAATTATGTGAAGAATGGAGAAGTTAAGTTTGTTCTCTTCGAGAAGATCAGCACCGAGATTTCATAGTGCTGTTCAAAATCATGAGGAAACACAACGAGCTATGGATTTGAATGCATTGCTCAAAAGGATGATTTGAAGCAGTTCAACAATTATTATCTAAAGGGATTGAATAATTCTTGATTGGCAAATAACTAAAGCTACAGGGAAACAACAGCAGAGTGGGACTACCAACTCAACCCAACTCATTGTTTAACACCTCGATTACATTACACTATAATCTTTTATATTCAGGGAAATAAAAACAAAGGTCAGAATAAAGATCTCACCCACGGCTGGGATTCTCTGGTTTGTGCTGCTACAAAGTGAGATTTGACTAAGCTGGCAGCAATAGTGGGATGAACAAGACCAGAGAATTCTGGCCATGCAAACAATACAGGATTCTATATAACCTATTTTCAGAATTTTATCCTATTTCAGCCATTTAGTCCAGTGTGATGCAGCAGCAAGAGATAAGTAGAGAAGAAGCAGTCACAAACTAAAAAAGGAGGAATCACAAACTAAAATAGTCATCTGAGCAATAGAAGTAAACAATAAAATTGTCTGGGGCAATGTTTTCACTAAGCTGCAAATGCATGCAGCCAAGCAGAACTAGCCAGCAAGATACTATACAAGTCTTGTTCTAATTAAATACGGCAGCTGTACAGTTACCAAAAAAATTGTAAAGGCACCGCATATAGAAGAAAAATGGCCATGCACACTGACACATTTTACAGAGAAGACAGGCATTGTAATCTGCAAGTTTCTCACAATCAATGAATGGGATTCTCTGACCTCATCTGTAGCTGAGATTCTCCAGTTCCTCTGCTCTGAATGGAGGTTTGATTGAGCTCCAAATTTTCCATTCTGACTGGCGGGGTGGAGTAAGTACGGCTGGAGAATTCCAGCCAAAAACTTTTGAGAAGGTATAAAGTTCAGGACACAACACAAAATTGGAAGTGCTGATGGGATATTTTGTTTTAGCTATTTTAATGAGCATTCATGAGATGCATCCACGCCACCTGCCAGTAGGAACACCAATCTACCATTGGGAGAATGGCCTTGTGATTTTACACCAGTGAGTTTCTGACTTCTTTGCACCTACTAGACTCTTCACTCCCATCCTCAGCAAACCCCCATCAGTTTTCTACCACATTCTGTTTTTATTACATAAGAAAAAAGAAATCGAATTTATCCCACAGGTGTTTTGGTCCACCTTGTTGTCTAACAAGGGGCATACATGCAATGGGTCATGAGAGGGCTGCTCTTGGAATTTTTTCGAGAGTATCCTAGTGCTCCACGTCGTTAGTGTACGCTAAAATATTTTCATGTCTGATCTGAGATTTCTATTCTCCCACCCAATCCTGTATCATTGATTTCCTGCTCATCACAACCCTTTGGAGGTACAAATTACAATCATTCACAAGCCTTTAACTGAAGTAATATCAGTCCGGTTCTTCTTCACTCTCTTCCTTTCTTATTAGGGCTACACCTCCTATTTTAGTTTTTCTTTTCAGAATGTTGTGAACCTCTGTTCACAACCTTGATTGCCTTTCAACTATGACTGTGATTCTCTCAGAAGTGCTGAATTGGTGGGAGAACTGTTCTGTCAGTTCAGCTTCTCACCCGAATCTCCGCATGCAGTGCACTGCAGAGGGCCCAGTCATGAATATCATTAAACGTTTGGGAGGCCCAAGAGCTTGAAATCGGCGAGATGAGCAGGAATCCACGCACGCACATATAGCTGGGAAATCAGGGAAAACACCTCCCAGCACCCAGATCACTGCCATCCAAACACTATGCACATCACTGACCTCATTACTGGCCCCCAAAAACACCCCTCCATGCCACCACCCCCACCCACACATGGCTGGCCTTATTGCTGGCCTGTAACAATTCCCTCATTGAGGAATCGCTAGCCTTATTGCTGGCCCACACAACAACGCCTCCCCCACCCCCCACCCCCCGCCCCACAGCCCCTGGTCACTGTAGCTAATTGATTGGGAGTCTTGAGTGTTGCACCCACTCCTTGGCACAGCAGCCTATTGAATGGCAACCAATTAACACCCAGAGATGCTAACACTCAACTCAATTAACAATCAACTGAATGCAGCCTTCAAAATCTCTCACAAGTATTTGTTGCCAACGGGCCCTTGACTGACCACACTCAATGCACCTGCACTCCCAGGAAGGCAGACTGTTGAGTGAGAGCATTCTATGCATACTACTGGATTTGTGGGGGAAAAAAAAGGGGGTTTTGGTGAAGGGACTTCTGCCTCCCTGGAAGTTTTCAGGAAGGAAAAAGCATCACCCCTAAACTTCAGACACTGATGAGTGCTCTCTCCTTGGGAGATGAGGGGGAAAGAGTGAGGCCCAGAGGACAGGAGGCCTTGTGCCTGGAGACTCGGGGCCTGTTCTCATCTGCAAGAGGGAGTACAGGATCCATCAAAGCAGGAGAAAGAAAAACATCAAAGCACTGAGTTGTTAGGCTGGCGCCCCCATCCATCCAATATCAGTGCCTGAAAAGAAGGGAAGAAGAAGAAAGAAAACTGTTTGCATCTACACGGGTGGGGGCTGAAGATATATTTGGACTTTTTGTTAGGCCCTTGGATCGAAGACCTGAAGTTCCTGCACTCATTGCTGCTGCTCACAAGACCATCCTCCTCACTCGTCCTGACCACCAGCCCACCTGAGTGACCTGTCTCCCACCCTCCCTCCTGCTCAATCGTCCCTCTCTCTCCCTCTCTGAAATCAGGAGAGACCACCAGAGCCCATACTCATCCCACCTTTCCTCATTCGCTCTCTGACCACCCCCAGAATGTGTGGGCAGAACCCCTTCCCCCACCATATCCATCCTTCCTTTCTCTTTACCCCCTTCCTAAGCTTCCCACTAAGGCCAGAGAGGCTCCATTTAACCTTCCCTCAACCTACATGGAAATACATTATGTCCGGACAGTCTTGGGGTGGGCATAGCACATGAACATCATGGTGACCACGTCATCGTCACCGGTGGCAGGGTCTTCCGAGCAAAGTATGCAGGAGTGGTGGCATCAAAGACCCCCGCTGCTCCAAAGGCCCTACCACCTTTCAGCTTTATTACAAAGCAACTTGGGGTCAAGTGTTACACCCACCCCAACATGACAATTTTGAGGTCTGCATTAGAGCAACAACTGGGGTTGTTGGCTCCGTGGCCATTGTCACAGCCTCGAAAATCTACAACAAAGCTGGATTTCTCCTGAAGGCTGTTCACCTCTCCCTGGAAAAGAAGGCTCATGGTGGGCGGGACTTTCCTGGCGGTGAACCTTCTGGAGGCCACCACCCAGAGGATTGTCCTTTAAAACATCCCATCCCTATTGAGCTCCTTCTCTCCATCTCCATCTACTGGGGGAGTCACGTCTGGGAAGAACACGATTCCGCTCGGTCTTCGGGAACCAATCCTCAGGCACATGTATTCCTTCTGGCACCAGGTTTTCATCCGCCTGGCTCGGGAGGAGTGCCTCGAGGGGGCCTTCAATGTCCCCTTTGACAGGGTGGTGTACCGGATTTTCTGATCAGTGGATGGCATACAGTGTCATGCCTCTAAGGAGGGGGGGCATGTTCAAAAGAACTGCCCGGCCTCCAAGGCGCAGCAGTTGGCACCGCAATCCCTTCTCCCCACAATGAAGTACCAACTGGTTCCCAGCAAGGGGACTCCATGTCGGCAGCTGCTGCCATCTTGGCTGCAGGTTGGGGGTGGGGGGGGGAACAGGGTGTCCGCATGGCCAGAAGACCACGAGAAAGGGGAAACGGAATCCGAACCCCTACTACCCCAATTAACCCGCAGCCAGCTCGAGTAGAGAAAATACCTCCAGCCCACCTTCTATTCCATCCATTGACGCCTCAGCTGGGTCCAGCATCGTGAGCGTGCGGGTTCCTGGGTCCGGGCATGGGGGAGAAATCACATCTCCTGGGGGAAGGAATGGAAAGCCCAAGGGGCAAGGCAGGAAGGAGAGAGGCAGAGTGTGAAAGGCATCTCCTGCCAGCAGGCTGCCCCGCAAATAAGGGCGCTACACCTCAGGAGAGGGGGACCCCAGATCAATGGGACTCCCCACACCCCCCGCCCTGGTGTAGAGCTGGTGGCGCCAATGCCCCTCTGTCCTGCTAGAGGATTGCAGCAGCTGTTTGGATCCTTGGGTGGTGGTGGTGAGGAAGTTCCCTCTCCCTCTATCCCGCTCTCCAATTGGAGCTCTTTCCAGACTTGTGGGCTGGCCCGGCATCTGGGGCAGAGCGGGAAACTGAACCACCGCCACCCTCAGGCCCAGAAGCAAGGGAGGAGCGCTGGGGCAACCCATCCGCCGTCAATTCTGGGGGTGGGATCAAGGGGAGCTCAGACTGGTTGGGGGACTCTGTGCCACCCGCTGTTCGTACTATGGCAAGAGACTGAGAAGAACAGTGCTCAGTAGTGGGCACAGGGACAGTTTTGAGTCCTCCTGGAGCAAGGCAGCGGATTCCCTCATGCCTCCCATCGAGCTGCCCCTCATCCGCCCCAGAGGAACTCGGGGCCTTTGTAAAGGAACTCTCCAGTCACCCTGACAGCATCCAACCGGCCCTTGACCCTTGGTCAGACCTGGCGATGCTCATCCAATCCACACAAGCCTGCTCACAGGCCGCACTGGGCCTGGATCCAGAAGAACAGCACCAGTTGTAAGGGTTCCTCTCCAGGCTCTTGAGGGAGTGGGACTGGCGCACCTCGCGCTACCACTCCTTCAAACAATTAGTTCAGAGGTGAATGGTGGTCGGAGCACTAAGCTGCTGATATAAAGGGGACTACAGCCAGCCTCAACATCAACGGAGCAGCCAGCCACTCCGCAGGTTCTCGGTCCTCAGGGATGGGAAATACGTGGTGTGCTTCCTGCAAGAGACCCACACCATCACAAGAGATGAAATCCAATGGCTCCTGCAGTGGTGACGGGGGATGGGGGAGTGGCGGTTACATGAGCCATCTCACAATCGCTTCATGTGGGTTGGCTACCTTGCTGGTCCCCCATTTTCAGTCATAGATCCTGGGGATTCAAGGAGCCTGTGCCATTCGATTGCTGCACTGGGCGGTCCGCGAGGGGTGGAATGTGGCCATTCGCTTCCTGAACATCCCCGATTACTGTTCCACAGCAAACAACTTTCTACAAGAATGTTCACTCATCTTGGCACCGTCAAAGGGGGGGAACACATTGTTCTTGGTGGGGGTGGATTTCAACTGCACCCTCAAGGCTTGGGACTGCACCGACACCTGGCCACACATCCCAACAGTGGTCAAGTTGCGGAATTTGCTTGGGATCCATGAGTTGGTGGACAGCTGGAGACATCTCCATCCAGGTTCCAGGACATTCATTTACGTGAGGTCTGGAGTCAGAACGTTCAGACTCGACCACCTCTACATTTTGAGGGCATACGTGCCTGGCGTTCCATCCACTTCCATGCAGCAGCTGCGGTGTTCAGACCACTGCCTGGTGTGGGTGATATTTGTTCCGCCTTGCGTCTGTGGTGGGGGAGAGGGTTTATGGGCAAGACTCATATCTGTATCTTCTGTCAGGTGTATGCAAGGGGGCTGACGTCTTTTAGATACCTGAAGGCCAAGCAACAAGTGACCCTTCCCCCAAGAACAGAATCTAAACGCTTCCCCTCACCCCTCGACCAGCCCCCTTCAGTGGTGACCACATTCCCCAAAACTGTCAGCGCAATACCCGAGACACAGACGCGCATTGTGCAACACACGCTGCTATATGTTAATGCTTGCTGTCCACCTTATCTTCCCACAGGGGAAGAAAATCCACAATGCAAGGGAAACAGTACAGACAGATGGTGATGTGCCTGAGCTGCAACAGCTGAGTAACATGGAGGAACGTGCCATGGTGGGGGGGGGTGATAGACCGTTCCGAATGGTCACTGACAGCCAGGCCAACGTACATCCTGCAAGTGTACCCTCAACCATGGTCCTCCTCTAAATAACTGAGAGGCTACATGGAATGTTTTACCTCCCTCCCACCGAATGAGTTATTTTTCTCAGCTCTGGACCCAGAGGAGCTCGGCCATTCAAGTGTTGCCGCCACCTCCACTGCCCTGGGGCAAACTGCGCACGACCCCCTGGATGACACCTCGGAGAGAGGAACTGAGGAATCCTCCAATGGCAGCAGCACTGAAACATCGCCAGCATGTACCACACAACCCACCGACACAGAGACGATCACCACAGTGGTCACGATCTGGTGAGCATATCGCAGTCACTGATGCACATCGGGTGGAGGAGGGCACGCTTGAGAGCTTGGGCACACGGAGGTCTGTCGGAGGCAGGATTCAGCTGTCCCCAAGCCAGCCACTGGGTTTGCTGCTCCCAAGGCTGGTGGAGATGCATCAGGAAACATGGGGAGTTTGGAAGGACTGTCAACAATGATGCTGCGACTGCAAGTTTGGTTAGGGGACTCAGACGGAGTGCTGTTGCAGGAGGTGGTGCCAATACAGCATGAGACCCAGACCAATACTGCAAGGGTGGTGACTGCAGTGGAAAGTGGGATGTGTCCTCATGGGTGACAGGATCCTGGAGACAGTACAGGTCACGGGTGAATACGTTTCCAGCATCAAGGAGGGATAGCATTCAATGGCCATGGGTGTCGAGGGGCATGTGGAAGACACTGCTTGTCAAGGCTGGGGCTCTCGCTGGCAAATCAGGCTGCGGTTGTGAGCCTGAACAACTTAGCTCAGGCTCAAAGGGCTAATGCTGAGGGGTTCAAAAGCCTGGCTCGCTCACAGGATGCTGTAGTGGAGGGGCTTTGAACTTGGCTAAGTCTCAGTGGGCCAGGGCTGAGGGATCACACATCATGGGGTGGACACATCTTGGCGTCCAGGACTTGCAGAATCAGATGACACCAGAGTTATGGAGCTCAGTCCAGTTATGTTGGCATCCCAAGGAAGGCCCATGATGGTATCTTCCACCCAGGGTATCCCGGATGTTCAGAGACGTTCCGACTACCCCCATCCTCATACTGGGCATCTCAGGGTCAGCAAGAGAAACAGGGTGGCACCGAAACAGTACCATCTACCAGTCAACCGGGTCCTCCAGGTCCCGGACACCCAGGGGATGTCCAGCAAGGACATCACAGACAACGGGCTGGACATCACAACTGGACACCTTCACCTCCAAGGTGCATCCCGGTAGTAGCACCTAAAAGAAGCAGCCGGCAGCACAAAGTTAGAAAGTCGTGGTTCGCTAGAGAGCAAAGGTGAAGGTCAGCATTAGCCAGAGTTTGGTAATCATTTATAGCAAGAGCACAACAAACTGTTAATTGCACATTAAGGTGTGACTAATGTGTCTCGGATTCTCTTTCCCTGCCCACGTTCTCCACAGTTCGGTGTTCCCGACTCCCAAACACAGAGGAGCTGTCTGTTCAGCCTTGCAGATGGAGCCCATGTTTTACAGTGCCTGCCCTACCTTCCCCAACATTCGCCAGATCCTTAGTGTAAGTGTTTGCGCTCCTTCTGCTCCAGCTGGTCTCCCCGCTGTTGGGTGATGTTGTGAAGAGTGCAGCAAACAATAATGGTGCGTGAAGCAGGCACAGGGTCGTAGTGGAGCACTCCACCCCCCTCCCCCGCCCCGGAGCGGTCCAAGTAGCAGAACCACATCATCAGCTTACCGATGCACCTCTCAACGACGGACCGAGCGGCTGCACGGGTCTCATTGTAGTGGGTCTCAGCCTCCATCTGGGGCTTCTGCATCAGCCATGACCTTAACCCTTGTCACCCATCCCGGGAGCCTGGGCTGGTGTTCAAAGAGCTCAGGGGTGTCCGACTGCCGGATCACAAAGCTGTCATGGACACTCCGAGTGACAAGCATCAACCTGCATGATCTTGAGCCGCTGGTCACAGGCAATTTCGACATTCAGGGAGCAGAACCCCTTTCATTTCAAAAACTGCTGGGTCCTGCATGGGCCTTGAAGGAAGTGTGGTACTTCCTCAGCCTCGACACCTTCCACTTTCTGTGCATCCTCTCGGGAGGCTGCTCACCCATCTCCTGGTCCTTAGCGGCAGCCCCCTGCCCTCTTTCAAAGAACAAAGAATAAAGAACAAAACAGCATGGGAAACAGGCCCTTCGGCCCAACAAGCCCACGCCGCCACCTCGATGTTCCCACTTCTACCCATGATCCCTTGTCTATGTTTATAGATCTATGGATTAAAAACCAAATTTGAGACAATTTAGGGAGAATTTGTTTTGGCAATCAGCCTAAGAGCACATTTTTGGGATGTGGGAGGAAACCGGAGAAAACCCACGCAAGCACGCCCAAGAATGCGCAAACTCCCACAGACACAGGCCCAAATCCATGTATCTGCACAGCACAGCGACAGTCATTGAGCTGTCGTGATGCCCATCAAATGGTCCAGGTCAAGCGTACAATAACGACGTGAAGCACAAGGATAATCTCGAAAAAAATCCAAGAGCAGCCCTCTCACGACCCATCGCGTGTATGCCCCTCGTTAGACAACAAGGTGGACCAAAGCATCTGTAGGATAAAAACAAGTACATCAATATCATCATCTATTTACACACTTCCCAGGGGATCTCCCAAGGCTCATGATCCCTATTTTAAATCAGTTTTCTATACCCCTCCATTCCCATTCTGTTCATGTGCCCATCTAAGTATTTCTTAAATAACTCCAGAGTACCTGCCTCCACCACTTTACTTGGCAGCGCATTCCATACCCCCACCACCCTCTGTGTGAAAAAACTCCCTCTAGCATCCAAATTATACCTCCTGTGATCTTCCAGTGGTCTCTCCACTCTGCCATTTCCTGAGACGCTGCCTTGGCCTCAGCCCTATGCTGCTTCTAACATGGCCAACTCCAGATGGAGCTAACTGAGACCTATCTGTGCAGAAGGGTATGGAAAGAGCATAGAATGACGGATAATTATCATTGGCTGCATAGATCCAGCACCACCCCAATTCCTCACTTGGTCCAGCATTCCCACTTGTGGGGGGCTGGCAACTCCACACAATCCATGCTGCTATGCGTGGCCCGATTAGGGTTGTGTGAGATTCCCGTCATGACAAATGCTGGCACAGATTATGCAGTTCCCTTCAGCCACTGTTAATGTGCGCAACTGCAGCATCTGCTACAGGTCCATGTCACAGAGCAGGGACAGACTGCACATCAGCACCAGATGTGTGCCCAGTGACAGCAGATTCCACGCAGTCTGTGACTGAAACTCTGCACCCCGGCCTGGAGCACCAGCTGCTTCACCTGGTAAGGCCTCAGTCAACACAAGGTGCACTCCTCCCCTACCCTGGAACACCAGTACCTGACCACACCCCTGCAGCAAGGCAATGCCACTGCGGGGGAACTGGGAGTCTGAGGCTGCTTGCCATAGTATGCTTCACAGTGCGCTTCAGCACTGCCTTGGAGGGAGGGTGAAGCAGGAGCACTCGGGGCTGCTTCCCACAGTGCGCAACACTGCTGCCCAGTTAGGGGGGAGCCGGAAGTGGGACATCCTAAAGGAACCTCACCCAGGGAGCTGTGAGGAAATGGAAGCCTCCCAATCCCCCCACACCCTCCCTGACTCCTTCCCCCACCCCTTCCAAGAGATGGCACTGGTCCATGGGCCATCACCTGAAACAGAAGGAATGCCACCAAGCATCTCCAGAATCTGCCTGCAACATCCTTCATGCTCCACTAGCAGAACTTACCTCCTCACACTAGTTCAAGACTGCCACGCCAGGTTGCAACTTTTAAATATCTATTCTGATTCGCGCCAAAATTACATCACGCCAAAGAGCTGGGAGACACAGATGTGGGCAGAGATTGCCGCATGGATTCCCATAAGGGTATGCAAAGGTATGTAAACTCATGCTAATCAGTGGCCAATCTTCTGCGGGTTCCGGGCACCACTGTTTTTCTGGGAGATGTTTGAGGGTCATGAAAGCTGGTGGGGAACCCGCAAAATGATGGATACATGCATCTCCTGGTTTGACGTGACAGAAAAATTGCAGGTCGCAATGGGAATTGCGATCTCTGTATTGGCGATTAAGTCTAAACCACTCATCACTATTTGCGTCACTTGTTCTTGCATCTTATTGAGGATGCTCCACGCATTTTTGATAAAATGACATTTTTTGTATGCATTTTATTTCCTGCATGGGCCTTGCTCTCTGGTGTGCCATTCTTCTTTTTCTTTCCCCCTCAGCTTTCATCATTATCCATTTTGCTCCTTTGCACTATTGCCTACTCTTTTTTCTTTAATTTTCGAAATCCTGCCTCTCATTGACCTCTTCACCCACTACTTAATTTAAAGTTCCAATTTGCTGGAACACTGCTCCCAGCACGGTTCAGATGAAGTCCGTATCATTCCATCTTTCCCCACTACTAGTGACAGTACGATACATCATTTCTCTCACACCAATTGACAATGCTTTCACCATGACTATTAGAGTTTTCATTCCAGATTTGTTCCGGATTCAAATTTCATCTTCTGCTGCGACAAGATTTGAACCTGGGTTCCTGGAGTATTACCCTGGGTCTCTGGATTACCAGTCCAGTGACAACTGTCATGGCCTCTCCTCATTTGCTGTAGCTTTGTAGCTTTGTGGAGAAGAAAAACCTTTTCCTCTTCCAAAATAGTGCATTAGCTCTGTCCTAAGTACAGGAAAATAATCTAGGTACTCCTCAGCCAAACCCCTCAGGCAGAAGGTAGCTATGTTCTTAAATCGCAATTTTCATCATGGCAAAAATCTCAATCTTCTGCTTACTTCTCATCTCATCTTACTTCTCTGGAATGTCTCACTCTCCTCTAATGTTGTTCACTTTGTCTCAGATAAGCCATTGTTCCTATAGATCCTCTCCTTGCAATATAATTGTTGGTCCAATGCCTCAATGGACAGCTACAACAAAGACATCATTCTGCTTTGCTGGTTTTGTCAAGTCTTCTTACCCTTCATGGAAGCTGAGCTAGACTTCCATTATGAAAACCCATGACCAAAGACATTATAACTACGGTCCGTATTGCAGACATTTAGGGCGGGAGTGTCCCAAACATATTCTGAAAGTAGAATCTGTGTAAATCCCACTGGTTTTTCAGTGGAACTTTCAAAATGTATCTCCCATAATCTGAACTTCAGAGTGCACTAGCATGAACTCGTTGGGCCGAAGGGCCTGTTTCCCGTGCTGTTTTGTTCTTTGTTCTTTGAGTCTTATTAAAAATCAGTGGGTGAAGCCCATGGCCAGTGGAGAGGCCAGCAGTATAGTGCTTGGCAGACCACTGCAACATCTTAATCTGTCAGTGCTGAAATCAGTGCACGTTCAGTGGCCCCGAACTGCCAGCCACCTGGTCACTGTACAGTTGAATCGCCAGCACTGTCGCTGCACCTCTGATTTCCCACATCCTGATCGTCTGTCTTCTTGACATGTCCAGGCCAGTCCTGAACCACCCATCCCCTGCCCACCTTGATCATCTCACCCAGCAATCCCGATCTCTTGATCCCCACTCATCCCCACCACAGCCCTAATTCCCTATCACCGATGACCAGCCTCTGTCACTGACCTCCTGCCTTCTGTCATTGCCAAGTGCAGAGTGGCACCCCTTACAATCTCCTCCCCCCAGAACACACGCCCTTATTGGTCCCACCCTCTCTGGCTCCATCCCCTTGACACTGCTCAATGCTCCGTGGCAGTGCCAAGGTGCTATCTTGGTTACTGCCATTTTGCCCCTTGGGCAGTACCAAACTGGGGGCCAAGCAGGCACTGCTAAGGGGCATTGCCTTACATCTGACCTTCTGGGAGGACCTCAATAGATCCCCTTCATTCCAGTGGGATTGAATCACCAGCTCTCCATTAGTGGGGAGCTACTGTGAATCCCTCTGGAGTGAAACACTCCTGGCGAGAGGAGGAGAGCTAACAGGCCTAGACATTTCAGTCCCAGGCCCGCTAATAAGATGGTTATGCTCATTTCCATAATTTATACAGCTCTGTGCTGATTTCTGGAGTTGGTGGCAACAGAAATTCGGAGGCCGGAGACGCACAGAGGTTATGATGCCCTGTGGAAAGCCAGGTACAGGGCCTCTGCTTGCATGTTCTGACTGGAATCTTTGGGCCTGTTGGCCTCTCCACTACCACAACCACTACCCCTTCACCCCTCCCCCACCAGCTAGCCATTAACTCCCACAAGTGAGAATTATTACAGCTCCCCACTTCTGGGAAGCTAATGACCCAATCCTGCTGGAGTAAAAAGGGGGGGTGCAATCGAGGGCCCCCAAGAGGGCAGGGCTGTGGGGGGTTTCTCTTGGCATTTTCCATTATTCATTTATGGGACGTGGCCATTGCTGGCTGGTCAGCATTTATTGCCCATCCCTCATTGACCTTGAAGGGCAGTTGAGAGTCAATTACATTGCTGAGGCTCTGGAGTCTACAGTGCAGAAGGTCATTTGGACCATCAAGTCTGCACCAAACACAATTCCACCCAGGCCCTATTCCTGTAACCTCACATATTTACCCTGCCAATCTTCTGGCACTCAATCAATTTAGCTTGGCTGATCAACCCAACTCGCATATTTTTGGACTGTGGGAAGAAACCGGAGCACCCAGAGGAAATCCATGCAGACACCGGGAGAATGTGCAAGGGGCCAGGAAGCGAACGCAGCTCCCTGGTGCTGTGAGGCAGCAGTGCTAACCATGTAACCACCGTGCTGCCCCATGGAAGCCAAATAGGTAAGGATGGCAGATTTTCTTCCTTAAAAGGACATTAGTGAATCAGATAGGTTTTTCCAACAATCAACAATGATTTCATTGTCATCAGTGGATTCTTAATTCCAGATATTTTTTATTGATTTCAAATTCCACCATCTGCGACGGTGGGATTCAAACTCAAGTCCCCAGAACATTAGTTGAGTTTCTGGATTAATAGTCTAGTGAGAATACTACTGGGCCATCACCTCCGCGATGGCAGTGCTAGCCTGGGCTCCCAGCACTGTCCAAGGGGCTCCTTGGCATTGCTCACAGGGCATGTGGCACTGCCAAGCGGGTGGGGTCTAATGGGGGCGAGGTGATCAGTGAGGCCAGCAATCAGGAAGCTGGCAGAAAGAGGGCCACTGCGCATGTGCCAATCTCGACACTGACAGATCGGAACATGCGCAATGGCCGACTCCGCGTTATGCTGTCAGCCTCTCAGATGATAATGCTGATGATTTCTTACCTGATTTAGCTGCACACTCAGCTTAGCATGGAGTATGGGAGATTCTTCTCTGAAATTGCACTGAAAAAGTCAGCACGATTTAGAATAGAATCACAGAAACCCTACTGTGCAAAAAGAGGCCCTTCGGCCCATCGAGTCTGCACTGAACATAATCCCACCCAGGCCCTACCCCCATATCCCTACATATTATACCCACTAATCTCTCTAACCTACACGTTCCTGGACACTAAGGAGCAATTTCTTAGCACGACCAATCAACCTAACCCGCACATCTTTGGATTGTGAGAGGAAACTGGAGTACCTGGAGGAAACCCATGCAGACACGAGGAGAATGTGCAAACTCTACACAGACAGTGACCCAAGTCGGGAATCGAACCCAGGATCCTGGAGCTGTGAATCAGCAGTGCTAACCACTGTGCTACCATGCCACCCAAACTCCAGTTTTCACACAAATTCGACACTTAGAATTTTTGGGGGGGAGAATTGCCCCCAAGTGTCTGCAGAATATATTTCTATCTTTTCAAAAATGTAATACTAATAGCTAAATAGCACTGTTAAGATCAAACATAGAACATTTGCCCACAGTAAATAGAGGCAGGAAAGGTGATTCCAGATATTCGGTCATAGAACACTGAAGATTAGCTCAGAACATTATATTGATTATTTCTGGAAAACAGACGTATGAGTAAGCATGAAATCTGAGATTTTACAATGAGAGAATTCCTCCAGCAGACATACAATCTGTAAACCGATAAAAGTTTCAAAAAGAATAGATTTTGAATAGTGTCTTTCAAATTTAGGACATCCTCAAGTGCTTTACAGCCATGAAAGTACTTTTGAAATATAGTCACCCTTCTAATGGATAAAAATTCTGCACACAGCAAGCTCCTAGCAATGTAATAATGCCCAAAATATCTTTTTGTTTTAAAGTCTAGATTAAGAGAAAAGTAATAGTCAGAAGACCAGGAATAAATGCCCTGCTCTCCTTTTGAAACACTGCTGTGGCATCTTTTAGTCCTGATATGGAAATGCTGACATTCGTCTGGGCTAAACATACTGAGAAATTTCACAACACTAGGTTAAAGTCCAACAGGTTTATTCGGTAACAAAAGCCACTAGATTTCGGAGCGCTGCTCCTTCATCAAGTGAGTGGGAGTTCTGTTCACAAACAGGGTATATAAAGACACAAACTCAATTTACAAGATAATGATTGGAATGCGAATCTTTACAGGTAATAAGTCTTAAAGGTACAGACAATGTGAGTGGAGAGAGGGTTAAGCACAGGTTAAAGAGACATGTATTCTCTCCAGACAGGACAGTTAGTGAGACTTTGCAAGCCCAGACAAATTGTAGGTGTTACAGATAGTGTGACATGAACCCAAGATTCCCATTAAGACCATCCTCATGTGTGCGGAACTAAATATCAATCTCTGATATTAGTGACTCTGCATTATCATGTGTCGTAAACGATTTGGAGAACGCTTACCCGAAGATCAGACGCCGAATGGCCGTAACCGCTAAAGTGTTCCACAACAGGAAGAGAACAGTCTTGCCTGGTGATTGTCAAGCGGTGTTCATTCATCTGTTGTCATAGCATTTGCATGGTCTCCCCAATGTACCATGCTTCGGGACATGCCTGGGGTCTTTTAAGAGACTTCTGAATGGGATTGAGAGTTATAGGTAAGCCTAGTAGGTAAGGATATGATCAGCGCAACTTGTGGGCTGAAGGGCCTGTTTGTGCTATAGTTTTCTATGTCTATGTCTAATGACATCCTTTCCTGCAACGTATCAGGTAGACAACATTGGTCAAGTCGCAAGTGTATGCACCATGTACTTGGTGGATGGTGTTCTCACATGACATGACGGCATCTGCAGAGGTTGCTGTGGCAGTACTCTTCGTCGTCCAGTACTTCCCCGGACCAAAGAAGCTGCAACACCTTCTCCGGAGCCTTCAACATGTCATTGATGAAGATGAACATCTTGCCGACGCCATCCCTACACCCCCACTTCTTGCTTTCAAACAACCGCACAACTTCAAACAGACTATTGTGTGCAGCAAACTACCCAACCTCCAGGACCACAACACCAAACAACTCTGCCACAGCAACCTCTGCAAGACATGCCTGGTCATTGACAATGATGCATCATCTCATGTGAGAACACCATCCACCATGGCACATACTCTGGCAACTCAGCCAATGTTGTCTCTGATACACTGTAGGAAAGGATGCCCCGAGGCATGGTACATTAGGGAGACCATGCAGATGCTACAGCAATGGATGAATGAATACCGTTTGACACTCACCAGGCAACAGCGTTCTCCCCCTGTTGGGGAGCACTTCAGCGGTCACGGGCATTCGGCCTCTGATCTTTGGGCAAGCGTTCTCCAAGGCTGCCTTCATGACACACAACACAGAGTTGCTAAGCAAAGATGAGAACTGCCTTAACTGGGATCTCGAGTTCACGTCACACTCTCTGCAACCCCTACAACTTATCTGGGCTTGCAAAATCTCACGAACTGTCCAGGCTGGAGACAATACACATCTCTTTAACCTGTGCTTAACCCTCTCTCCACTTGCATTGTCTGTATCTTTAAGACTTGATTACCTGTAAAGACTCGCATCCCAACCATTATTTTGTAAATAGAGTTTGTGTCTTTATATGCCCCGTTTGTGAACTGAAATCTCACTCACCTGATGAAGGGACAGCACTTCAAAAGCTAGTAGCTTTTGCTACCAAATAAATCTGTTGGACTTTAACCTGATGTTGTGAGACTTCTTACCATCTTATTTTCCACAATTGGGAGCAATCCAACAGTAAGTATCAGAAAATTTCAACCTGTTTTTGACTATTCCCCCTTTCCACACACACCACCCTTCCCTACAGGGCTCCAACTAGGGTCCTGTCCTGTTACTACCCTGTCACAGGTTGGCAGTGCCAATATGTGCCAGGTTGCTGCTTGGTCATATCCCTTCCCCCCCAGAGGGATCCCTCACCAGTTCATGTTTTCAAAAACCTGTTGAGAACCTAACTGACGCATGAATAAACCATGAGGGGTGGAGGGCAACATGTGGTGAGGGAATACATAATTACATTTAAAATCAAGTTATAACCTGAGTTGCATCGCTATAAGAACCGGGAAAAATCAGAAATTGCAATCTCACAGGCGAGATTTGCAATTTCGGAATTTTGCAACCCTGTGCGCTAGGCTCAAGATCCCATTCATCATATCACTCCTAGTAGAGCAGCATTGTATTGGAGTACAAGACTAGATTTGTTGTGCTCATACTTCTTTTAGTTGCAGCCAGATGTTTTCCCGTGTTCAGTAAGTCAATAGAATCTGTGCTTCTTTATGTGTGGTAATTACTGGAATGTTTATTTAGAGACATAGGCTCTTGACACTCCTTTACTTTGGTAATTGCCCTCTGGCAAACAAGTATTGGTATTGCATTTACCCTGACCATTTCCACTGGGTGATCTGGCATTAAAAAGCTGACAAATGTTGGTTTTAATAAAGCTGATAGTGTTAAGATGCGAAGTTAACATTTGGAGTTATTGGCCTGTTTGCCATCATTAATCCTCTGAAACTGACAGTGACCTCTTGGGAAGCACATGCACAGCTAAACACAGAAATTCATAAGCTGCTATCAGTAATTCTGTGATTCTCTACAAGATACGCTGTTGAAGTTTCTGCAGACTACAATCAATTGGGAAACACTGAACTGATAAGCACTTCCCCCTTTTCATGCAATATCATTATTAAAAATTCCTGAAAAGGTTATGCTCCATTAATGAAAGATAATTGGGTTTCTAATGCATCCTATGTCACAGCTATGGGTGAGGAACCAGTCCAACCATGAAATACTAATTTTATAAAATTCATCATCTTTCAACTTCTAATATATGTAGACTTAGAGGAGATCTTATAGAGTTGTACAAGATTATGAGGGGTATGGACAGAGTAAACAGGGTTAAGCTTTTTCCTAGGATGGACTCGAATAGCACGAGAGGTCACGGGCTTAGGGTGAGGGGGTAAGGTATAATTTGGATGCTAGAGGGAGTTTTTTCACACAGAGGGTGGTGGGGGTATGGAATGTGCTGCCAAGTAAAGTGGTGGAGGCAGGCACGCTGGAGTTATTTAAGAAATACTTAGATAGGCACATGAACAGAATGGGAATGGAGGGGTATAGAAAACTGCTTTAAAATAGGGATCATGAGCCTTGGGAGTCCCTGGGAAGTGTGTAAATAGATGATGATATTGATGCACTTGTTTATATCCTACAGGTGCTTTGGTCCACCTTGCTGTCTAATGAGGGGCATATACACGATGGGTCATGAGAGGGCTGCTCTTGGATTTTTTTCAAGAGTATCCTAGTGCTTCACATCGTTAGTGTACGCTTGACCTGGACCATCTGATGGGTAACACGACAGCTCAGTCACTATCGCTGTGCTGTGCAGATACATTGATTTGGGCCTGTGTCTGTGGGAGTTTGCGCATTTTCCCCGTGCTTGCGTGGGTTTTCTCCGGGTGCTCTGGTTTCCTCCCACATCCCAAAGATGTGCTCTTAGGCTAATTGGCAAAACAATTCTCCCTAAATTGTCTCAAATTTGGTTTTTAATCCATAGATCTATAAACGTGGACAGGGATCACGGGTAGAGGTGGGAATATCGGGGTGGCGGCGTGGGCTCGTTAGGCCGAAGGGCCTGTTTCCCGTGCTGTTTTGTTCTTTGTTCTTTATATGGGGCAGCACAATGGTCACAGTGCCAGATACCCAGGTGCAATTTCCGGCATGGGTTACTGTTGGTGTGATTTCTGCACATTTTACTCATTTATGCATGGGTTTCTTCCATGTGCTCCGGTTTCCAAAATACATGCTGATTAGGTACATTGACCGTGCAAAATTTTCCATCAGTGTACCTGAGTGTGACAACTAGGGGATTTTCACAGTAACTACATTGCAGTGTTAATGTAAGCCTATTTGTCACACTATAAACTTTAAAAAAAAACTTAAACTTAAAAATATATACCAATTTTTATTTTGTTGTCTTTATAGATTTATTAAAGTGAAAGAAAATCATAAAGGAAGCTTTTTACTTCCTGGTTTGCTATCTGAGAATTCTGTAATGTGATTGGCTGTCAACTCTGTTTGGGAATATCACTGTTGCTCGGTGTCTGGTGATCCCTTTGACGTGACTTGAGATTCTAATAAAGATCAGAAAAAGGGAAATCCATGCTATAGTGATGCAATTTTTTTTGAGATCAAGGACGAGTGTTGCAATTTTTTCACTGGCCACAATATTTAAATTATTGTCATTGCATTTTAACTCAACACCCTGAACTGGAAATAGTGAAAGTAGGTATCTTCTAGGTTTGCAACTCTCATAAAAAGTGTGATAACCAATTCAGAAACATGCAGAATCTCTCCCTACCCAGTATTTATGCATATTTCTACAACGAGGGGGTTCCTGCTAAGTGCTCAGAAGGGAGCTCTGGCACATTTCCTTTACCCTCTATAAGGAGCAATCTCACCTTAACTGAGAGCAGTTGACTTAGCACAGGCAGATGAAAAGTGAGGTTAAACAGGCTCAAAGGAATGCACTGTGCAAAGATGCATCCAACAGGAATGTCCGCCATGGGCCCTGGCTGACTTTGTGGGGTTAAGGGGAAATTTGCTCTTGAAGCTGCCAATTGACACCTTTGAGACCACAATTCAAAATGCTTATTTTTCTTCGGAACAAAGACATCCAGGTTATCCCTGCAAAAACGTTTTCAATACCCTTCTCACCTTGTCTTTCCGTAGGATTTACATAAATAAACTTCTCAGGTCTGACAGTTTCTGCATCTCCTTTAAAATGGTTCCATTTAGTTCATATTGCCTCTGCTTATTCTTCCGAACAAAACGAATAATTTCACATTTCTGGATGAAGGTAAAGGCCAGTAAGGGGCACAAATTCCTTAGTTACTCCCAGATAATGCATCCCACCAAAGCAGAGAAGAATGCTTGGAACAAATTTTAAACAGTGAATATACGAAAAAGTAGTTTTCTTCATTATGCAAAATATCCCACATAAAGCTGTGCATTTATAAAGCCTCTGCTCGATATTTTAAATATTATTCTGCATGCATGCAACTAAGGCAAAGGAAAACTGCACCATTACAACTGATTACACCTTCTTTATATTCTGAATGACAAGCTTAACAGATAGTAAATTCTACCCAACGGTGAACACATCACAGGAATTATATCTTTAGTATGCTCATGCACCAAAAACAGGAGTATACTTCTTCCTATCCAACGATCAAGAACTCTAATCTGAAATAAAAATCATTTTCATGATAGCTAGAATGCAGTGACAGTAAAAGAGCAACTATTTCAGATCCAAATGTCACATTTCAAGATCAAATCCATATTTTTATATCAACAGAACGTTCAATGAAGAAATTCTCTTATTTTAAATTACAATAGTGGGATAGAACATAGAATATTACAGCGCAGTACAGGCCCTTCGGCCCTCAATGTTGCGCCGACCAACGGAACCAATCTTATGACCCTCTAATCTAAACTATTCCAATGTTATCCATCTGCCTATCCACTGACCATTTGAACGCCCTTAAACTTGACAAGTCCACAACTGCTGCAGGCAGGGCATTCCACGCACTTACTACCCTCTGAACAAAGGGCAAAGAACAAAAACAAAACAGCACAGAAAACAGGCCCTTCAACCCAACGAGCCCGTGCCACCACCTCGATGTTCCCACCTCTACCCGTGATCCCTGTCTATGTTTATAGATCTATGGATTGAAACCAAATTTGAGACAATTTAGGGAGAATTTATTCTGCCAATTAGCCTAAGAGCACATCTTTGGGATGTGGGAGGAAACCGGAGCACCCGGAGAAAACCCACGCAAGCACGGGGAGAATGCGCAAACTCCCACAGACACAGGCCCAAATCAATGTATCTGCACAGCACAGCGATAGTCACTGAGCTGTCGTGTTACCCATCAAATGGTCCAGGTCAAGCGTACACTAACGATGTGAAGCACTAGAATACTCTCGAAAAAAAATCCAAGAGCAGCCCTCTCACAACCCATCACGTGTACGCCCCTTGTTAGACAATAAGGCGGACCAAAGTGCCTATAGGATAAAAACAAATACATCAATATCATTGACTATTTACACACTTCCCAGGGACTCCCAAGGCTCATGATCCCTATTTTAAATCAGTTTTCTATGTCCCTCCATTCCCATTCTGTTCATGTGCCCATCTAAGTATTTTTTAAATAACTCCAGAGTGCCTGCCTCCATCACTTTACTTGGCAGCGCATTCCATACCCCCACCATCCTTTGTGTGAAAAAACTCCCTCTAGCACCCAAATTATACCTTACCCGCCTCACCCTCTGAGTAATGAATAGGAAAATAAGGATAGGAAAATGAATGAAAAGTAACAGTGCAGAAGGAAGCCATTTAGCAAATGAAATCATACCTATATAGGGAATGCCTCTTCAGTTAGACTCAGACCAGCAAAGTAATTTCACAGGAAGAGTTTTAAGAAAATGTTAGGGAATAAGACAAAGCTTTCATATAGTATACCACCCAGAGAGCTCAGGAGTGGAAGAATGAATGAATCAAACACTGAAGAATAGTTCCATCAAAGCCATTTTGGAAGAAGGAAACAATTAAGTACAGTATTTGCCTGCAATATTACTGCAACAGAGAGCTACTCCTGCTCAAGGAACAAGATTAACCCTTTTTGAAGTGATGTCTGGTAGGGCAATGTACCTTCCAGAGGGTATAAAAACTGGGGGAGGGTGGGGGGGGACTTGAAGTTGGCCGTGAGGTAGAGTTTCAGATTAAGCATACCATTTATGTTTTCTCAAAATGCAGGTAATCAATCAACAACAGCGTAAAGTTTGAAATAGCAGCATAGAAATTGGTAGAGGAAAACATTCCTAAACTACTTACATCAGAGGATAAGGTCATGGTGAAATTCATAACATAAAAAAAAGGCTAGGGGTCCGATGGGAGGGGCTTTCAGCATGATTGTCACAGGATAAATAGGTGCTCTGATTGGTGAGAAGTACAGCCTGTGATGGTGCTGACACTGGACAAGCTGAAACCATAATAAGCAATCCAGTGATAATGAAATTGTCCCAGATGGTGGTGGATAATCTTGTAGAACAGGGAATCATTGTAACCACATTATGAATAATAGGGTTAATTTGGATTTGCAGATGAGTTACTAAATTAGGCCAGATCATGGCACCGAGAAATCAGGGTAATATTAGAGTAGAGGAAATAGAAATGATTAATGTGGTGCTAACTTTGTTGCCGCAGGACTCTTTGATATGCTTACAGAATTTGTATGAAGAAATCAAGATAGCTACAAGATCAAGGGAAGATAACAACCAACAAACAAGTCCCAAGATTGATTGTCAAGCTCCAGACTAGAAATTAAAAGCATTGTGATTGTTGCATGGATCTGTAAATTAATTTTTATCTTTCTTAATATTGACCAGTAGCTGTCAGAATAAAAGAGAGTATAGAGATTGCCACCTGATAATCATCAAAATAATTGTAAACTTTTCTATTGTTGTTGAAATTGCTATTTTCAATACAGATAGTTCATTGGGAACTGCATACCAATATATATCTCTGTATATGGTACAAGCTTATGCCAGAACTGCCAATTTATCTGAGTCTCACACATTCTTATACATGCTGAGAGGGGAATAACTTTGCTCCCAGTGCTTCTGTCATGGTCAGATTTAATTGTGTGAAATCAGCTTACTCAGTTTTTTAAAGATTATAAGACAGTGGCATCAAGTTTTCCTCAAGTTTGTGATAGAGTAGAGTTTTATAGAAATAGATGATGTACAGGTGGACGGGTCACATGAATAGGTCTTCACCTGTTTTTAACACATCCAGGCCAAGACCCAGCCCTATTTTAAATGAAGTAGAATCAAAACTGAAAGGGATATTGTATGTTGAGAGTAAAAAGGTCCTGGAGGGGACTTGAGCACAATTATCAACATTCAGTAGATTTATTCAGTCAGATATGTATGGGTCCACCCAGTAACATTCCTGCAATATTCCATACTACTTCAAAACTTATCCGACTTTCAATAGCACATACTAGATTTATAGAAACAAGGCATATCCTTGGCTACCTAACAGATGGAATAGGTTGTATTACCTTGAATACATAGAATGATATTTATCATTCTTACCAGCTTCTGTAAGGGAGAAATTGAAATACCTTTGTGGGAATAGAAACTTCCTTGGTATATGGTGCCCGCATATGCATATAAAAGACTGTCAATTGAAATTGAAGCCATTATCTCAGTTTTGGAACAGGTTACCAATAACATTGCTGTAGCTCTTACTGAGATCAGTGAGAGTACTGTTGTGCTACAGAATCAAATGGCATTAGGCTTTTATTTTAGCAGTTCAGAGTGGAACATATGCTTTTGTTGGATCGAAGTATTGCACATATATACCTGACACTTCAGAGGACATAAGCAACTTGGTCACACATATTCGAAAGGATGTCAAAAAACCTAAACAACCAACATCCTTTTCTTTGTGGAACTGAGCAACTGACTGGATGGGTTCTTTAGGAACAAACATAACACAAGGGATACTGTTCTTCTTCATTGTTATCTTAATGTTTATTGCAATTATACAAAGGTTTAAATGCTGCTGTTCTTTAGCAGCAAAGTCCATGAAGGGTGCAGTAGCAGTGGCATCAATCCGTCTGGACAAAGAGATTACCCTAATATTAAGCACCCCGCCAGTGTATCAGAAAATATACTGTCAGACATTGAGCTAATGGCTTACATGAAATAATATTACTTTTCCTTATGACTTTAGCATTAGTGGGGATTAAAAATTCAAATGCACTTATGCCCAACTAATACAGTATTAGTAATGAAAATCAAGGTAAAGAAGAAAGGAATCAAGAAGCCAAATCATCTTTTAGGATTTAAGGATATTTCGTCAGATACTTTTATTTATTGGCCTAGTATTGAGCTAGTCATAATCAAAAGGGAGGGTTGAAAGGGGAGATATCCTATTAGGTTATTGAAGATTTTTAAACCATTAGACATTAAAGCACTTACAGAACTACCAGCATTGAGTTAAATGGCTAACAAGAAAGCAATTTAAACATATATAAGATGCAGTAAGAGATTCAAACAAGTGATTATGATTTTAAAACACATGCGCTGATATTTTGAATGTATTAATGTATTTTTAAGTATCATTGTTAACTTTAGCCAAAGGCAGATTGCCTCAAAGCATCATGGGAAGGGGCATTAGGAAAAAGCCATATTCTCAGAGAAAATTGAAACCTTGGAAAATGCAAGGTTTTATCAACAGAGATTCTAATGGTTAATCAAATTTTATGAACAAGGCTTATTCACTGTCCAGATAATATTGATGCATGCCCACACATGGAGTCATGTGTAAATCTGGTTTGACAGTGACCTATAGAGGAACTTATTGGAACATTCATTTTACCTTTAGGCTAGCATCTGAAGTTACTATGCAACACAAGGAGTGGAATCAGCCAAGAGAGGAATTAGCTTTCAGATGCTAATGAAATGACATTATGCCATAAGATGCGATTGGCTCAATTATATAACTGGTATTATTGTTGATTTATGTATATTGAAGATGATTGATTTAAGCCTAATGAAAGACAGGGATTATTGATAAGAAAACCTGTCATTGATTTGTTTTGAATTGTATATGTCAGAATTCATTGGATAGATCTTGGGAGTTGCCCTGAACTTTTGATGACCAGCGGCCACTGGTCAAAAAAAGCTTATATCTTTAAATTGAGACACTGGCTTTGTGAATCTTGTATTGTCTGAGATTTTGATGATACCCAGCCACTCAGAAACCCCACCAATGCCACATCCAATGCTTCTTCCAAGTGGTGTTCAACATGAAAGAGTACTGATCCATCAGCTGAGGGTCAGAGTGAAGTAGTATTTGGTAATCAGCAGGAGGTTTCCTTGCCTATGTTTGTCTTAATGCCATGAGACTTCAGGGGTCCAGAGTCGATGTTGAGAACTCCCAACGCAACACCCCCCGCAACTATATACCACTGTGCCGCCACCTCTGCTGGGTCTGCCCTGATGGTGAAACAGGACATACTTAGGAATGGAGAATTGTCTGTAAGATATGATTCTGTGAGTATGACTGTGTTACATTGTTTCTTGGTCTAGTTTGTGAGATAGGTCTCCAAATTTTGGCATAAGCCCCAGATGTTATTAAGGAACCAATTTTGCCGTTTTCATTCCTGGTACCTCAGTTGATGCTGCATTGTTCATTTTGGTCTCATACCTTCTTGACTTTGTGTTAGCAGTCAAGTGAATATGAACTACAATTATTGGTCAACTGCTGAGTTACGCTGAAAGGGCTGGCCCACAGGAAATGATACACTTTAATGCTGCCTATTGAACCTTGTCTAATGAAGGGCCACACAGCAGTCACTTAATGCTGGCAAAGCTTCACATTAGGAAGTCTGACAACACCAGGTTTAAGTCCAATCGATTTATTTGATAGTAAACTCACAAGCTTTCGAAGTGTTTCGACCTCTTTGTCAGGTGAATGAGGTGTTCTGGTCTCAAAGACTCACCTGACAAAGAGGTCAAAACACCTCAAAAGCTTGTGAGTTGACTATCAAATAAATCGGTTGGACTTAAACCCAGTGTTGTCAGACTTCCTACTGTGTTTACCCCAGTCCAACGCCGGCATCTCTACATCAAAGCTTCACATGCCAGAATGTCCAGGACAGATGGCAGGATCTAGAGAGCCTGGGCCAATATTAAGGTTCAGTATCTCAGAGAAATATTCCAACCAAAAGGAAGGAGAAACATTCATGTGTTGCCAACCAAGCATGGCAGGAGATAGTAGCCATGGTGTGCATTAGGAGAATGTCATTGACTATGGAACCACTGCATTCTGGAAGGGTATGTTTGCAGAGACATACAGATGCCACTACGAGCACGTGGGAGGAATATTGTGTGCATTTAGAGTCAGTGACACAGGGTGAAGGACAATTAAACCAGAGTATAGGAGCAGATATCTGACTCGGAGATATCTATGAACAGTCTCTCTCATGGAGGGATGGCAGTCCTGATGCATCTGCAGCAGGTAGTGCAGAGTCCCCCAGTTGGGCACAGTAGTTGAACTAGCAGCAGCGGATATATGGAGTTCCCTAAGCCAATGTGAGCTCAGACATTGCAAGTGGAGGAGCCTCTCATGGTGATGGGCTCAATCACATTCTGGTGGGCAGTTGAGAGATGCTGCAGAATTCTCTGGCAGACGCAAAGATGGATAGTTTTCTTGACCTTCAACTGAAATTTCCACTTCATTAGGTATGTTTGTCTGACTTTGATCTGAACTAGGTTCAAGCATAACATACACTGGAATAACAATTGGCACTCTACTGATATTCCAACCATTCAATTCATCAGACTGATTTGATTCTTTCTAATCCCTTTCTTCTTTGTGAACCTTCAAAGGTAAAGTAAGATTTGCACATACAAATCAAACTTTTTCACTACCAAACATCTTGGCCAAATATATTTTACGACTTTCCCTAATATCCAATTCTATCACTTACATGATGTTCTTTTCTCTTATCCTTCTGATTCAATTTCAGACTTCTTCCTGTAGATACTGGCTCAGAGTGGCACATATTCTCAAAATACTGGGCAGTAGTTTGCTAAAAATTACCTTGCTAATGGAGGGTAACTGCAAGCTGTTTTATCAATGTCATTTTCTGTGATTTACTTGTGAAAAGGAAAATACACCTTTCCTGTAAGGCACTCGGAGTGATTCTCCCAACCCGCTATGCTGTTTTTATAGCGCAGTGGGTCAGGAGACTCAAGCAGAGGCCCATTCCACAAGCTCCCATTGGGTACCACACCCTCTACACATCTGCAGCAGTCAGATTTCTAGCGCCATCAGCTCTGCATCAGAAATCGGCATGGAGCTGCATCATTTATTTAAATGAGATTTTTAATATATTTGAATCTCATTAGCGGGCCCAAGACTGAAGTTTGCAGGCCCACCAGCCTCTCCCCTCCGGCCAGGAGTATTTCATTCCAGTGGGGTTTAGCAAAACTCCCCACTTGCAGGGGGATGGTGATCCGACCCTACTGGGGTGAAGGGAGAACAATTGAGGTCCTTTTGGATAGGGCGCAGGGCAACTGCCCCTGGGCATTGCCACTTTGGTAGTGCCAGCCTGGTACAGGACAGGGCTAAGGGGAGGGGACCTCTGGGCCGACTGGTGGGGTTGGGGGGGGGGGGGGGTCCCACTGCTATTCTGCACTTAGGCTGAGTAACAAAAGGAGGGAGGCTTGTGATTGGGGCTGACCATTGGAATTGGGGGAGAGGTATCAGGTCTGTCGGATGGGGGTGTCAAGACTGCTGGTAGGTATGAGGGGGAAATCAAGAGGAGAATCAGGTTTGTGAGGGGGGATATCAAGGCAATTTGATGATGGAGGGTAAAGGTTGGACTGGACATATTTGCGGTGGGGGGGTGGGGAACCAGCGATTGGGTAATGGGGGGGGATTCAGAACGGCATTGTTGTGGGGTTTGTGGGGCTGGCCACAACCATACAAGTATTTGTGAAATCTTCTTACTCCAAAAATCAAGACAATGCTTCACATTTTAATCTGAATAGAATTCTGCTCACAAGCACCGAAGGTGTGTGAAACAAAAGCATTAATCTCTCCTCACTATTATCTAATACATGAGATTTCACAGCACCATTTGGAAAGGCATCACATTCTAGCTCAATGTTTTTGAAGACATCATACTATCCAACACCTTACTTTTACACAATTGGAATGCTTTGTCACACTCCCTTGTCCAATTTCATGGAACACCTGTCCTCAACAGTTCATTTAATAGATGTAATCAGGTTTCCGAATTTGCTGTATTAATTCACTCAGCCCAAAAAAATTGAGCTCAGGGATATTAAGGGTGTAGCACATTTCTTATTACTTGAATCTTAATCTTGGTCAATGTAACCCACCTTTGTTTACTGCGTAACCCAAATGATCCTCAGAATTTTGTTACATTTCGCATTTGTGTGCCTTTGCCTATACTCCATGCTCTTCCAAATGTCAGAGCATCTCATTCAGTTTATCATTGAGTCTGTTTGCTTAGCATTCAAATAACTATGACATCCAATTAGCACACTATTCCTGAACTCCTTTCAAAATTTGGCTCTTTTTTCCCTCTTGGAAAATTTTCTTCTTGGAAAATTCCAGGGGTTGAAGAAGCACCAAATCGCAACCTATGAAACTGAAGTAGACTCCTGAGCGTATTAATAGTCATTTAACTCAAACTGCAGATAGTCCAAATTTGAGAAAAATCTGGCCTCCTGACAACACTTGAATAGATCTTCCTTATTTGACAAAATATAGAGTGGATTACATTCCAGGTTTGGATTTATCATTACCTTACAATCCTCCACATATTCCTACATCACCATCTGACTTTGGTACCACCGCTGTTGGAATTATTCAAATATTCTATTTGTTCTCCATCTTAAGTCTTTTTAGTTCTTGCTGTGTTTTCTCTTTTAGGGCACAGAATATTGGATGAGGCCTACATTGAGTTGGCTGCGCATTTCTCTGGAAGCAAAAATTGGACATATATTCTTGAATCTATTTACTAGTTACAGTAAGCACCTTAGGGTATTTTGCGATTGTGTTGTCTTACATTGTGAATTTCACTTCTACTTGAAAGAGCTCATTCAAACTGAACTCCAACCAGTTTTTTCTTAATAAGGCAGGTTTTTCACTACAATGATGGGTAACCTTGCACGTTGATACTGATATGTGATTGGCACTGACATCCTTCCCATTGTAGGGATTTTCTCTCCTCCATAACTTTATGTATAATTTCCCCAATTGATGCTGACCCAAATTTTAGCAACTCAGGCATCACACTAACTGACGCATCCATGTCGACCTCCATGTTTACTGCAGCTCCAGTGTTATGATAGCCATAGGCGATCATTAATACAGCTCCCTGTGGTTCTCATGGAATACGAGCTCACTATTGATTGAGTGGAGGTTCACTCAATAGGAAAGGAGCAGCAGGAGTTTAAAACCAGCTGTCCCTACTCAGGCTAGCAGCTAAAGTGCTTGACCTGTGCACAGTAGCTGCACAAGCAGTGCTTTATTCACTTTGTAAATAAAGAATGTTGAGGATGGAAGACTGGCCTTGGCGATGAGGAGTAAAATCTTCCTGCCAGACAACCTTCATTATCAAGATAATAATCCTCTGGTAAGAATACTTTTTTTTTGGTAAATTTAAAGCCAATGATGCAAGCATGGAAGGCTGAACCCAACACACAGGGTGAATATATTATTTCTTCCAGACTAATGATATTGAACATAGAACATTACAGCGCAGAACAGGCCCTTCGGCCTTTGATGCTGCGCCGACCAATTAGGAACGAGCAATGACCCTCTAACCTAAATCATTCCCTTTTCATCCATAAACTTATCAACTAACCTCTTAAATGCCACCAAACTTGGTGCATCTACAACTGCAGCAGGCAGGGCATTCCATACCCTTACCACCCTCTGGGTAAAGAACCTACCTCTGACATCCGTCCTATAACTACCACCCCTTAATTTAAAGCTATGTCCCCTCGTGCTAGCTTTCTCCATCCTAGGAAAAAGGCTATCACTGTCCACCCTATCTAAACCTCTAATCATCTTATATGTTTCAATAAGATCTCCTCTTAGCCGCCACCTTTCTAACGAAAACAACCTCAAATCCCTCACCCTCTCTTCATAAGACTTGCCCTCCATACCAGGCAACATCCTGGTAAACCTCCTCTGTACCCTCTCCAATGCCTCCACATCTTTCTTATAATGCAGGGACCACAACTGTACACAATACTCCAAGTGCGGCCGCACTAGAGTTTTGTACAGTTGCAACATGACGTTGCGGCTCCGAAATTCAATCCCCCTACCAATAAAAGCTAAGACTCCGTATGCCTTCTTAACAACCTTATCGACTTGATTGCCAACTTTCAGGGATCTATGCACATATACACCAAGATCCCTCTGTTCTTCAACACTATTAAGAGTCCTACCATTAGTAATTAGTAATTAGTATCAATGCTCTACACATCTGTTATTCCTGCCAAAGTGAATTACCTCACACTTTTCCGCAAGGAGATGAGGGAGATGAAAAGTAGAAAGTGATCCTGTTAATGGCATGTGGGGTCTCAATATTCAGTTTAATAGAAGTCTGACCTATTAGATGCCTCTGACTCACAAACCTTTAATGACTTGGTGGACTTGGTCAAAAGCTACTATTATCGAAAACATTGTATACTACTCCAGTGATACTGTTTTAACACAGCAGAGCAAATCCTTGGGGAATCTATCACCCAATTTCTGACCAAGTTACAATATTTGGCAGAGCACTGTAAATTCGGGCCACTCCTGAATGACATGTTGCAAGATAGATTGATCTGTGAAATTAACAATGCAACAGTCCATAGAAAATTATGGGTGGAACCCAATTTGGATCTAAAGGAGGCCTCTGAGAGAGCTCTATCATTTGAGAATGCAGAGAAAGGAGCTTGGGAACTACAGGGATGGCAGAATGCAGTGTCCTCTGATTGGGGGAGCGGCCTCATGCAATGTCAGATCATACCTTGCAGTTATGCCCATTACCACGAACAGGGACAATACAATTAAATTACATCTCCACGTCAAAGGTTGGCCCCCATAATGGTGGAGTTGTTAATAAATGGCCACACATTAAAACGGAAGTAAATATAAGGGTTGCAGTCTCCATTAACAGGGAGCAAGCTGATGATCAGCTTTAGCATTCAATTTAGTATCCAGATCTTGAGCTTAGAAAACACAAAAGTCAGGCTGGCCACCTACATAGTGGAACCACTGCAGATAAAAGGCAATACCATGGCAACCCTAGTGACTTAGAGGCAGCAGTCAGCTCAATTTCCACTCGTCATTATATGGGGACAAGGACTTAGCCTTATAGAACACAGAACATTACAGCGCAGTACAAGCCCTTTGCCCCTTGATGTTGCACCGACCTGTGAAACCAATCTAACGCCCATCTAACCTTCACCATTCCAATATCATCCATATGCTTATGCAATGACCAATTAAATGCCCTTAAAGTTGGCAAGTCCACTACTGATGCAGGCAGGGCATTCCACGCCCTTACTACTCTCCGATAAAGAATCTACCTCTCACATCTCTCCTTTATCTGTCACCCCTCAATTTAAAGCTATGTCCCCTCTTACTAGCCATTTCCATCCAAGGAAAAAGGCTCTCACTGTCCACTCTATCTAATCCTCTGGTCATCTCATATGCCACTATCAAGTCACTTCTTAACCTTCTTCTCTCAGACAAAAGCAACCACAAGTCTTTCAGCCCTTCCTCATAAGACCATCCCACATACCAGGCAACATCCTGGTAAATCTCCTCTGCATCCTTTCCAATGCTTCCACATCCTTCCTATAATGCAGCGAACAGAACTGAATGCAATATTCCAAGTGCGGCCCCACCAGAGTTCTGTACAGTTGTAACATGACCTCTTGGCTCTGAAACTCAATCCTTCTACCAATAAAAGCTAACACACTACATGCCTTCTTAATAACCCTATCAACCTGGACGCCAACTTTCAGGAATCTATGCACATGGACACGGAGATCTCTTTGCTCATCCACACTACCAAGTGACTTACCATTAAGCCCACTATTCTGTATTCCTGTTACTCCTTCCAGAGTGAATCACTTTGCTTTTCCGCATTAAATTCCATTTGCCATCTCTCAGCCCAGCTCTGCAGCTTATCTATGTCCCTCTGTAATCCACAACATCCTTCCACACTGTCCACAATTCCACTGACTTTAGTATCATCCGCATATTTACTAACCCATCCTTCTAAGTCCTCATCCAGGTCATTTATAGAAATAACAAACAGCAGTGGCCCCAAAACAGATCCTTGCAATAAACCACTAGTAACTGAACTCCAGGATGAACATTTCCCATCAACCACCACCCTCTGTCTTCTTACAGCTAGTCAATTTCTGATCCAAATCGCTAAATCACCCTCAATCCCATGTCTTCACATCTTCTGCAAAAGCTTACTGTGGGGAACTTATCAAACACTTTATTGAAATCCACATGCACCACATCAAATGCTTTAGCCTCATCCACCTCTTTCATTACTTTCTCAAAGAACTCAATAAGGTTTGTGAGGCACGACCTACCTTCACAAGACTATCCCTAATCAAATTATTCTTTTCTATGTGATTATAAATCCTATCTCTTATAATTCTTTCCAAAACTTTGCCTACAACAGAAGTAAGGCTCACTGGTTTACCAGAGTTGTCTCTACTCCCCTTCTTGAACAAGAGGACATTTGCTACCCTCCAGTCTTCTGGCACTGTTCCTGTAAATAATGATGACCTAAAGATCAAAGCCAAAGGCTCTGCAATCTCTTCCGTAGCCTCCCAGAGAATCCAAGGATAAATTCCATCCAGCCCAGGAGACTTATCTATTTCCATACTTTCCAGAATTGCTAACACCTCCTCCTTATGAACCTCAATCCTGTCTAATCTAATAGCCTGTCTTTCAGTATTCTCCTCAACAACATTTCATTTTCCTACGTGAATACTGACAAAAAAAAAATAATTTCACGCCTCTCTTATCTCTTTGGATTCCACACACAACTTCCCACTATAGTCCTTGACTGGCTCTAATCTTACCCGAGTCATTCCTTTTGGCTCCAACACATCAGACTGAACTCGTGGAAATGCTGAGGTTGGGCACTGTACAAAGTCATCAATAAGTACCCCCAAGGTTTTCCAGGAAGGACTTGGAAAAATAAGGGGTGTTAAAGCTAAGATCTATGTCAACCTTGATGCTACACCGAAGTATCTTAGAGTGAGACCAGTTGCATGCTCCTTATTGGAAAAAGTAGAGTTGGAACTGGAATGCTTGGAAAAGCTACACATAAGACTTGCAGAATGGGCCACACCTGTTGTTCCTCTCCTCAAGCTGGATAAGTCAGTCCAACTTTGTGGAGACTATAAGCTTACTGTCAATTGGGTTTCTAAAACTTGATAGATACCCCATGCGCTGGATTGAAGATCATGTGCCAGGTTAACTGATGGCCAAGTATTTTCAAAGCTGGACATGAGCCATGCATGTCTCCAAATTGAATAAGATGAGCCTTCCTGGAAGTACGTGACAATTAATATCCACAAACGCCTATATGAATACACACACCTGTCCTTTGAGGTCTTGTCTACATGCACATTTTTCAACATATCATGAAGAACCACAGAAATTCACCAAAGATCCTTAGACAGCACCTTCCAAACACATGACCACTTCTATCCCAGAAGGACAAGGGCAGCAGATACATGGGAATACCATCACTTTCAAGTTTTCCTCCAAATCACTCACCATCCTGACTTGGAAATATTCCTTCACAGTTGCTGGTCAAAATCCTAGAATTATCTCCGTAAAAGTATTGTAGGTCAATCCACAGCACATGAACTATAGCGTTTCAAGAAGGCAGCTCACCACAGGGCAATGAGGAATGGGCAATTCCTCATTCATGTCCCACAAATGAACAAAAAAAAACATACTCTGGGGGTTACCTGAGGCAGTGTCATACCTGGATGATGCTTTAGTCACAGAAATTTCAGGATGTGAACATCTAGCAAACCTGGAAAGGGTATTATAGTGATTCTCAAAGCTCAGAATGTGCCTGAAAATGGAAATGTGTGCCTTCCAAAACAAGTGCCAATGCCTACTTAGACTACCAGGTGGATGGCAAGGGCCTTCACCTGGTGGAGGACAGGATGAGGGCCATTAAGGAGGTGCCAGGTTCAAGGAACTCCATGGAATTGAAATCCTTTCTGGAGTTAGTGAATGATTATGGGAACTTTATTCTGTATTTGGTTTCTTTACTGGCCCCCTCCCAGCATGCCCTAATACTGAAATACCAAAGCTGGTCTGGGGGACACTAAAGTCGAAGGTTTTCAACAGCATTAAACAGAAACCTTAATCTTCTAATGTACTGGCCTATTTTGACCCCAAAAAAAGACCTCATCCTGACATGCGATACCTCCCCTTAGATGTAGGACAGTATTGGCACACTGCTGAAAGATGTAACTGAAAAGCCTATTGCAGACAGATCTAGGATCCTGTAGAATGCTGAACAGAGATATTCCCAAATGGAGAAAGAGGGATTGGCAATTGTCTTTGACATTAAAAAATTGCATCAATATATCTACTGTCGATGCTTCATTATAGCACTGATCACAAACCACTGCTGGGATTTTTTAAAGAAGACAATGCAGTCCTCTCCCCGCCCTCCCACCGCCCCCCCAACACCCCATTGCCTCCGCCCAGATACAGTATATGGACCTGTTTCTGGCAGATTATGAATACCTTCTGGAGCACTACCCTAGGCCCGGGATATATAAAGCTGATGCATTAAATCATCTGCTGCCCGCAAACTCAGCTTCATTACAAGCTGTGCAAGAGATCATGTTGACCCTCAATTGTTTGGACAGCCTGCTGGGGTCCACCAGGCAAATCAAGGCCTGGTCACAAAAGGACTATCTAAATTAATACATGTAATATTACATGGGGGTTCAGAGGACAGACCTCATCTGATAAAGAAAGATGAGGAAAGTGTTGAGGATGGTATCATCTTATGGGGTTCCCGCATAATCATCCCTCACCCAGGGTGATATCCAATACTTAAGGAATTAAACCATGGCCACCTTCGGATTTTGAAGATAAAAATGCTAGCCAGGAACTAAGTATGGTGGCCTGGTCTTGCTGCAGATATTACTGACTTGTTCAGATAGTGTGAACTGTGCCAACAGGATTAAAATCTTCTCTGTTCAGCCTCCCAGGACTGGCCTAGCAGGCCTTGGGTGCAAGTGCACATAGACTTTGCCAAGCATTTTTTGCATTCCATGTTCTTAATTATGGTGAACCTGCATTCCAAATGGTAGCATGAGCTCCACCACCTCTCATGCTACAGAAAACTATGACGTTTCTGCATGTACAGGATACCTAAAGGCCTGGTTTCTGACAATGACAATGCCTTCACTAGCATCAAGTTCCAGAATTTCATGCTTTCCAATGGAATTAAACACATTAGGACAACACCCTATCACCTACCATTAGAAGGGCTGGCTGAATGGGTGGTGCAGGCTTTTAAGCTTGCCATAAAAAAACAACTTGTAGCATCTGTAGAGACCAGACCGGCACATTTTTTTATTTGACTATAGGACTATCCCTCATATGATGCCAGGAAATGCCTCAAGCAGGATTGCTAATGTAATGGAGGCTTCGGGCAAGACTTAGCCTACTGTTCCCAAGCCTGGCAGGGACGATGGAGTTCCAACAAGAGAACCAGAAGAAAAGTGATGATTCTGTAAGGACAGAAAGGACCCAATTCATGTGAGGATCTTCTGTATTGGGTCCCTGGGATCGTAACAGAAAAGCCAGAGCATGAGATTATGAAGTAAAAGTGCAGGGCAAAATTGTCAGAAAACATCTGGGCCATCTCCAGAGTAGAAAGCCTGTGCCAATACAGGCCTCATTATAAATCATTAAGACAATCACTCCAGTACTGAGCTATGACTTAAAGCTGACCCTACGCCTGTCTCTCTGGGTGATGAGGACATTGATTCCGAGCTGGAAGCGGAAATGACCAGTGTCCCGACTGAAGCAGGGCCTCAGCAAAAACCTGCATCAGTGGCATTGCAGCACTCCCTCTGAGAGTGAAGGCCTCCAATTCAATTCATACCCTCAGAACCGTAAGCATCTTCAACCGAAGGACAATTGCTGAGCTGCAGAAAATACCTTCCTGCAGCAGTTGGTCCAAATAGAGTTAGTAAGAAGTCTAACAACACCAGGTTTAAATCAAACCGATTTATTTGATAGTAAACTCACAAGCTTTCGACCCTATGGTCTTCGTCAGGTGAATGAGGTGAACATCTGACGAAGACCATAGGTCAAAAGCTTGTGAGTTTACTATCAAATAAATCAGTTGGATTTAAACCTGGTGTTATTAGACTTCTTACTGTGTTTATCTCAGTCCAACGCTGGCATCTCTACATCCCAAATAGAGTTCCCCATGGACTTTGTGGAATACGAGCTCTCGTTCTGAGCAAGTGAAAGCTCACCTAATAAGAATGGCATTACAAGAGTTTAAAAGCTGGGCTGGGAACCAGAAGATTCCTAAGCTTGACCTGTTACGGTAGCCACAGAAGCAACGCTTTATTCACTTTGTAAATAAAGTATGTTGATGATGCAAGACTAGCCTTGACAAGATTGTTACATCCATTCCATGCTACTTGGACTCCAATGCCCAGCAAATTTCTATTGGGCATGTTTGCACTTCAGATCTTTTGGTCACAACCACATTGAACTTGTGCTGTTCAATAACTGCTATTTCCTCCAGTTAGCAGTTTTTCCATTTACATTCTTTTGACATGCTTTAGACCCTTCTTTTCCAGCTGTAGTACTCTGTCTTCTGGAATGGACAAATCTGCCCCAAATGTTCGCCTAAGTATCAGTAAGAAGTCTCACAACACCAGGTTAAAGTCCAACAGGTTTATTTGGTAGTAAACGTCTCTTTCAGGGTTTGCCTTTTCTAAGTACCGGTAACAGGGCTTTTTAGTAATTCTGTTACTATTAACTGCTGTCAATTGCACTTTCTGCTTACTCAGCTGCTTATTTATTTCATCAGCTGGCCATTACCTCTGACTTCTCTGACTTACATTCTATCATGGTAAGAAGTCTTACAACACTAGGTTAAAGTCCAACCAGTCTATTTGATAGTAAACCCATAAGCTTTCGGAGAAGGAGCATTGAGCACAGGTTAGAGAGATGTGTATTGTCTCCAGACAGCACAGTAAGTGAGGTTTTTTGCTAACCCAGGCAAGTCATGGGAGTTACGGATAGTGTGACATGAAGCCAAGATCCCTGTTAAGACCGTCCTCATGTTTGCGGAACTTGGCTATCAGTCTCTGCTCAGCGGCTCTGTGCTGTCGTGTGTTGTGAAGGCCCCCTTGAAGAACATTTACCTGAAGGTCGGAAGCCGAATGTCCGTGACCGCTGAAGTGTTCGCCCACAGGAAGGGAACAGTTTTGCCTGGTGATTGTCGAGCGATGTTCATTCATCCACTGTCGTAGTGTCTGCATGGTACATTGGGGAGACCATACAGACACTACGACAGTGGATGAATGAACATCGCTTGACAAATACCAGGCAAAACAGTTCCCTTCCTGTTGGTGAACACTTCAGCGGTCACGGGCATTCGGCCTCCGACCTTCGAGTAAATGTTCTTCAAGGGGGCTTCACGACACACGACAGCGCAGAGCTGCTGAGCAGAGACTGATAGCTAAGTTCTGCACACGAGGGCGGTCTTAACAGGGATCTCGGCTTCATTCTCGGCTACACTATCTGTAACCCCCATGACTTGCCTGGGTTAGCAAAAAACCTCACTTACTGAGCTGTCTGGAGACAATACACATCTCTCTAACCTGTGCTCAGTGTTCCTTCCACTCACATTGTTAGCCAGTTTAAGACTTGAATAGCAAGTTAGGTGTAAGGATTCGCATTCTAATCAGTAATCTGTAAACTGTCTGTGCTGATATGTGTACTATTGCAGACCAGAACACCTCATTCGCCTGACGAAGGCCATAGAGCCGAAAGCTTGCGAGTTTACTATCAAATAAATCGGTTGGATTTAAAACTGATGTTGTCAGACCTCTTACTGTGTTTACCCCAGTCCAACGCCGGCATCTCTACATCATGAACTAAAATGACAGGCTGCAGCCTAAAAGACAGAGACAAACAGGCTACAACGCAGACGAGTGAATACATACAATATGGGTCATCTCCAGGACAAAAGAGACTTCCTGGTCAAATTGGGTTGTTTACCAGATACAGGGGCACCGTAACCCCTTACGGGTAGATAGATTTCTGATAGACAAAGGAATTAAGGGTTACAGGGAGAAAGCAGGAAAGTGAAACTGATCCATTTCAGATCCGCCATGATCTTATTGAATGGCGGGGCAGGCTCGAGGGGCTGATGGCCTACTCCTGCTCCTATTTCTTATGTTCTTATGTTTTTATTTGGGAGAGAAGTGGGTACTCTATGTGCCATCAGCACGTACGGACATAGCCGTTGGGGTTACACCCAGACATTGGTGCAGCAGCATCCGACTGGTCTTTATCAATCAGGTTGATCAAGTCCTAATCAACTGATTGGCAATGGCCAAAAGGGGCGTGAAACCCAATGGGGTATAAAGGGTGCTGCGCAACCAAAATCTCTCTCTCTCTCTGATCTCACAAGCGGGCTACAACAACGGTGACCATCGCCAGCACCGACCAGCACGAAGAGAGCCACCACACCGGAGAAGGAAGGAAGACCAGACCCAGTGTCAGACCAGACCAAAGGACCAGACAACACAGAGGATGACCAAGACCAACACACAGATGAAGGCCAATATCTGCTTGCGTACTTGCCAGTCACGCAAAGTCAAGTCAAGGTTTTGTATTGGACTTGAATTTTCGTATTTGTCTGTAAAATAACTTATTGTTGGTTGGGTGAGTGATTATTGATTGTGTGTCTTAAATAAATACTGGTTGAACTAACAAGCCGTCTACTCGCAGTTATTTGTCCACCATATAAGGGTTAAAACAGACTGTGCAGCAGGCACATCCTTCACCATCCGACCTGAGATCGATTTAACAATAATTGCAAAGTTCAATCAAGGCAGATTCAAGCTGGGCACAGTGGAACATTAATATGCAGAATATTTACAGTCGCCATGCATTCTAGGTGAAAGACTGAATAGATACAATAGAGACATCCATTTCAGAGACCTCCATATCTAAGTTCAATAGCCAGATCTTAAAAAGGAATTTCTCCATATTGTAATAAGTATAAATAGCTGGACACATAATAACCCAAATGTCAGGCATAGCAGCACTAAGAACTTTGTAGAATAATGCTCCTATATTGTTTACCTATTGTTAGTATATTTGCAAGCAAGGACATTTACATCACTGAAGGAGGCCATTTGTCCCATCAAGTTCATGCTGGCTTCCAAGAGAACAAACCAGTCATTCCCAGTATCCTGGTCTATCAATGTTGCCCTGCAAGTTTATTTCTCTCAGGTGACCATCATATTTTTATTTTGAAATGACTGACTGCGCAAGATTTTATTGCCTCATTCACCCTGAAACCATACATCCTGCCCATGGTCAATACACCTTTCCATATTCCAACTTTTCCCTGCTCCTATTCCCGTGGCAGGCATGGTGGTAAATGTCCAGCCGTCATGTCTACTGCCACCACTCTCATGGACAATGAGTTCCAGCTCATTACCTCTCACTGTTTAAAGAGGTTCTTCCTCACATCCTCCGTGAATCTCTTATCCAAGACCTTAATTTTGTGTCCACATGTCCTTGTACATTCAGCTATTGGGAATAAATTTTCATTGTCTACTTTTTCATTGTTTTACACACCTCTACTAAATCTTCCTTCAATCTTTTTTGATTCATGGAGAACAATCCCAACTTCCCCAACCTAACCGTGTAGCTGAAATCCCCCATATCCTGGAACCATTCTGGTAAGTCTCCTCTACCCTCTATCGAGGACACTGACATCCATAAGAAAGTGTGATGCCTAGAATCGGGAGATAATACTCTTAGTCGAATAAGCAAAGCTTTATAAAGGTTTGGAATAACTTCCCAGTTTCTGTACTCAATGTATCTATTCATGAAAGCCAAGATCCGACTCTTCCATTATGTCCTGCCACCCTCAAAGCTCTTTGCCCTTACAACTCCAGGTTCCTTTGTCCCTGCACAATTTGGGTGGCACAGTGGTTAGCACTGCTGCCTCACAGCTCCAAGGACCAAGGTTCAATTCCTCCCTGTGCAGAATTTGCACATTCACCCTGCGTCCGCATGGGTTTCCTCTGGATGATCCGGTTTCCTCCCACATTCCAAAGATGAGTGAGTTAGGTTGAATGGCCATGCTAATTTTCCCCTTTGTGTCCCGGATGTCTAGGTTAGAGGGATTAGCAGGGTAAATATGTGGGGTTGCGAGGATAAGGCCTGAAAGGGATTGTTGATACAGTTTCGATAGGCTGAATGACCTCCTTCAGCACTGTAGGGTTTCTATGATTCTTTCTATGATTTACTCTTTAGAACTGTGCATTTAAGTGTATATTGTTTCTCCTCATCCCTTAAATTCAAGTTGCATTGCTTCACTAAGTTTTAACCATTCCCAGGATCGACATAGGGTCACTTATGGGAAAATATTACTGGCTAGATTTTTTTTAATGGCTCAATCTTGTAGTTTGAGACATTTGCCACAATTGAAGTCCACATAGGAACTACAGGTTCTGGGGTCCATCTTACACTAGAATCTGGAACTTACAGTTCGACAGAAATGACTCCATTGAAGCCACAGTGATGTTCCTGCCAAGACCTGTCATCAGCGGATTGTCCAGTTATGGATTTATTTAGGGCTGCTCCTAACAGGTGTAAAGCCAATTCAGGAGCACAGTCCTAAACATTCGCAGAATCGCTGGCTGCACTCAATACCGTCCCACATCTTCTTTGGAACCCAGTGCTCCACGCACCCTTCCTTCCCAACTCCGGGCACCCTTCATCCTACTTCCCATTCTCCCTCCACTTCCTTGCTCAACTGCACTTCCTCTTCTTAGCCCGGCAACACCAGCTCTTCTCACCACATTGGCTCTGCTCACCGTGCCCCCACAATCCTCTAGCCTTGCTCACTGCTCCTCCTCCAAGCCAGCTCCATGACTCCTTCCTCTGACAGCATTCTCAGCTCTTGTATGACATTGAAAGGACTGATGAATCAGGGGTTTTGGCACTGAATGGACGGAGGTTGAGCAAATCTTGGGCAACAAGGGACATTACGCAAAGTTAGGGGGGGGGGTGCCGGACAGAACACCTTTGGGGGAGGTTGCGACAGCAGGGAAGCAGAGAGGAAGAGGGGTGAGCAGAACTGAAACGAAGGGAAGCGTCAGAGGAGGGGAGGGGCTTGCCCTAAGCTTATTTGGTACTTAGTAGCAATCAATTATCCGTAATATCTTTATCTAGAAGACATTTCTTGCCCTAACACTTCACCAACAGTGAAATCTGATTAATCTTTCGAATATTGGATTTAAACAACTGGAAGTCCACAGTCAGATGTGCTGATATTACAGCAGGGAACCACCAGCATGGAACATAGAACATAGAACATAGAACAATACAGCACAGAACAGGCCCTTCGGCCTTCGATGTTGTGCCGACCAAAATAAAAAGCAATGCCCCTCCTAACTAAACCATTCCCTTCTCTTCCATATACTTATCAATTAACCTCTTAAACGCCACCAAACTTGGCGCATCTACACAGCTGCAGGCAGGGCATTCCACTCCCTAATCACTCTTTGAGTAAAGAACCTACCTCTGATATCCGTCCTATAACTCATACCCCTTAATTTAAAGTTGTGTCCCCTCGTGCTAGCTTTCTCCATCCTAGGAAAAAAGCTATCACTGTCCACCCTATCTAAACCTCTAATCATCTTATATGCTTCAATAAGGTCCCCTCTTAGCCGCCTCCTTTCTAACGAAAACAACCTCAAATCCCTCAGCCTCTCTTCATAAGACCTGCCCTCCATTACCAGGCAACATCCTGGTAAACCTCCTCTGTACCCTCTCCAATGCCTCCACATCTTTCTTATAATGTGGCGACCAGAACTGCACACAATACTCAAGTGCGGCCGCACTAGAGTTTTGTACAGTTGCAACATGATGCTGCGGCTCCTAAATTCCATCCCCCTACCAATAAAAGCTAAGGCTCCATATGCCTTCTTAACAACTTTATCCACTTGACTGCCTACTTTCAGGGATCTATTGACACATACACCAAGATCCTTCTGTTCCTCAACACTATTAAGAGCCCTACCAGTAGCCCTATACTCTACACATTTATTGTTCCTGCCAAAGTGCATTACCTCACACTTTTCCACATTAAACTTCATTTGCCACCTCGCGGCCCAGCTCTGCAACTTGTCCAAGTCACTCTGTAAACTATAACACCCCTCTTCACTATCTACCACTTCACCGACTTTAGTGTCATCTGCAAATTTACTGATCCATCCCTCAATACCCTCATCCAGATCATTTATAAAAAATACAAACAGCAGGGGCCCCAAAACAGACCCCTGAGGCACACCACTCGTCACCGAACTCCACGATGAATATCTCCCATCAACCACCACCCTCTGTCTTCTATCTGCCAGCCAATTCCTAATCCAATTAGCTAAATCACCTTCTATTCCACACATCTGCATTTTCTGTAGAAGTCTTCCATGGGCCACCTTATCAAAAGCCTTACTAAAGTCCATATATACTACATCAACCGCCTTACCCCCATCCACCTCTCTGGACATATATTCAAAGTATACACAGACTGCATGGCAGCAAATCATAAAATATACATGGTAGACCTAAACTTCATTAATGGAAATAATCTAGTGATTTTGTTCAATAGCATTTATATCTGTCCCCTGGGTTTCTAAGCACAGTGATTAAGTTTACCAAAGGAACAGTTGCTAATGTGACAAAAGCACAAGATAAGTGCAGCTCTGTTTAATGATTTACCGGGTTAGTTTATATGAAGTTGTAGTCCCAGGGTTGAATTTCATCTATCTGGAATCCACATCAGGAGACTGAAATCAGTAGAGCTCAAAAGATTTTCATGCACAAATAGAAGTTCAAAGAACAAAACAAAGTACAGCACAGGTCGTTCGACCCTCCAAGACCATGTTGCCCTAACTAAAGAAAAAACCTTCTGCCCTTACTCGGTGCATATGCTCTATTCCCTCCCTATTCATATACCCATCCAGATGCCTCTGAAATGTTGCTACAGTGCCTGCTTCCACCACCTCCCCTGACAGTGCATTCCAGCATTCCCTGCATGAAAAATGTCCCCCATACTTCTCCCTTAAACTTTCCCCCTCTCATCCTGAACCTGTGCCCCCTTGTAATTGACAATTCCACCCTTGGAAAAAATAAAGAAGTTGAAGTTTATCATGTATTACCTGCTGCATAGGCACAATGCACCTGAAAGACAAATTGCACCCTTTGTTTGAAATATACAAGTCTAAGTCCAAGTTGTGCTTCCTAAAGACATGAGTTTATTGTAATCAGTGGGACTGCAGCATCATGTATTGTTTGTTACTGTTGTCATTATGGAAGACAGACTGGGCAGGATGGAGACATTTATCTCAGACAGTTCTGAATATGTGTAACAAGCTACCTTCCAAAGTTGTATTCACTTTGACACAGAAAATTCTCATAGCTGAAAAGAGGTGAAATCATATTTCCCTGAAGCCCTCACAGAGTTCAAAGTTGGAACACTGCTGTTCCATTTGATGAAAAGTTTATTCCATTGAGGTACACTTGCAAGGAAGTGATGCACAAAGACAAAGAACAAAGAACAAAACAGCACAGGAAACAGGCCCTTCGGCCCAACGAGCCCGCACCGCCACCCCGATGTTCCCACCTCTACCCGCGATCCCTGTCCATGTTTACAGATCTATGGATTAAAAACCAAAACATCAGATGTTTGGAAAGTGCAACATGGTCCTTTGCATTTTTCCAACATTTGCACCAATTGGTTTCTGACATCACAAACAATTGTTAGAAACTTGTGGATTTACAATGAAACACACAGTACACATGTACAGGGGCACAACTCAATGCAGGGGCAGGGGGCGGGAGGGGGTGGTGGTGTTGGGGGAACTGGCCAATGTCTGTGGGCATCAATTAGAATCTGAAAGCCCTGCATCAACAAATACAAATGTGCCTATCAGCAAGCAGTGCAGAACAACATCACACTCTGTTTGGTGAAGTCCTCTTTGAGGGAGAAACAAACTGTTCCACACCTTGAGACATGCACTAAAGAAACATGAGATGGCTAAGCAAGAAGGGAGAGTAGCAGAGGCAGAAGATCCCATCTTTTACTTTCGCGGAAAGAGGTTTCTTGACCCAATGTGAGGGTAGGCTAGCTAGCAACGGCTAGCAAAGTGCCAAGTGAAAACCATGAGCTAAGGTGGTCAGAGGCGAGGGGAGCAGGTGAGGCGTAAATCGACCCAACCCAGGCTGAGGGCAGGAACAATGAGGCACCAAATCATACCTTATAAAGCCATGATGAGTGAAGCAGGAGGCTGCCTTGAAAACTCCAGGAGAGTAACGTTAATGAGGGGAGGGAGAGGAGACTGTGAGTGGGTGGGGCTGGGGAAGAAGTGTGGGGGGATGGGAGAAGAGTGATTGTGAGAAGGTTAGTCAAGATTGCAGATTTGCAAGGAGTGGGAACGTGTGAGGGTTGGTTTGCATTTTGGAGGGAGGGAGAATTTCTGAGAAGGGAATGAGTAAAAGAATAAATTGAATATTGTCTTAACTCCAGAATCACAGCTTCATAGTTAAAAGATGATTTCAATTTTTGGAGAAAATTGGGATTAACCATGCAAAAGCCTATTATTTCAGAAAATTTATGCAAATCAAGATCAGTTTATCTCGAGCAATATGAAGTAAAACTATCCGTCAAAAGAGACAGAAGACTGAAGCAAGGCAAGGGGATGAAACCAGGCAAAAAGTAAAGATTAGTCATTTTATTTTAAAAAGTTTGAAGTACTGAACAATGTGCAAACCGTACATACATCCTCATCCACCAAAAGTATGAGTAAATTATTGGAACATTCTCCAGAGATACTACACCACATGCAAATGTTGAACAAGATGTACACTTTGAAATGGCAATGGAGCTACAAGATATTGCTTATTCTTCTGTTGATCTGAGAGAAGAAACCTACTCTGAAGATCTGGTCTGATTTAATGGCTAAGCTGGTCACTTGTTGATGGTTCTAACCACCATCACTCTCAAGACTGGCCTTCAGAAAGCCTGTAAAAAGTCCCACAACATCAGGTTAAAATCCAACAGGTTTATTTGGTAACAAACAACACGAGCTTTCAGAGCACTGCTCCTTCATCAGGTAAGTGGGAAGTTCTGATCATAAACAGAGCATATAAAGACACACACAGTTTACAGAATAGTGATTAGAACACAAGTCTTTACAGTTAGTCAATTCTTAAAGGTGCAGACAATGAGAGTGGAGATCGCATTAAGCATAGCTTAAAGAGATGTGTATTGTCTCCAGACAGTCTCCTGTCAGGAGTGTGTGCTTTTATATGCATTGTTTGTAATCAGAACTGACGAAGGAGCAGCGTTTCGAAAGCTAGTGGTGTTTCTTACCAAATAAACCTGTTGGACTTTAACCAGGTGTTGTTAGACTTCTAACTGTGTTTATCTCAGTCCAATGCTGGCATTTCCACATCATGACTATCTTCAGAAAATCTCCAGGACAAAGAATGGAATTGAGTAGACAGAGCTACTGATATTGGACTTGGACTCATTGGACTTACATGAATTTCTTTGATTTTGTGACAGGAACTAAGGAAGTTAACTTCTAAACCTGAATGAGATTCTGAAATGTACTGAATGGCAGCATATGCATCTTGTTCATTGGAATATTTGCTCCTGCCCAAAACCTGCCCAATCTGTGCTGCAGGCATGTCATTGGCTGCTTTTTCCATCTCATTATTTCATCAGTAAGTTCCACATTTGCAGCCCTCAAGACACACATCACAATACTTACCATCATAGAACATTACAGCACAGAACAGGCCCTTCGGCCTTCGATGTTGCGCCGACCAATATAAAAAGCAATGCCCCTCCAAACTAAACCATTCCCTTCTCTTCCATATACTTATCAACTAACCTCTTAAACGCCACCAAACTAGGCGCATCTACAACTGCTGCAGGCAGGGCATTCCACTCCCGAACCACCCTTTGGGTAAAGAACCTACCTTTGATATCCGTCCTATAACTATCACCCCTTAATTTAAAGCTGTGTCCCCTCGTGCTAGCTTTCTCCATCCTAGGAAAAAGGGCTATCACTGTCCACCCTATCTAAACCTCTAATCATCTTATATGTTTCGATTAGGTCCCCTCTTAGCCGCCTCCTTTCTAACGAAAAACAACCTCAAATCCCTCAGCCTCTCTTCATAAGACCTGCCCTCCATACCAGGCAACATCCTGGTAAACCTCCTCTGTACCCTCTCCAATGCCTCCACAGCTTTCTGATAATGTGGGGACCAGAACTGCACACAATACTCCAAGTGCGGCCGCACTAGAGTTTTGTACAGTTGCAACATGACGTTGCGGCTTCGAAATTCAATCCTCCTACCAATAAAAGCTAAGACTCCATATGCCTTCTTAACAACCTTATCGACTTGACTGCCTACTTTCAGGGATCTATGCACAAATACACCAAGATCGCTCTGTTCATCAACACTATTAAGAATCCTACCATTAGCCCTATACTCTACACATTTATTATTCCTGCCAAAGTGCATTACCTCACACTTTCCACATTAAACTCCATTTGCCACCTCTCGGCCCAGCTCTGCAACTTGTCCAAGTCCCTCGGCAAACTATAACACCCCTCTTCACTATCTACCACTCCACCGACTTTAGTGTCATCTGCAAATTTACTAATCCATCCTTCAATACACTCATCCAGATCATTTATAAAAAATTACAAACAGCAGGGGCCCCAAAACAGACCCCTGAGGTACACCACTTGTCACCGAACTCCAAGATGAATATCTCCCATCAACCACCACCCTCTGTCTTCTATATGCTAGCCAATTCCTAACCCAATTAGCTAAATCACCCTCTATCCCATACATCTGCATTTTCTGCAGAAGGCTTCCATGGGCCACCTTATCAAATGCCTTACTAAAGTCCATATATACCACATCAACCGCCTTACCCCCATCCACCTCCTTAGTCACTTTTTCAAAAAACTCAATGAGGTTAGTGAGGCACGACCTACCCTTCACAAAACCATGCTGACTATCCCCAATCAATTCATTTCTCTCTAAATAACTCTAAATCCTATCCCTAATAATTCTCTCCAATACTTTGCCCACAACAGAAGTAAGACTCACTGGCCTATAATTCCCTGGAAGGTCTCTTTTCCCCTTCTTGAACAATGGGACCACATTCGCTATCCTCCAGTCCTCCGGAACCACACCGGTAACCAATGACGACCTGAAGATCAGAGCCAGAGGCTCTGCAATCTCCTCTCTTGCCTCCCAGAGAATCCTAGGGTAAATCCCGTCCGGCCCAGGGGACTTATCCAACTTCAAACCCTCGAGAGTATCTAGCACATCCTCCCTATCTACTTCGATACTTTCCAGTTTGCTACCCCGTACCTCAGTGTTGTCTATAACTACATTTACATCTCCCTGCGTGAATACCGAAGAGAAATATTTATTCAGTACCTCTCCAATCTCTTCAGGCTCCACTCACAACTTCCCACTACTGTCTATGACTGGCCCTAATCTTGTCCTAACCAATCTTCTATTCTTAACATATCTAAAGAAAGCTTTAGGGTTCTCCTTAATCCTATCAGCCAAAGTCTTCTCGTGTCCCCTCTTAGCTCTCCTCAATTCACTCTTTAGCTCCCTCCTGGCTAATCTATAGCTATCCATTGCACTAACCGAGCCTTCAAGCCTCATCCTGACATAAGCATCCTTTTTCCTTTTAACCAGCAAATCAACTTTTTTCGTACACCAAGGTTCTCTTACTCGACCATTTCCTCCTTGCCTGACAGGGACATACTTATCAAGGACTCGCAGCAGCTGCTCCTTGAATAAGCTCCACATTCCAAATGTTCCCAGTCCCTGTAGTTTCCTAGTCCAATCTATGCACCCTAATTCTCTCCTGATGGCCTCATAATTACCGTTCCCCCAGCTATAACTACTGCCCCCAGCTTCATGCCTATCCCTATCCATCACTAAGGTGAACGTAACCGAATTGTGGTCACTATCACCAAAATGTTCACCAACTTCCAAGCCTAACACCTGGTCTGGCTCATTGCCCAGCACCAAATCCAATGTAGCCTCACCTCTAGTTGGCTGTACTGTCGCTGTGACAAGAGGAAAACTTGGATTTCAATTCAGCAATTAATTATACAAGTGTGTTTTTACAAGATAAAAAACACAAAAGCAGTGATCAATTTATGTATTTTGTTACTTCTGCCTTTGTGTACTTTGAGACGAGGGTGGGTAGGGTCAGCGCATGATATCATTGGGGGGAAGCAGAAATTAAGGTGAGCGCAGGGCCTCACACAGTGTAAATCCACATGATATATAGAAATTGATCCACAAGAATTATATCTAAAAATGCCATAGCAACCCCAGGCTACTTATATCTATTTTTATCCCGTTTTAGCTTTATCTCTCTTGGAAGATACTAAAGGAACATTGTGGGATTTCACAAGGGTATATTTGTGGGACTTTTTTTTCAACCATATTTGCATCTCCTTCTAAAGACACAATAAGCTTATGAAAAAGTCTTTTCTCCTGTTTGTAATCAAGGATACAACACATGACATAATCACTCTGGCAATATTTCTCCAAAATGTGGCATAAAAAAATTAAATATTTCTCAGCAAAGACAAAAGCTGCTAAAAATAGTCATTATTCAACAGCATCCAACAACATGGGCACCATGGTGGTACAGTGGTTAGCACTGTTGCCTCACAGCACCAAGGGCTCAGGTTTGATCCTTGGCTGTACAGAGTCTGCACTTTCTCCCTGTTGGTATAGGTTTCCTCTGATTTCCTCCCACAGTCCGAAAGACATGGTGGTTAGCTGCATTGACCATGCTAAATTCTCCTTCAGTGTACCCTAGCAGGTGCTGGAGTGTGGTGAATAGTGGATTTTCACAGTGGCTTCATTACAGTGGTAGCGTAAGCCCATTTGTGACACTGATAAATAAACTTTACAAACTCCATACTTTTCCCACATTATGCAGTAAAGCTGCATGGTATTTGGAAAAGAGTTCAACACACCTGAAACCATTGCCTATCATTACTTGAGAAGCGTCTATATTGAAAAAAGCACAAATACCCATTTTAATACAGAGATGAAGAAGAAAAGATCACATACGATGGACACAGATGCTGCTTCTTCTTTGACTTTCCTTTCTTTGAAGACTTATCGCTGGACAAACCCGGTTCAATCCAAAAGCAGAAGATAGCAAAGAGGAGGAATTTCTTGATCAGCTCCATTCTGAAGTGGATTGGTGTGGCCCAGTCCTAATCTCGAACAGGGAAAAAAAGATCAATATTAATCCTTTACAAGAGCTCCATTTTGCGAATGATAAAATAAAGAAAGCCAAAGCAGATTTAAACATGTGTATATGCGTCTACACGTCAGAGCGTGTGTACAAAATCAATACCCCAACACTATAACACTCCACAGCTCTGGACAGTAAATTGTATTGCTGCCACATGTAACCACTATTAGATCTGAAATCTTCAGACCGCATTCATTATTTTATAAAAAATGCCCCGTTTAAACTGTTAGGTCTCAGCGATATTCTGAACCTATCCAGTATTTGTTTTCAGGAAATGATGACATTTATGTCCCAAAATTCAAAAAGATTTTAAAAGCAGTATTAATATGCACATTTAATATGTTACATTTTGTTGTGCAGCGCGCACACATACACACATACACACACACGAATAACATTACATTACATTGTAACTGCGCTGGGTGCATTCTGCATCGTTTCACAGATTTCAGCCGCTTTTGTAATCAACAAATCCTCCTGAAGATGTAGCACAACCGGCCAGAGCCTGGAGGCTGTGAGCATCGCGGACCAGCACAACATAAAGCAACAAGACAAGAGCAATGGTTCCCCTCACCATCAAGCACTCTCACATTTGTGGAGTGCTTTTTAGAAATGCACAGATAACAATCGGACTGTTTCCTGTACTCACCGAATGCTGGTGAAATTCCTTTATGGACGCAGAGATCTGTGGACTCCCCCAGAATGTGCCTTGTGCTTGTTACCCATCAGCGACTGAGAGCACTCGGCTCTGACCGCGCTGGGTAAAGCAGGCAAGCTGCAGCCTCACTGGCCTGACCTCAATCCTCCCACTGCATCCTCAATCCGCTGCACCATTGACACACCGGGCAGTGTTATTGTGTTCAAATGTATCTTGTGGGTGACATGTTTCTCAAGATGGAGGAGCAAATGTATGCACCTGCTACATGCGCAGTAGTCCCGTTCCAAGGAAACACATCAGGGGAAAACAGGCAAAGCTGCAAATTGTAGAATCTAGATTCCTTTATCCTGCCTTAGATTCATTCGAGAGGGGAGGGGGGCGGTGGGTATAAAATAAGACACGTTAAGAAGCGTGGTGAAATGGTGATCAGCAGAGCTGTTTGATGTTCTTCCGGAATTACCCTTTCCCTCTCCCTTATAGCACAATTCTTGATCTGGAAAAAATAAAGCAATGCTGACATGACTTATTTTGATATGCATGAACTGCATTTGTGCACAGGGCTGTGCTTGCAGAGAATGAGCTGTTAAAACTTCTGGCACTATCATGAAATCCTTGTTACACTCTGCATGACTTCCAGACACAGGTTCTCATGTCCCAAAACCTTATGGTTCATGTGAGGCTGTTCCCAGAACATTTTGCTTCAGTCATTCCTTTGGGGTGATCAAGGCATAGGGCCAAGTGCTGGAAAATGGGATTGGGTGGGAGATCAGGGAGGTGGTGCATTATTTGCTCATGGCGGGATTCTCTGGTCCGACTGAAATCAATAAAAATTCCCATTAATGTCACCCTGGCTGGCAGAAAACCGAGGGGTGAACTGCCGGTGGAACTATAGCATCCCGTCAGCGTGAAATTAGCTTTTATTGGTAGGGGGATTGAATTTCGGAGCCGTAACGTCATGTTGCAACTGTACAAAACTCTAGTGCGGCCGCACTTGGAGTATTGTGTGCAGTTCTGGTCCCCGCATTATAAGAAAGATGTGGAGGCATTGGAGAGGGTACAGAGGAGGTTTACCAGGATGTTGCCTGGTATGGAGGGCAGGTCTTATGAAGAGAGGCTGAGGGATTTGAGGTTGTTTTCGTTAGAAAGGAGGCGGCTAAGAGGGGACCTAATCGAAACATATAAGATGATTAGAGGTTTAGATAGGGTGGACAGTGATAGCCTTTTTCCTAGGATGGAGAAAGCTAGCATGAGGGGACATAGCTTTAAATTAAGGGGTGGTAGTTATAGGGCGGATATCAGAGGTGGGTTCTTTACCCAGAGGGTGGTAAGGGTATGGAACGCCCTGCCTGCTGCAGTTGTAGATGTGCCAAGTTTGGTGGCGTTTAAGAGGTTAGTAGATAAGTTTATGGATGAAAAGGGAATGGTTTAGGTTAGAGGATCATTGCTTTTTCTTATTGGTCGGCGCAACATCGAAGGCCGAAGGGCCTGTTCTGCACTGTAATGTTCTATGTTCTATGTTCTATGAACAGCCAGAGGTATTTCACACATGTTAGTGCAGACTTGATGGGCCGAAGGACCTGTTTTGTACTCTATGATTCTATGAAATTGAATGTTGTTTCTTCTTATCTTATTCAGGCATCTATTACTGTATATTGATGGCTGCATCACTATTTAGCCCAACTGGAAAAAAAAATCACTTCACTTCCTATTTCGAGTCTTCCCTTGCTTTCAATTATTACATTTCCGATTCTTCCCTTTCTCAACCTCTCTGTGTCTATTTCTTAACATTTAGCCTAATCTGAATGTCGACCAGGTTTTGCTGGGTGCTGGCTTTACTGTTTTGTTATTTGAGGAACTGTAATTGGAATTAAATATTGAGCAACAATCCATGAACACCTCCACATCCCTATGTTGGATTGAAGGATATTGCTGAAGCAGTTGAAGATAGCCTGAGGAACTCAGACAGCAATGTCCTACAACTGGCATGATTGGCCTCCAATAACCACAACCTTCCTCCTTTATGGTAGTGGAGAATTTTCCCCCGATTTCAATTTTGCGGGGCTCCTTGATAGTCAGCTGTTACCATTGATGTCACTCTCATCTCATCTTTTGAATTCAGCTTCTATTAATACTTGAACGAAGACTGTAATGAGATCTGGAACCAACTAATCCAAACCAAGCATCAATCAACAGGCTATTGTTGACTAAGTACTACTGTCAGCACCATCCAACGTTTTTACTGTTGCCTGAGAGAAGACTCGTAGGGAGGTCATCGATTATATCATATTTTCCTTTATTTTGCAGAAAGGGCATATGGAAGTATTGGGTTGCAATAACTGGTGAGCAGGCATTAACAATAATGGATGCTTATTAACGTAACTGAACAGCTCTTATATAATGTGTCTCTGCCTGTGATCCAGGAGAACTCCCGCATTCCCCGACACATGACCACTTTTGCACTCACATCATCCCAATATCTACCTGGTCTACATCGTTTCTATTTAAGTTGGGACAACTGGTCATACTGATATGTAACATTGCAGGAAAACATTCACAAGTATGAATTATTCTTAACTATAAAATTAAACAAGGCTTACAACACAAAACTGTTTACAATGTGCAGAATACTGACTGGATTGCTGCTGGTGCATTGCCTATTGTGGCTTCTTCCTCCCCCCCAACCTTTTCAAATGAAGTCCATTTGTAAACTCATTCATCACAGTCCTTGAACTTCATGTTTGGTTGTACTTGAGATGCCCTTGGATTGGTGTCTTCAGTTTTAAGGCATCAGGTGTCCTTATACATGTCCCAGTGGTGCAGAGCATGCTGCGTAGGCTCTGAAAAGACCTCCATTTCCATTAGTGTGGAGGATCTGGATTGTAGGCTGGATGCATGAGGTACCGTAGTGGTTGACGGTGTTAGTTCAGATATCTACAGGAGGTAGTATTGGCTTTGTACATACTGAGCACCGTCCAAGGAAACCACGTATCTGGTTGCGTAGCATGATCATGTACCTTTTTCTGCCAGCTTGTTATGGCCACGTGGGGGTGGTTTCTGACCAACTGACCAGGTTCCAGGGACAAAGTGTGTAAGCATTTCAATAGCTGTTCCCCCTTTATCACCACAAATGATAGCAGACTCTGCGCATGTTTCACAGACCAAGAAATGCAACATCAAAATCTATGCGGTCTTAGGTATATTTCTCAAGTAGCTGCATGGCTGAGTGCACTGCCCTTTCTGCAATTGGATTGTAGATACAGTTGACTGTTCATGACGTGCTCAAAGTCTCAGTGTATACAAAGTCCCTGACCTCACTGAAAATCATAGAACCCTACAGTGCAGAGAGAGGCCCTTCGGCCCATCGAGTCTGCACTGATCAACTGGTCACAATCCTACTCAGGCTCTACCCCCACATCCTGACAAATTTTACCCGCTAATCCTGCTAACCTAAATGAACTGAGAAGTGTTATCTGTCATTATGTGCTGCGAATAATCTTGAGCTTGCACATAATCATGTTGCTCTTCATGTCTAGCAGGTGGTCAATTTCAAATCAACTAGATTTGTAAGTCAGCAAGGACCAAATGCTGCTTACCACTCCATTCAAAGATATCAGCCACTCTGATCAACTATGGGAGGTCCAGGACTTCATATAGGTGCAGTTCTTCCTCAGTTTGATGCAATTTGAGCATGCTACATGAAACACACCTTGATATTCCTCTCTTTATATATATATTGAAAGCCAGTATAGGATTCCTTTGCCCCGTATCAGGCAGCCTCTACCTCTGAGTGACCTTAGTGGAGTTGTTGGGTATCGTACTTCTGCTGAGAGCCGGAGATGATGAATTGCTGGCTACACAGTATTAGCCCATCTTGTATTATTAGCTCCTCTCGCATCAAGAAGAATTTTCAGAGCCCTTGGGGACGCCCCTTACTTAGAGTCATTGAGTCATAGAGGTTTACAGCATGGAAATAGACCCTTCACTCCAACTTGTCCATGCTGCCTTTTACTACCTAAATGCTTTTTAAAAGATAAAATTGTACCTGCCTCTACTAATACTTTTGGCAGCTTGTTCCAGACACTCACCACCTTTTGTGTGAGAAGATTGCCCCTCTGTTCACTTTAGTATCTCTCCCCTTTCATCTTAAACTTATTCCTCTAATTTCAGATTCCCCTATCTTTAGGAAAATATATTGACTATCTAGCTGATCTGTGCCCCTTACTATTTTATAGATCTCTGTAAGATCACCCCTCAGCCTCCTAAGCTTCAGAGAAAAATGTCCCACTCTATCCAGCTTCTCCTTATAACTCAATCCATCAAGTCCCTGTAGCATCCTAGTAAATTTTTTATGCACTCTTTCTAGTTTAATAATGTTCTTTTCGCAATAGGGTGACCAGAATTGCACACAGTATTCCAAGTGTGGCCTTACCAATGAGTTGTTCAACGTCAACAAGATGTCCCAACTCCTGTATTCAATGTTCTGACCGATGAAACTTCTGAAGTAAGATTCACTAACTCCAGAGAAAAACAAAATCACATCACACATATAACTCAATATCAATGATTAATTGGTGATGGATGATTTCTGAAACTCTCACATTTTTAGATTATTATAATCACCATGCTTTGAAGGTGACATGGTGGCACAGTAGTTAGCACTACTGCCTCACAGCATCGGAAACCCAGATTCGATTCCAGTCTTGGATGGCTATCTGTGTGGAATCATAGAACCCTTACAGTGTGGAAGGAAGCCATTTGACCCATCGAGTCTGTGCTGACCTCAATCCCACCAAAGTCCTAATCTCATAACCCTGCTATTTACTCTGCTAATCCTGCTGACACTGGGGTCAATTTAGTATGGCCAATCGACCTAACCTGCACATCTTAGGAGTGTGGGAGGAAACTAGACACCCAAAGGAAACCTATGCAGACAGAACATGCAAACTCCACAGAGACAGCGACCCAAGCTGGAATTGATTCCAGGTCCTTGGCATGGAGTTTGCATGTTCTCCCCTATCTGTGTGGGTTTCCTTTGGGTGCTCCAGTTTCCTCCCACACTCCAAAGATTTTCAGGTTAAGTGTATTAGCCATGCTAAATTGCCTCTAGGTGTCCCAAGATGTGTAGGTTAGATGGATTAGCTATGGTAAATGTGCAGTATTACAGGGATAGGGCAGGAGAGAGGGCCTGGGTAAGATACTCTATCAGAGAGTTGGTGCAGGCTAAATGGGCTGAATGGCTTCTTTCTTTAATGCAGGGATTCTATGAAATAACTACTACCCAGAGGGTAGTGATGGCCTGGAATACACTCCCCGGGAAGATTGTAGACGTGGATTGCCTCACATCCTTTAAAAAGCATCTAGATGAGCACTTGGCACATCATAACATTCAGGTTTACGGGCCAAGTGCTGGCAGACGGGATTAGTTGGGAGTTCAGGTATTTCTAATGTTTTGATGCAGACTTGATGGGCCAAAGGATTTCTTCTGCACTGTATGATTCTATGATTCATCAATATGACAGATTTCATTGAAAATGGAACATGATTTATTTTAGCCATCTTGATTCAGCATCATGTAATTCCAGGTCAAGTTTAATCCAGCCAGTTGCAGATCATTACTCTTTCTACTCAGTCTCCCAAAATGAATTTTACCCCCAAACTTTGAAGAATGTTTCTGATTCCATTAATAAGACATATTTATTTCACACACCAATTATCTTGCAATTTTTTTGAACAACATTGTGTTCAACAACACACACACATTTCAGTAAAGCATTTGAGCGAGACAGTCTAAACTAATCTTATGCAGGATCTTTACAGATTGTAGTGTGCACTCATCACATCAGTTTGGGCTAGATTAAATCCAGATGTTCTAAGAGATAGTGAAATGCTCTACAATTAAAACTCTCCCAGCCTGAGTAACCAATCAATCAACTTGCGGTAGAGGCAGAATACCATTTGGAACTGAGTGATTTACAGCAAAAAGTTACCATTAGTGATTCCACATAACTCATCTCCTTATGATGTTACTCAATCACTATTCTTTTAGCCAACTGATGAATTCATATACATTCAGAAGACACACCAAAGAAGCTCTCTTGTTCAAATAACCAAATAGCATTAAACTAGAAGCTCTTTTATCCTCAGAATTTATGCTTAAACCAAACCTAACCACCTGGAATTAAGGAACTGAATCCCTAAAAGGTTGTGAAGTTTGAAATTACTGGATAAATGAATCAGTACTGCATTCTTGTGATTTCCTGACCAATACTCCTCTTCGGACGAGGGCTACATAATTAGGAAATCACCTTTAACTTCCTCAATTATAAAGAACCTATATTGCCCGAACAGTTCAATCATTTTACACAGAATACAGAAAATGATCTGAACAAATTGTCAGATCCAAACTATCCAGAGTTTTCAAAAGAGAGAACTTGCACATCCTCAGGAAATTTCAAAGTGTTTTACAACTAGTGAAGTGCTTTTGAATCTTATTTACTGTAGATGATATACAACTGCCAATTTGCACATAGCAAGGCCCAGCTAAGAACAATGGACTATATTAAGCAGAAGCAAGGTATGTAATGATTTCTGCTGTTAGTCAAATTTGTCACTGCATCAAAACACCTCTGGTAGTAACTTGTTGAAACGTGTGTAAACAATAAAGCAGTGAGCAAACAGCACTTTCAGAGGTTGAAGGATTGGGGAATAAGTAGCAGAAGGACAAAGTAGGAACAGTAAATTAGAGAGGGTAAATTTGGTGTCAAATCAGATACAGAAGGAGAAATAAAGAAAGAAGTAAGATAGAGATAAAAGAGATAGAAATGAACAATTCATTTATTTTCAATTTCATTTTCTAAACCATTAAACTATTAATATTTAAATAAATGAGACTCTGCGGCGGAAATTTCCACTTCTACCAGCAATAGGAATTGTGATGGGCCCAACATCAGGAAATTAACATAGAACATAGAACATAGAACAATACAGCACAGAACAGGCCCTTCGGAACAAAGCCTTCTTAACAACTTAATTTAACTTAAATTAACTTGGAATCTTGTTCACCTGACTTCCATGGTAGCTTAAGGCTGTTTTAATGGTTTACATATCTATATGGGAGCCTCATTTGCATCTTACAATTGTCCAATAAAATGTTAACACACTGGAGTATTATTCCTCCTCTGGATTTAGCACCCACCAACAGGAGTTTAGAATTCTCTGTTTCACCACTCGCGTAAGTGGTTTGCATCTACTGAGAGAGAATTGTTCCTGGACTTTTAGGTCAAGAAATATTGATCTTGCCTTCCTTTTACATTGTTATGAGTCAAGCAGCAGAGTGAAAGAATGGCTGTCTGGGTGCTGTTCAGTATGGTGTCTGGATGTTGGACCCTAGAAGGTGATAGTTGCATGTGCACCTCCTGCCTGTTCTGCCATGAGGTTTGACATGTTCCTCATGGCTGCATAATTAATGAGCTGAACAACACACGATCTCCCATGTTCAGCTGCTCCACTCTCCATTAGAAATCACCCGGACTTTTGCTTCCACTACAGGACTTGCCAGAAGAGAAAATTCTACCCTTCCTTTCCAATAGTTAATTATTCAGTGTCAGAGAGGATAATTACTGGTAATTAACAATTATTATGCTGTTAAAGGGATGTTTTCAGCATTAATGAGAAAATGTAACTTTCTGTGGCATGTTTAGTTCATAAATATTGTGCAAATACAACAACTTCATGACATTAAACGCATGTCATTAAAGAGGCAGTGAGAGAGTAAAAGTGTTGTTGTGCAAAACTAATGGTAAATCAGTGCAACTCACACAACGGCTTTTAGTTATTGGCAATTCACTGTGCATCTGCTGTATGCTTGAAGTTGATACACTATTTACACCTAAATAACACTGGCTTCAGTGTTAGTTTGATAAGAAAATCTGTTCCACAGAGAAATGAACCGTATTTGCAAAAGAATAAATATTGCCCAAGAGAATTGCTGTCCTCTTCTTTGAACTGTCCCATGTGGTCATTTGTGCATGTCCTTGATTTAACACTGCATTGGAAGAAAACACCTTGAACAGTGCGGCTCTTGCTTGGTACAGCACTAAGGGTGGGATTTTACTGCTGCTTTACACCCATTTTGCAGTGGAAAAATGCCATAAAATCAGGCACAAAGCAGTAGCACAAATGGTGCCAGTTTTCATGACTGAAGGGATTTTTACACAGTTGGATTTCCGACACGGTCAACCTCTCACTGGAAATGGGTGAGAGTCTGGTTAATTTATTTAAATTTATTTGAATGTTTATTTTAATGTGTTTCGTGAGCCTGGCGTTCAATTGTTCAGGCTCGCTTGCCCTTATGGTCTCACTGGGAGATGTTGGACACAGAGCAGAGCAGAGCAACACAGCACGGGAAACAGGCCCTTTGGCCCAACGAGCCCGCGCCGCCGTCATAACTATATAGTAACAGTTCCATTATCCTATCCTAATTTTAGGTTATTCCTAATATAGAAGAGTCTAAATGTAGGGACAATTTGTTTCCCAATCAGCCTAAGAGCGAATTTTTGGGATGTGGGAGGAAACCGGAGCGCCCGGAGAAAACCAAGCAACTACGGGGAGAACGCACAAACTCCCGCAGACACCGGCCCAATTCCAAGTGTCTGCACAGCCACATCAATAGTCTCTGAGCTGTCATGATGCCCTTCAGATGGTCCAGATAAAGCACTCATTTACGACATGAAGCACCAGGCAACCCATGAATCAACATCCAAGAGCTGTCCTCGCACCACCTGCCGAATGCATGCTCCTTGTTAGTCAAGTACGGACCGAATTACCTGTGGGGAAAAAAAGCCATAGTTAAACAGTCCTATTATATCCCTCTATCTGCATACCGCTCATGTGGCTGTCCAAGAGACCCTTAAACAGCCCTAGCGTGCCTGCTTCCACCACCTTACTCGGCAGTGCATTCCACACCCCCACTACCCTTTGTGTGAAAAACTGCCCTCTAATATTCGTCTTATATATAGCCCCCCTCACCCTAAGGCCATGACCCCTCGTCCTATCCATTTCTGAAGGTGGGAAAAGTTTACCACCATTTACTCTATCTATACCCCTTATAATTTTATACACCTCTATTAGATCCCCTCTAAGCCGACGTCTTTCAAGGGAAAACAACACCAGTCTATTTAATCGTTCCTCATAACTTAGTCCTTCCATACCAGGCAGCATCCTGGTAAACTTCCTCTGCACTCTCTCCAAGGACTCCACATCCTTCCGATAGTACGGCGACCAGAACTGGACGCAGTATTCCAAATGAGGCCTAACCAACGTTCTATACAATTGCAACATCAAACTCCTACTCTTGTATTCTATACCCTTTTCAGTGAAAGCTAACATACTGTATGCTTTCTTTATCACCTTCTCCACCTGTGAAGACACCTTCAGAGACTTGTGAACCTGCACCCCCAAGTCTCTCTGCGTCTCTATACTCCGAATAGTTTTACCTTTTATCCTGTAACTCTCTTCTACATTTTTCCGGCCAAAATGCATCACCTCACATTTATCTGGATTAAATTCCATTTGCCATCTATCTGTCCAGTCTACCAACCTATCTATGTCCTGTTGTATTGCCTGGCACTGCTCCTCTGTACCCGCCAATCCAAGCATCTCTCCAGTTCTCTCCAATGAGGAAAACATCTGCTTCTCTTGAATGGGGAGCAGTCATGTTGGCCTGGCTGGTGGAACCAGAAGCCATTGAGATCCTAGGGAGGCCAAGAACAAGGCGGAGGTACCCCTTGGGCAGTGCCAGAGAATGCCAGTGGGCAGGAGCAATGTGTGACATGGTGGAGTCAATGGGGACAGTGCCAGGGGACAGGGCCTGTGAGTTTGGCCTTTGGAGAAGGGAGTTCCGCTGCCACTCTGCTCACGATTGGTGAGGAGAGAAGCGGGTCATGATTGGTGGGGGCGGTGCACAATTAGTCTGAGCGGTGGAGGGTTCATGATCAGTCTTGGCAGTGAGGGCTGCATCTTGGGCCACAGACCCTGGCAATTGCCCGGGGCGGGTGGGGAGGGGTGGTGGGTGGAGCTGGTTGAGGCTGCCTGCAGTAGGAAGGGCCTGACAGCTCTCTCTTTCTCTGTCAGACCCCTGCTGCTGCTGATGCACACGTGCAGGATCAGAGATCTGCATATACGCACTACTTTCCTCTACAGACTGTTGGGCATATCAAGTCCCATCCACAGCCTCTTTGGCCAGAAACAGACTCATTCAAAATATTGTAGACAGAGTGCATAAGATTGGGCCTGAAAACACCAACCAAAAAATAGATCTGGAACTCTCCCAGTTTTATGTCAGCCTGACACTTAGAAAAACTCTCATGAAGTTCCACCCTAAGTATGAAGCTACACTGCATGGTTAAATCTCTGGACTGAAACTTGAACATAGAACTTTCTGATTCAGGGGCTAGAGTGCTACCAATGAACCAAGGCTGATAGTTATTATATGCTAATTCATTAATATGCAGGATTAATAATAACAGAAAAAAATGGGAAAAACTCATCAGGTCAAACAGCATCTATGAACATGAGAAAAAGAGGTAACCTTTCATGTCTGTAATCTATCACCAGGGCAGGATTAACAAGCTAAATAGGGGCAGGATCTGAGGTAGATGGATATGTCCTTTCCTAACACCAGCCATTATGCTGGTTTTCTGAAACTGTTGAAATGGTCAGCGATTTTACTCAGGAGGGAGAAAACAGAAACCTGAAATCTGTCCAATTTAAGATATGGGTTTCATAAATACAGGTACCAAGTGTAAAATTGTGGCAAAGTATTGCTGAAACTTAATGGAGTTCTTGACGGCCACGATTAGAGAACTGCTCTCAGTTCTGGTCACCGCATTGTAAAGAGAATATAATGATTCCTGAGATGATACAGAGGATACACTCCAGAATAGTTCTAGTGATGAGGAATATTTGCTATAAAGTTAGGTTGGAGAAGCTGGAGTTGTTCTCCGTGGAGCAAAGGAGAATACATAGAACATAGAACATAGAACATTACAGCACAGAACAGACCCTTCGACCTTCGATGTTGCGCTGACCAATTAGGAACAAGCAGTGACCCTCTAACCTAAACCATTCCCCTTTCATCCATAAACTTATCTACTAACCTCTTAAACGCCACCAAACTTGGCGCATTTACAACTGACACAGGCAAGGAATTCCATACCCTTACCACCCTCTGGGTAAAGAACCTACCTCTGACATCTGTCCTAAAACCAGGTTTTGGACAGATGTCCAAAATATGTCCTAAAACAGGTAAGGTGTACAAGATTATAATAGATTTTGATAACACAGACAAAGGGAAGGTGACCCAGCAGTTGATTTACACAGACTGGAGTTCACAGGTTCATGGTTTTGGGCATGGAAATGAATGAACTTTTACACTTTGAAAGGTAATTTACTGCCTAAAAGAATGGTGAATCAGAGTCAATCAATGATTTCGAAAGTAAATTAGATAAGAACTTGAGCAAAATACACATGAAAACTGCAGAGATAGAGCAACAAAATGGAAGTGACTCTACATTGCTGTATAGACAGCCAGCAGGGACAGGATGGCCCTCTGTGCTAGAAAGAATCAATGGCCCTGTCTGACTAACATGGCTGCCCCAAAACAGAATGACATTCACCACTGGCCTTGGGCGCGATTTTAAGAGCCTTGGATGGCCATGCCGATAAAGTCAGGGCCTATAATTCTATAGAGCAATACATTGCCTCTCTCACTGATTTTAGCATCACCTTTAAAGAAGATGTTGCTGCCCTCAATGAAGTTTAGACTGTTGGATCAGTAATATCCCCAGACATGCATTTCTCCCATGTTCTGGAGGAACGTGCACTCTCAGGCTGCTCGACTGGTGTGTGTGCTGGTGGTTGGAAACCTGTTATCTGGGTGCTATGGTAGACTCACCTTGCACAAAGAAGTCTTTAGATATCTTGTGGTACTGCAGCCAGGTCCTCCCAATGACATGGGTAACTGCATATATGAAAACAGAAAATACTGGAAAAGCTCATTAGGTCTGGCAGCCTTTGTAAAGAAAGTAACAGTCAATGTTTCGTGTCCCAATTAACTACCTTGAGTCTGCATTTGATAACATTAGCTACAATATACCAATGACTACAACTCAAAGTACTGAACTGTCTATAAAGCAATTTGGGATATTGTGAAATGTGCTGTATAAATGTAGATTCTCTTTTTTTTTAATTACACCTACACATTTTAATGTCATGATGAAATTGTGTTGCCTAGTAGATATAGAAGATATACGGAAGTGGGAAGCAACAATCAACAGACTTCAGATTTGCTAATCAAGGAAACAAAATATAATAGTGAACTATTTGGTCTTTTTTCCCTGGTATCTTCAAAGCTATGTTGCACAGAGGCCTGAGGACTCCAATTTATATCATAAATAGTTGTTCAATCATTGCACTTCGTTGCCCAGGAGTTAATTGATCTTCCTACCTGTGAGATGACCAATAAAATTGGGTACAATTACACCCTTTGTGTGAAATAAGTATATTGAATAACACCATGCACCCAGGCAGGGGAAAGTCTTCTACTTCTACAGAATGGAAAAAATCTTGTGCAGTTTATCTGGGTTGCAAGTATTGGATCATTACTCCAAATATGAATTTATTATCACTGTGTCCATGTGGTCCGATGTACAGAATATGTTGAAGTGAGTGGAGATAATCATTAAAATCAGTGTTATTAGGCTATATTTTCTAGTACTGCCCACAGTGAAAATCATTAAGGCTGGATGGACAGTTTGACAGACTGTTTAAAGGTCCATTGTCCTTAAGTGGGAATTCCCAGTCTTGAATAGACATGACCGGAAAAACCCACTCATCATCTCTACACAGTGTTATAAATAACTAATTTCATGTCAAATCAACAATATTGCACAATGTTGTCAAAGTAAAATTGGCACTCTTTTGCTTGTTTATTAGTCACAATGGGGTATATAGAAACTAATTCTGCTTTCCAACTAATTATAAATTGCTATCTTAATATCAATGACCCAGACAATATTTGTAACCAGATGCCAAGAATGGAAATCAGACAATATTTGTAACCAGATGCTAACAATGGAAATCAGACAATATTTGTAACCAGATTCCAACAATGGGAATCTGGTATCATTTTCTTATGGTGATTTTGTGATTGTTTGGCAAATTTATTGGTGAACCTTAAAAGAAGAAAAGCCTGATTGAGGGAGAGGGTTAAGTCAAGAAATGGTGAGAAATAAGGGGCCTGAAAGCAGAAGAAGTACCAAGGTCCATGGTTTATCTCCTGGCCCTGCATGACATTCCACTTCTTAAGAGGAAAGTCAGAGAACTGCAGACCAGATAACCTAGTAATTTCATTGGGAAATCGCTGAAGTCTATAATTAAGGATTGGGTAATTAGTCAGGTTAAAATATTTCATCTGATCAGAGGAAGCAACCATGGATTTGTAGAGTGGAACTTAACTGAAATAACTGAACTTAACTGATTGAAATTTTGAAAAGGTAATTAAAATAGAAGCCAATGGGATATTATGAACATTATGAAGGCATACGGAGTCTTAGCTTTTATTGGTAGGGGGATTGAATTTCGGAGCCACAACGTCATGTTGCAACTGTACAAAACTCTAGTGCGGCTGCACTTGGAGTATTGTGTGCAGTTCTGGTCCCGCATTATAAGAAAGATGTGGAGGCATTGGAGAGGGTACAGAGGAGGTTTACCAGGATGTTGCCTGGTATGGAAGGCAGGTCTTATGAAGAGAGGCTGAGAGATTTGAGGTTGTTTTCGTTAGAAAGAAGGCGGCTAAGAGGAGACCTTATTGAAACATATAAGATGATTAGAGGTTTAGATAGGGTGGACAGTGATAGCCTTTTTCCTAGGATGGAGAAAGCTAGCACGAGGGGACATAGCTTTAAATTAAGGGGTGGTGGTTTTAGGACAGATGTCAGAGGTAGGTTCTTTACCCAGAGGGTGGTAAGGGTATGGAGTGCCTTGCCTGCGTCAGTTGTAGATGCGCCAAGTTTGGTGGCGTTTAAGAGGTTAGTAGATAAGTTTATGGATGAAAAGGGAATGGTTTAGGTTAGAGGGTCACTGCTTGTTCCTAATTGGTCAGCGCAACATCGAAGGCCGAAGGGCCTGTTCTGCGCTGTAATGTTCTATGTTCTATGTTCTATGTTATGAGTAAACCAATCAGAACAATTCTGACAAAAAAAATCACAAACTGAAACATTAAATTTTCTCACTCCACTGATGCTGCCAGGACTCCTGAATGTTTCCAGCATTTTCTGCTTTTATTTCAGATTTCAGCATCCCTAATATTTTGCTTTTAGGCAAATTATTTGCCTGGTTAGACCGTAAGAAATAGGATTAGGACATTTGGCTGCTCGAGACTGCTTTGCTACTCAATATGTTAATAATATTAAAATCAATATGTTAATAATATTAAAATATATTGAAATGTATGTAAATCAGGTTCATGCCCATAAAAAACATTACTGGAGGGAGGTGAAGAAGATCCAAATTGTTGAACTCACTGGTGAGATCTGTGACTTCTGACATTGAGTCCTCACCAGCATTCCCAGAGACAGTGGGAGACAGCTCAAGATTGCCACTATATGTTTCAACGAAATCACCTCTCATTCTTCAAAATTCCAAGCAGTAGGGGTATTATAAGCAGTGTAGATGGAAGCAGAACATTACAAAAAGATTTTGATTGATCATGTGAATGGCTGAATGTTGGCAAATGAATTTCAATAAAGATAAATGTGAGGTTATCCATCTTAAAAGGATGGAACAGAACTTACTAAATGTTGAAATGATAGCAGCAATGGAAATCCAGGAATATAGATTATTAAATTATCATATATAAGTAGTGAAAATAATTTTAAAATACCAAAGCAGTGCCCTGTTTTCTATCAAGAGAATTATAATGGAGGGTAGCATAGTGGCTAGTACTGCTGCCTCACAGTACCAGGGACCTGGGTTCAGTTCTGGCCTTGGGTCACTGTGGATTTCCTTTGGGTGCTCCAGTTTCTTCCCACTGTCCAAAGATATGCAGATAAAGTGGATAGTCCATGCTGAATGTCCCATAGTGTCCCAGCAATTAGCAGGGTAAATATGTGAGGTAAAAGGGATAGGACCTGGATAGGATTGTTATCGGTGCAGGCTCGATGCGACAAATAACCTCCTTCTGCACAGTAGGGATTCAGTGGTTCTGTGGTTTTAGGATGAGATCATGCTTCATCTATAAAAGCCTTGGTCACACCACACCTGTGAATTGTTTGCAAGGCATCACATTTTATGAAGTTGACTAACACACTGTATTTTCTTGTTTTATCTCTCAACTTTCTTGGGCATGAGATACTCAATTTTCTGATTGAAAGAAATTGTTCCCAAATCAAATAAATATTGGAAAATTATGGTTAGGGTATATGTCACCAAATTCCTCTAATATTGTGGCATGGAAGCAACCTGGTCCTGGAGTTTTCAGAGCCATTATGTTCTTAATTACTGGCCATAATTTTAAGTGGTAGTAGTGTTTGCACTCAGAATCTGGAATGCTGTAAAATATTTTGAGAAGATGTTGGGTGTGTGTCCCAATTTCATCATGTTCACACACAGTATTATGGTTCGTGGACATGTGTGAGAGCCAGATGCTTGCCTGCCAACAATTAATCAGCCAGTCAAAGCACTTAAAAGGACAATTGGCTAGAATTTTATGTTGCCCGTGTGTTTAGGTTGGCAGGTGGCCATCCCATTTTTTATCTTATCATCCAAATGCAGCATAAAAAGGGTTTGGAACATTGTCTGTCTGAGTTGTTAGGAGTTAAGGTGAGAATAATATTGCAAAATAATCATTCTACATAACAAGGTATTGGATAATGTCAACATGCTTTTATTGACAATGTCATTTATCTGTTTTTAACTGACCTATATTGTTTCTGAACACTCTCCTTTTCCTAATACCCTAGTAAAAAAATTGTGTTGATTTTAAGGCCCTTTGCAAGTTTATTTTTATACTGCCTTTTTTTGCTGTTCTTACTATTTATAGTAAGATCTGTGACTTCTGATGTTGAGCTCTCACTAGCATTCCCAGAGACAGTGGGAGGCAGCTCAAGATCACCGCTATATGTTTCAATGAAATCACCTCTCATTCTTCAAAATTCCAGGAGTAGAGGCATTGTGAGCAGTGTAGATGGAAGCAGAACATTACAAAGAAATTTCTCATGCTTACTATTTATGTCACTCTTTTCTGGTCTTTGCATATTTCCCATTGGTCAGAGTTGCAACTATTTTTCACATGTTATATGTTTTTTCTTATAATTTCATAATGCATCTTGATTATTCCATAACTGTTGTTTAGGGCAAGTAGAGTATTCTCTCCCTCCCAACCCCACCCACCCCAATATCACATTGATTTATCTTTGTATATCTTCACTGATCTGTAATTTTACCAATGAACAGCTTGGTTTGGATAGTCTCTATCTCATCACATATAAAATGTACATTGTTCATGAGCATACTTTAAAAAAAAATCACCACTTTTCTGATATTTACCAGCATGCTTGTTTCAAGAGATATGAAAATTAAATTTGTCTGTAAAAAACAATTTATATTCTCTCCCACTTCACAGCTGCATCCAGTGGTCTAATACATGATTCCCATGACAGTCTTAAATCCCTTTGTATTTCTTAATTCTACTTCAGGGTTAGAATTTTACTGGCCCATCCTTGGGCAAGGGTGGAGCATAGAAAAACCTGTAACCTTTTTTTTGTTCATTTGTGGGACATAAGCATCATTGACTGGCCAGCATTTATTACCCATCCCTGAGGGCAGTTGAGAGTCAACCATATGACCATGGAGTCACATGACCAGATAAGGATGGCAGATTTCCTTCCGGAAAGGACATTAGTGAACCAGATGGATTTTTCCGACAATCGACAATGGTTTCATGCTCATCAGAAGGTTCTTAATTCCAATTTTTTTTTATTGAATTCAAATTCACGGCTGGATTTGAACCCAGGTCCCCAGAACATTTCAGAACAAATGAGGCTGTAAAATCCTGCCAATGAAGTATATTTAGTTCTCAACCTTGGACTTTGTGCAGATTTCAATCATGGATCCCATGTCTTACTCTCCAAGTTGAATTTGCTGCTCAGCATGTCCCTCATACTTTGTTTGTAACCATATACTTTAATCCATCTTTCAGCTCAAAAACATTCCTCACATGTTTCTTATTTCTCCTTTCTGATCTAATACATGCCAGAATTATATAACAAATGGTAAGATCCTTAAGAGATTGACAGGCAGAGAAATCTGGACATACATACCCACTGATCACTGAAAATGGCAATGCAGGTGAACAAAGCAGTCAAGAAAGCATACAGCATACTTGCATTCATCGGTTGGGCATTGAATATAAAAATCGACAGGTCATGCTGCAACTATGTAGAACCTTAGTTAGACCTCATTTAGAATATCGTGTACAATTCTGGTTGCTACCCTAGCAGAAGGATGTGGATGCTTTGAAAAAGGTACAGAAGAGGTTTACCAGGATGTTGCCTGGCCTGGAGGTTATTAGCTATGAGCAGAGATTGGATAAACTCAGTTTTTCTCACTAGAACAATAGAGGTTGAGGAATGACCTGAAAGAGATCTATAAGATTATGATTGGCATGGACAGAGTGGATAGTCACTTTTCTAGAATAAGAAAGTCAAGAACTGGAGATATAGGTTTAAGGTGTGTGGGGAAAAGTTTAGAAGTTTACACAGAGGATGGTGAATGTCTGGAACACGCTGCTTGGGAAATGGTAGGAGTAGGTATGATAACAGCATTTAAGGGGCAACTAGACAAATATATGAATATGATGGGAATGGATGGATACAGAGTTCATAAGTGCACATGGTTTTAGTTTAGACAGGCATCATGATCAGTGCAGGCCCTGAAATGCCTGTTCCTGTGCTGTATTTTTCTTTGTTCTTTTTCTTTAATCACTTCACATTTCTTTGTTTTCCCTTGACCTTTGGTTCAATTTCTCACTATTATTCTAGTTTCCGTCCATTTGTTTGATTTTGACCTATTGCTAATCCAATTTTTACTGCCTATTTCCAACCTGCCTTTACAGGTTTAAATTCAAGATGACCATGGCTTTTTAATAGGATTCCAGTCTCTACCCATTTCAGTCGGACCCAATGTACAGTCCTCTCCAGTCCCAATACATGTGCCAATGTCCCATAAGATCACTTTATAGATTTCTTCATTCCTGGCAGAAAAGTTCAAGTTTTCTAGCCTTTCTTCATAATTCAGAATTTTGATATCATTGTCCTTGTGATGTTTTTCTGTACTGTCCCTAATGCATGAATGCCCCTTGCATCAACCAAAACAGGGCACAGTCCTCAGAGGGTATCCTGAACAATTGATCATTCCTGCCTTTGACCTGTATTCTCATTTTCTGACTGCACAGAAAATTATTTTGTTTCTCTTGGTTTGTGCTCTGCTTTTGGTGAATAGGTTGAACACTGAGTTAACAAGGACATCAAAAATCTTAGCTGTAAGTAAACCTACTATTAAAGCCAGTCTCTCACCTTCCATCCTTCATAAATCTAAGCTCATCCAAATGTCTGCTCATTCAAAAATCAAGGGACAAAGAGAATTACAGCACAGGAACAGGTTTTTTGGCTTTCCAAGATTGTACTGACCATGCAGCCCAATTCAACTAAAACTTCTTACCCTTCCAGGGATCATATCCCTCTATTCCCATCCTATTCTTAAAATTCCTATCATATCAGCTTTCACTACCTCCCCCACAGCAAGGTACTCCTTGCACTCCACGCACTGTGTAAAACACTTGCCTCTTACATTTCCTTTAAACCTTGCTCCTCGCACCTTAAACCTTTGCCCCTCATAATTGACTTTTGCACCCTGGGAAAACGCTTCTGACCATCTATTTCGTTAATGCCCCTCATAATCTTGTAGACTTCTATCAGTTTGTCCCTCACTCTCTGTCATTCCAATGAGAAAAAAACCAACTTTTTCCAACCTGTTCTTTAGTTAATGCCCTCCATACCACACAACATTCTAGTAATTTTTTTCTCTACCAAAATAATTCAGTATACATATGCATTTTTTTCCTTCGTATATCTGCTTTAAACTTTGTCTATCTCCTTTTTAGGTAGTCTGTTATGATCAATCTGCTTTGGCTCTGGTTCAGTGGTTTGTGAAATGGCTGATAAGTCTAATGCACAATCTGCTGCCTGCTACAATGAGGGAAGTTGTGTTTAAATGGTCAGACAGGTGAGATGTTTAGAAGTTGGTGTGCTAAACGTGCTATAGTATTCAATTGTTCCAATTGTTTGGTGTTTTATTCTGTGTGTTTATTGACTCTGTTCACCTCTGTGCATTGTTAGCCAAGCCTGGGCACTGTTACTGACAAATAAATGCTAAAGTAAGCTGGAAGCTCATGTCTGCTGCAGGTATTTTAAAAAATTGAACAAAACTCCTGCACATATCATTCATGGTACGTATCATCTCTGCATATCTGCAAGGCATAAAACACAATAACTGGTGACAAAAATGAAAAAAAGTATAAATTTACCAGTTCCTTTCTTCACTGGGTGATCCACTTGTACCAAGAGTTTGATGAATTTCAGGGTTCCAGACTACTTGCTCATTATGGGGATGGAAAGTACAGATGTAGCAATAACCAGCAAGAAGACATAGGGGACAACACCACCTGGAAGCTCCTGTCAAGCAACTCACCATCTTGAGTTGGAAATATATTGCCATTCCTTCACTTCTGCTAGGTCAAATCTTGGAACTCCCTCCCTAACAGTAATGTGGGTATATCACCATTTGGACTGTAGCGGGTCAAGAAGGCAGCTCATCACCATCTTCTCAAGGGCAATTAAGGATGGGCAATAAATGCTGGCCTTAAATGAATATATTAAAAAAAAACTTTTTTAAAGTTTATGATTTGGAATTGAAGGTCAATGAGTATGTGAGCAGTTGATAGAAGACACATCTATGTTTGATAAGCTAAAGGTGTTCTCAAAAAATATTTTGAGCTAGGAAAAAGTGTAATGATCAAATGATACGTATTTTGTCAGACATGTCAGAGAAATGGAAAGGCCGTGAAACAATATGTGATAGAATTGTGACAATTTACTTCTACGGGTAAATTTGGCACACTAACCAAGGAAGACATTTGTGACCAACTCATCGAAGAAACCTCAGTTCTACAAATTAGGGAATACCTCCTCATCGAAGACAATGATTTAGCTGGAGAGGAAAAGAGTAACTCATGCTCAAAGTGAAACAACTTTGTAAAATTGTGCAAATAATATAAGAAGCGGACTTCATCATTCCATTAATGGTGAAGGAACCACTCTCTGAGAGTGGGGAATGGTATATGTGTATCTCTGTGATTGGTGAAGGGAAAGGTCATTTTAAAGAAAGCTCAGCTGAGATTGTGCTTTCTTAGCATCGCTTCTTGTCGATGTTGGTATGAAAATATCCATATTGAGTGACAAACTCTTATCACCATTATTTTTTGGAATTTCCTCTCACTACTGTGACAGACATTCATCAAGTTTACAATAATTCAGTTGTTCCAGCTTTGAGAAAGATCACTGTTCAAGTGCACTTCAAAAGTATTAACCTAAATATGCCACTACTTGCTAGTGCCTATCTGACCTGGGAAAAATTTGTTCAGTAAGCTTGACTTTAAACTTGAAAACTCCACTAGAGCACACATTAACAGGATTGATGACACAGACTACACAGTGGTATCCTTTCTTATTTACTGAGTGTGAGAAGATTAACCTCCACACGTCAATTACAACCAGTTTTGAAATATTTGAGATGCTTGCTATTTGCGATCCATGCAGAAGTGTCACAGGAGCTGAAACTTGTAGCTGATGGTTTTGTTAAGTTTAGTGAATCATTGCCTTGGATCTGCAAAAATGGTGAGCTTGAACTATTTGATGATTTTAAAGCAGTCAACAAAGGAATGATTCTGACAAATATGAACTTTTTATGATTCAAGAACCATTAATATTTAACCATTAAAACTCCATAGTCTTTACAAAACATACAATTAAACCACTAATGAGGAAAGCCTGATGTACTACATTTTTTTCATATGTTTCTTCATATGAAACATATGAAGATATGTTTCAGTACCTCAGAACGTCCTACAGTTCAGCATTTAGTACATTCCCAATGATCATTTTTTCAGCTTCTTCAGATGTTGAGAGACAGTCAACTTATGCGACAATGTTTTTAATCATGGAAGGGACAAAACAAAACACGATTAGCTGTCATCACACAGTGTTCACTCAACTCACACAACACAGTTTGACAATCAACAAGGATAAATGCACATTTATGGCATTTGACGTTGATGTTCTAGGATACAGAGCAACAGCAGCAGAGGAAATCTACACATGACAACATCAAAGGCCTTCGTGTACTTCAGTCCCTGTCTAATGTGAAAGGGTGTACATTGTTCCTTACTTCCATCAACTTTAATCACAAATTTCTGTTTTATCCTACAAGTCCTTCGGTCCACCTTGTTGTCTGACCAGGGGCATACACGTGATGGGTTGCGAGAGGGCTGCTCTTGGATTTTTCAAGAGTATCCTAGTGCTTCACGTCGTTAGTGTACGCTTGACCTGGACCATTTGATGGGCAACACGACAGCTCAGTGACTATCGCTGTGCTGAGCAGATACATGGATTTGGGCCTGTGTCTGTGGGAGTTTGCGCATTCTCCCATGCTTGTGTAAGTTTTCTCCGGGGGCTCCGGTTTTCTCCCACACCCCAAAGGTGTGCTCTTAGGCTGATTGGCAAAACAAATTCTCCCTAAATTGTCTTGCAAATTTGGTTCCAATGCATAGATCTATAAACATAGACAGGGATCGCGGGTAGAAGTGGGAACATTGAAGTGGCGGTGCAGGCTTGTTGGGCCAAAGGGCCTGTTTTCTGTGCTGTTTTGATCTTTGTTCTTTGTTAAATTTGTTCTTAAGAATATAGAAATCATGGCAGTGGGGGATTGTGTGCACTGACCAGGCTGTAGGCGTAGGGAAAAGGGTGATAAGATTTATAGAAATCATAAAAACTCTACAGTGCAGAAGGAGGCCATTTGGCCCATCAAACCTGCACCGACAACAATCCCATCCAAGTCCTATCTCTGTAACCCCATGTGTTTATCCTGCCAATCCCCTGACACTAAGGGGCAATTTATCATGGTCAATCAACCTGACCTGCACACCTTTGGACTGCGGGAGGAAACCAGAGCAGCCAAAGGAAATCCACGCAGGAATAATAAATGTGTAGAGTATAGGGGCAGGAATAATAAATGTGTAGAGTATAGGGCTAATGGTAGGATTCTTAATAGTGTTGATGAACAGAGGGATCTTGGTGTGTATGTGCATAGATCCCTGAAAGTAGGCAGTCAAGTCGAGAAGGTTGTTAAGAAGGCATATGGAGTCTTAGCTTTTATTGGTAGGGGGATTGAATTTCGGAGCCGCAACGTCATGTTGCAACTGTACAAAACTCTAGTGCGGCCGCACTTGGAGTATTGTGTGCAGTTCTGGTCCCCACATTATAAGAAAGATGTGGAGGCATTGGAGAGGGTACAGAGGAGGTTTACCAGGATGTTGCCTGGTATGGAGGGCAGGTCCTATGAAGAGAGGTTGAAGGATTTGAGGTTGTTTTCGTTAGAAAGGAGGCGGCTAAGAGGGGATCTTATTGAAGCATATAAGATGATTAGAGGTTTAGATAGGGTGGACAGTGATAGCCTTTTTCCTAGGATGGAGAAAGCTAGCACGAGGGGACACAGCTTTAAATTAAGGGGTGATCATTATAGGACGGATATCAGAGGTAGGTTCTTTACCCAAAGGGTGGTTCGGGAGTGGAATGCCCTGCCTGCAGCAGTTGTAGATGCGCCAAGTTTGGTGGCGTTTAAGAGGTTAGTTGATAAGTATATGGAAGAGAAGGGAATGGTTTAGTTTGGAGGGGCATTGCTTTTTATATTGGTCGGCGCAACATCGAAGGCCGAAGGGCCTGTTCTGTGCTGTAATGTTCTATGTTCTATGTTAACAGATACAGGGAGAGTATGCAAACTCCACATAGACAGTGACCTGAGGCTGGAATTGAACCCAGATCCCTGGAGCTGTGAGGCAGCAGTGCTAACCACTGTGCCACCCAAACTGTATGGTGGGGGTGGGCGGGGGGAGGGGGGAGTTAGATTATTGTAATAGTGGGGAGGAGGCCGTGGGAGTCAAATGATAAGAATGGTAGAGTGATGGAAATCAGAATATGAGTGGGATGAGAGAGTTAGACTGTGGAGGGGAGGGTGATGGGAGCCGGACTGTGAGTTGAAGGGGAAGAGGTCGGGGGGGTGGGTAGGGGATGGTAGGAGTCAAACTGTGAGGGACAGGTGAGAGGTTGAGAAATAGATATTGTAGGAAGGTAGTGGGAGTCAGACTCGGACTGGGGCTGGGAGTGAGATGAGGGTGAGAGTAAGGAGTCAGACTGAGTGGGGAAAGAGTGTGGGTGTCAGACATTTTGAGGGGGATGGTTTGGGAGTCAGACTGAGTTGGGGGTAGGGAATCAGGTTGTCAGGGGGGAGGGTATGGCCTGGGAGCCAAACTGGGAGTGTGGGAGTCAGACTGTGAATGGGAGGCAGTCAGGCTGTGAGGGAGTGGGTGGTGGAAATCAAACTGTGGAGGGATGGTTGTTAGACTGTGAGGGGAAGGATTGTTACGTATGTTGAGTCATATCCTTTTAAAAGAATGGGTCAGGTGACCCATGATTCAAGTTCCACCATGGGTGGAGTTGCCTCTATGTGGAGATGCTGATGTTGGACTGGGGTAAACATTGTAAGAAATCTCACAACAACCAGGTTAAAGTCCAACAGGTTTATTTCGTAGCAAAAGCCATTAGCTTTCAGAGCACTTGCTGCCCCTTCGTCAGGTGAGTCAACTGGAGTTGCCTAGGCAGTCTTATGCTGCCTGCGCTAGAATAGAGGCATATTAATTAATTGTTCCAGTTAGTTTACTTATGCTGATCTCGTGGCCTATTAGTACTCTCAATATGAAACCTCAAACATAATAGGGACAGGTGTGGGAATCACACTATGGGGGGGAAGGTGTGAGTGTCAGACTGAGTTGGGGGAGGGAGTTAGATTGTGACAGGGCACGGGTGGATGTCAGGCTGTGAAGGGGATAGTGGGTGGCAATTAATCTGAAAGGGGTGGCCATTTGACTAAGGGAGATTGTGAGTGCCAGACTGTGAGTGCAGAAGGAGGGGGGTTGGGAGAACCAGACTTTAGATGCAGGGAGGAGGTTAGGAGAGTCAGACTGTGGGTGCAGGGGAGGAGGATGGGGTAAGCATGTGACAGCAGGGCATCCATAATATTATATTTTGTTCACATGCTTGTTTGCATACTGCACATGTATGAGAATCACATGTTTGAAATGCGTGACAAAGGTTGTCTCAGCATCAAATAAGCTTGGACACTGGATAATCACTTCAAATATGGGAATTAAATCCAGGAATTAAATCTTTGTTTGGAATGGTCTCTATTAAACTTGGGTGTGATTATTGAGGAACAGAAACTAAATAAACTGAAGTTTGTTGCAGACATTTTAAACCATTGACTAAAACTGTTGCTTACACACAGAAATTGATATGTCATCTCTGCAGATCTCCCAAGGCATGAAACACAACAGATGCCTTGCCTTCATCTCTCCACATAACTGACAAACTCCTTTGATGTGTTTGGCACCTTCCCAAATGAATCTTCTCTATTTTAGTCAGGGAGTCAGTGGGGATGTGAGATTTCTTCAGGGATGCTTGAGGATAAGTGTTTCTATTGTGCTCCTGTGAATCTTCTGCTGTGACCAAGTGCCAAATAGAACAGTTACTTCAGGAGTTTGGTGCAGGCCCAGCAGAGCTGATTTTGAGTGATTAGCACCTCCAACACAAACATGGGAGACAATACTGCTGTTGGATCTGTCATTAATTGCCCAAAGCTCAACCCATTCACATATTCTATCCGGCATATTCTTTGATTCTGCTGCTACCTCCTCTGATTTTACTGACCCTCCTTGTATGGTACCATCATAAAGTATAACCAAATTGCACTTTTGTGCATGATTCTCCATGAGCACAGGACCCAATAACAATCTGTGGAGCAGTTTATTCAATATTTCCCCACCCATGGATGTAACTCCTGTAACAAGTACCCATTATTTTCTATCCTTTTGCCAATTTCATATCTATACCCAAATATCTCAAATCTCCATAGTTTTTATATTAACCAATATGTTTTGGACTGAAATTCATATATCAATCTCCTTGTCAGATTCTTCTCTTGGGATTCAGGACTGTGCATTTTTGTACTTTCAGAAATCACTTTTTCAAGAATGTTAAAACGGTAAGGTTCGATCTTACAGAGATCAGCTGTTGGTAGCCAACCATACGGCCAAAAGCTTTAACATTAATTAGCCTCATGGTGTAAGCAAATAAAGAACAAAGAACAAAGAACAAAGAACAACACAGCACCGGAAACAGGCCCTTCGGCCCAACGAGCCCGCGCCGCCGTCCTAACGTCTTAATGACATATAGGGACCAATTTGTTACCCAATCAGCCTAAGAGCACATTTTTGGGATGTGGGAGGAAACCGGAGCACCTGGAGAAAACCCACGCAACCACGGGGAGAACGCGCAAACTCCCGCAGACACAGGCCCAAATCCATGTGTCTGCACAGCAACAGCGACAGTCCCTGAGCTGTCATGTTGCCCATCAGATGGTCCAGTTTAAGCATACACTAACGACGTGAAGCACTAGGCCACTCCTGAAGCAACATCCAAGAGCAGCTCTCGCACGATCTGCCGCATTTGCATGCCCTTGTTGGTCAACAAGGTGGACCGAACATCCTGCGGAAACAAATAGGATATTTAAACAGTCCTAGTATATCCCTCTATCTGCAGACCACTCATAGAACATAGAACATAGAACACTACAGCACAAACAGGCCCTTCGGCCCACAAGTTGTGCCGAACACATCAAAACCTACCCAGCCACAGACCTATCTATAACCCCCAATTCCATTGGATCCCATATACTCATCCAGAAGTCTTTTAAAAGACCCCAGCGAGTTCGCCTTGACCACCACCGATGGCAGCCGATTCCATTCACTCACCACCCTCTGAGTGAAAAACTTTCCCTAGCATCCCCTCTGTACTTGCTTCCCTGCACCTTAAATCTGTGCCCTCTCGTCGCGACCATTTCAGCCCTGGGAAATAGTCTCTGAGAGTCCACCCTATCTATTCCTCTCAACATCTTGTAAACCTCTATCAGGTCGCCTCTCAACCTTCGTCTCTCCAGGGAGAACAGTCCCAGCTCCATCAACCTGTCTTCATAAGGCATGCCTCCCAATCCAGGCAACATCCTTGTACATCTCCTCTGCACCCTTTCAATAGCTTCCACATCCTTCCTATAGTGAGGCGACCAGAACTGCGCACAGTACTCCAAGTGTGGTCTGACAAGGGTCCTATAAAGCTGCAGCATTACCTCCTGACTCATGAACTCAATCCCTCGATGAATGAAGGCCAGTACACCGTAAGCTTTCTTAACCACATCCTCCACCTGGGAGGCTGATTTGAGAGTCTTATGGACCCCGACCCCAAGATCCCTCTGCTTTTCCACACAGCTAAGACTCCTACCTTTGATAGTGTACTCATTCATCCCGTTGGATCTGCCAAAATGGACCACAACACATTTATCCGCATTGAAGTCCATCTGCCACTTCTCCGCCCAGTCTTGCATCTTGTCGATGTCATGCTGCAACTTCTGACATCCCTCCAGACCATCCACAACACCACCGACCTTCGTGTCATCGGCGAACTTACTCACCCATCCCTCCACTTCCTCATCCAGGTCATTTATGAAAATGACAAACAGCAAGGGTCCTAGAACAGGTCCCTGGGGTACTCCACTGGTGACCGACCTCCATGCAGAAAAAGAGCCATCCACAACCACCCTCTGCCTTCTGCAGGCAAGCCAGTTCTGGATCTACAAGGCCAAAGCCCCTTGGATCCCACGGCTTCTCACCTTCTCAAGAAGTCTTGCACGTGGGACCTTGTCAAATGCCTTGCTGAAGTCCATGTACACCACGTCCACTGCTCTTCCTTCGTCAATGTGTTCTGTCACATTTTCGAAGAACTCAATTAAGCTCGTAAGGCATGACCTGCCTTTTACAAAACCATGCTGACTATTTCTAATCCACCTAAACTTCTCCAAATGCTCGTAAATCTTGGACCTCAGAAGCCTCTCCATCAGCTTACCAACCACTGAGGTCAGACTCACCGGTCGGTAATTTCCAGGACTATTCCAGTTCCCTTTCTTGAAAATAGGGACCACATCCGCAATCGTCCAATCCTCCGGAACCTCTCCCGTCTCCATCGACGACGCAAAGATCATCGCCAGGGGCTCTGCAATGACATCCCTCACCTCCCACAATAACCTGGGGTACATCCCATCTGGTCCCGGAGACTTGTCTATCTTGATAGCATTTAAAAGTTCTAACACATCCGCTTCCTTAATATCTACATACTCAATCTTTTCAGTCTGCCGCAAACTTGTAGTGCATCCTCCCAGATCACTTTCCACCGTGAATACTGAGGCAAAGTACTCATTAAGCACCTCTGCCATTTCTTCCGGTTCCATACAGACATTTCCCCCTTCACCTTTTATAGGTCCTATCCCTTCTCTTCTCATCCTTTTACTTTTCACATATTTGTAGAAGGCCTTGGGATTCTCCTTAATCCTACCAGCCAAGGCCTTCTCATGACCCCTTCTGGCTCTCCTAATTTCCTTTTTAAGCTCTCTTCTATAAGCCTTATACTTCTCTAGATCCCCAACATCTCCTAGCTCTTTGAACCTTTTATACACCTTTCTTTTCTTCCTGACTAGGTTCACCACAGCCTTCGTGCACCACGGTTCCCGCGTCCTACCAAAACCTCCTTGTCTCACCGGAACGTTGTCGTGCAAAGCTCCAGACAAGCATTCCTTGAATATCTGCCACCTTCCTTCTGTGCTTTTCCCCAAGAACACCTCCTTCCAGTTTATTCGCCCCAACATCTGCCTGATGTCTTCATATTTCCCCTTATTCCAGACAAACACCTTCCTAGCCTGCCTGATCCTATCCTTTTCCAATGCAAGGGTGAAGGAGATAGAATTATGATCTCCATCCCCAAGATGCTTTCCTACCGAGAGATCCATCACCTGTCCTGGTTCATTAGCTAGTACCAGGTCCAGTACAGCCTCTCCTCTCGTAGGCTTGTCCACGTGCTGTGTCAGGAAACCCTCCTGAACACACCTAACAAACTCCTCCCCATCCAAACCCCTTACCCTTGGGATATTCCAGTCGATGTTTGGGAAATTGAAGTCTCCCATCACAACAACTCTGTTATTTCTACATCTCTCCAGTATCTATTTCCCTATCTGCACCTCAACTTCCCTGTCACTATTGGGCGGCCTATAGAATACACCCAGCAACGTCACCGACCCTTTGCTATTCCTAACTTCCACCCACAGAGACTCCGTAGACATTCCCTCCTCGGTATCCACCTTCTCTGCAGCCATGACACTGTCCCTGATCAACAGTGCCACTCCACCACCTCTTTTGCCTCCCTCCCTGTCCTTCCTGAAGGATCTGAATCCCGGGACCTGTAGTACCCAGTCCTGTCCCTGAGACATCCAAGTCTCTGTAACAGCCGCCACATCACAATCCTAAGCAGTAATCCACGCCCTAAGTTCATCCACCTTATTTACTACACTCCTGGCATTAAAATAGACACAGCTCAGTCCCTCAGACTGGACATTTCCCTTCTCCCCCACTCGTCTAACCTGCCTCTCATCCTGCCTAGAGTCCTTCCCTACCTGGGAGCTAACTTCCTTGCTCCCAGTCTCCACATCACTATTCCCTCCCCCTAACCTTTCTAGTTTAAAGTCCCCTCAGTAGCCCTAGCCAGTCTTCCCGCCAAGATATTAGTCCCCCTGGGATTCAGGTGCCACCCGTCTTTGCTGTACAGGTCACACCTGCCCCTAAAGAGGTCCCAATGATCCAGGAACCGGAATCCCTGCCCCCTGCTCCAGTCCCTCAGCCACGTATTCAACCTCCACCTCATACTATTCCTGCTCTCACTCTCCCGAGGCGCAGGCAGCAATCCTGAGATTACTACCTTCGCTTTCCTCTCTCTCAGCTGCCTACCCAGTTCCCTATAATCCCTTTTCATGTCCACTTCCCTCTTCCTGCCTATGTCAGTAGTACCTATATGTACTACAACTTCCAGTTCCTCACCCTCCCCTTTCAGGATGTCCGGGACACGTCCAGAGACATCCCGAATCCCAGCTCCAGGGAGACATACCACCATCCGCGACTCCCGTCTGCGTCCACAAAAATGCCTGTCCGCCCCCCTCACTAGGGAGTCCCCTATAAGCACTGCCTTTTTGCTCTGTTTTTTAGGTTTTTGTTTTTGTTCAGCTCCAGGGAGCTGGCCACCGCTGCCTCCCTTGGATGAGCTGTCCCCCACAGTAGTACTCAGGCAAGAGTACTTATTTTGAAGGGGGACATCCACCGGTGTACTCTCCATCACCTGAGGTTTCCCCTTCCTAATAGTTACCCATGTGCCTTCTCCCCTTTGCCCTGGTGTGACTACTTGTCTGTAGCTCCTATCAATAATCTCCTCATTCTCCCTAATGAGTCGAAGGTCCTCAAGCTGCATTTTCAGTTCTTTTACCTGGTCCCGTAGGGATTGCAGCTCCACACAGCGATCACAGGTATGGACATCTGGGAGACCAGGAGCCTCCAAGACCTCCCACATGTTACACTGGCAACAACATGCTGGCCTCACACCCATGCTTGCCCCTTTTTAGTAACCCAGAGAAAAAAAAAAGTAAGAAAGATTAAAACTTACCTTGCCTCCCCTTTTTGCTTAGGCCCTGTGAGCCAAGGACCTTACAGCTCACACAAAAACAAACTTACCTGCTCCTTCTCAGAGCTCTCCTCTCTCTCTCTCTCTCTCATGTGGCTGTCCAAGAGACCCTTAAACAACCCTCGTGCGCCTGCTCCCACCACCTTACTCGGTAGTGCATTCCACACCCCCACTACCCTTTGTGTGAAAAACTGCCCTCTAATATTCGTCCTCACCCTAAGGTCGTGACCCCTCGTTCTATCTGAATCTAATGGTGGAAGAAGCTTACCACCATTTACTCTATCTATACCCCTCATAATCTTATATACCTCTAATAGATCCCCTCTCAGCCGACGTCTTTCAAGGGAAAACAACCCCAGTGCGTTCAATCTTTCCTCGTAAGACAGCCTTTCCATACCAGGCAGCATCCTGGTAAATCTCCTCTGCACTCTCTCCAGGGCCTCTACATCCTTCCGGTAGTAAGGCAACCAGAACTGGACGCAGTACTCCAAGTGAGGCCTAACCAACGTTCTATACACCTGCAACATTAGACTCCTACTCTTGTATTCTATACCTCTTCCTATGAAGGCTGACATACCATACGCTTTCTTTATCACATTCTCCACCTGTACTGACACCTTTAGAGATTTGTGAACCTGCACCCCCAGGTTTCTCTGCATCTCTATACTCCGGATAGTTTTACCTTTTATCCTATAACTCCCCTCTACATTATTCCGGCCAAAATGCATCACCTCGCATTTATCCAGATTAAATTCCATTTGCCATCTAAACACACCCAAAATATCCCTAATATTAACTGTTCATATGAATTGTTGTTTAGTATTCTTTGTCTTGTGAGTTTTACGAAGAATACCTTTTGTTCCATAAAGGAATTTGTAAATACAGTTCAGTAAATTAATCATTAAGCAGTTATTTTCTTTTGCAAAACTGTCGACCTGAAAGATTAACTCATTACTTCCACAGATGCTATCTGAGTATTTTCACCATTTTTATTTTTTTTCACATCCCTCCAATTTACCTCTTGACATTTGAGGTTCTATGATAGAGGCTGTGCTTTGGATAGCATCGATTGTGGCTGTGATTTTCTGGCTGTATTATGATGTGTTTTCCATTGGCGGGGGTGGCTTACCATTGGCCAGCGAGAGGTTTTTCCAATCCCACCAACGTCAAGAGGATTTTGTGCAGCTTGCCTGTCTCATTACTGTGGAATCCTACTGCGAAGGTAGGGAGGGAGGGCACTGGAAGATCCTACTAGAGGGAAAGGATGGAAAATCTTGCTCAGTGCCTATCCTGGAATGAAAACAGAAAATGCTGGAAAAACTCAGCACATCTGACAGCATCTGTGGAGAGAGTGACCAAATGGAGTTGGCGGATTGCCACTTTGTAGCGACTTACCTTCATTCAAATTCCAAAAAGGCCTGTGTTGCCCGACCTTCCTGACTCAGGCTGTGTAAAACTGAAGAAGGGAAACAGGCCAGTGGCTCCCGTAGTGATGTATACATGGAGCAGTATGAAGGAGGACACATTGCATTACAATGGCATGAGTTGCCATAAAATGGGTGAGTTTACAGAGACAATAGAAAGGAATAAGGTAAGTTTCTCAGGTAAATGAATGGGTTGAGGGGGAGGGGGTTCTGACAACGGCAGTGGGCAGAACTTGGGGGGGGGGGATTGCTGTTACTTTAGCAGGGGGGTTGTATCAGCTCAGGGAGTGTTGGGTTGGAGAGTGTCGGGTCAGGGAATCTCAGGTTGGAGTGAGGTGGTTCAGGAGAGGGGGGCTGTTGAGTCAGGGGGTCGATGGGCCAGGTCATGAAGGCTTTCTGGTCAGGTCAGGGACTGGTGGATTAGATCAGGGAGATGTCACATCAAAGCAGTGTTAATTTTAGGGATGTTGGCAGTGAGTGTTGGGGCAGGGGTTGAGAGGGTGTCGGGTCAGGGGGTCAAGGGTGTGTTGGATCGGATTGAGGGATGTCGAGTCGGATGCGAGTGTTGGTTCAGACTGGGGAGTTATCAGGGCAGACCGGGGGGTGTCGGGGCAGACTATGGGGTATCGGGGCAGACCAAGGGGGGGTGTCGGGACAGGCCAGGGGGTGTGTCGGGGCAGACTGGGGGATATCAGGGCAGGCTGGGGGGGTTTCAGGGCAGATTGGATTGCATCAGGCTAGACTGGGCTGTCAAGTAGATAGGGGGTTGTCGGGGCAGACTGGGGGGTACCAGGGCAGACAGAGGTGTATCAGGGCAGACTGGGGGTGTATCGGGGCAGACTAGCGGTGTATCGGGGCAGACTGGGGGTATTGGGGCAGACTGGGGGGGGTATCAGGGCAGACGGGGGATATTGGGGCAGACTGGGGGTATTGGGGCAGACTGAGGGGGTGTCGGGTCAGGGGGTCAAGGGTGTGTTGGATCGGATTGAGGGATGTCAGGTCGGATGCGAGTGTCGGGTCAGACTGGGGGGTAATCAGGGCAGACCGGGGGGTGAAGGGGCAGACTATGGGGTATCGGGGCAGACCAAGGCGGGTGTCGGGGCAGACTGGGGGGATATCAGGGCAGGCTGGGGGGTTTCAGGGCAGATTGGATTGCATCAGGGTAGACTGGGCTGTCAAGGTAGATGGGGGGGGTGTCGGGGCAGACTGGGGGTACCAGGGCAGACAGAGGTGTATCAGGGCAGACGGGGGTGTCAGAGCAGACTGGGGATGTATCGGGGCAGACTAGCGGTGTATCAGGGCAGACTGGGCGGTATTGGGACAGACTGGGGGGGTATCAGGGCAGACGGGGGATTTTGGGGCAGACTGGGGGGTATTGGGGCAGACTGAGGGGGTGTCGGGTCAGGGGGTCAAGGGTGTGTTGGATCGGATTCAGGGATGTCGGGTCAGACTGGGGAGGTGTCAGGGCAGACTGGGAGTATCGGGGAAGACTGGGGGTTATCGGGGCAGACCGGGGGGGGGGGAGGTATTGGGGCAGACTGGGGGTGTGTCGGGTCAGATTAGGGTGTGTTGGGCTGGGGATGCAGTGTCGAATTGGTCTGCGTGTTTTAAATAGTTATGCTGAATTTGGAAGTTATTTGCCCCCCTAATTTAAATCACTTTATGTGATGGTTGCCAGCACAGTGCGGTTGTCCTGGGAGAGTCAGCCTTTCTGGAGAATTGCCGGGTAAACGCTGACATGGGAAGTTCCAAGGGAGATACCCCAGCACATAGTTGGGGTAACCCTCTCCAATGGGGAGCCAGCAATTTCGAGTCCAATATGACTCTTCTCCGGAGCTGTCCTCGCACGTTCTCGATGCGAATTGAATGAGAAATCCAGTGAAATTCCTATCCTTCCTAAATCCGCTGATTATTCCCCCCGTCTCCACAGAAAATTGACACATCTTTATTTCTGGATCTGAGGAAAGGCGGAGGTAATGTTTAAATTTCAGCGTGTGCTGTGAACTGCCCTCAAGCCGCGGGACATCAAAGGGGAGTTACATCCAGTGGGGCAAGTCTAAGACCCTGTTTTATTTTACCTTATGCAAATTAATTGAACGGAGGCGAAACCTTGAAAAGTGGTTGAAGTCTTTTATTTTGTTTTTTTTAAAATAAATATGTACAGGTTTTCACAACAATCCCAGAATGTTTGGTAAACAATCCGAGGGTTTGACCTGTCAAGTGTACCCGGGGATTAAGGTTGCTATGTGAGTCTGGTGGCTGAAGTTTTTTTTTGCCCCTTGGAGAGATTTGCAGCCAGCAATGTTATACCACCTGTCGTGTGAGCCAGTTGGCAGACTCTGTTCACCGGGAGAGTGAGAGCAACATACACAGCCTGTCCGGGGGGGGGGGGGGGTGAGGATGAACATGAAATGCGTTAAACTGTAACCTTTACTTTCACACGGCAACACTTTAAATGGGGTTTTTTTGGGCTTATAGCTGACGTCAAGACAGAAGAGGAAAAAAAAATCTTAGATCAGCTTTTTTTCTCTCTAAAAAAGCCACTTGAAAGTACTCTGCAATAATGGAATCCAGCTGCTCGCTGGTAAACTACCTTTTAAAGTAATTTCAACTCTTAACTTTGCCGGGACAGAAAAGTTTTACACTGCTAGTTAATGTCAGAAGAAAACAAGGAGGGGAAAGGAAAGATAAGTCAGTTTATATATATATATGTACACACATATATATATAAGCTGTTTTTTTAAAAATTCCAGAAGTTTATAAAAGTTGACAGGTGTGCGTGAGTACTTGGCTGCGCCTTTAAAAAAAAACCTTGGGCTCTGGTAGAACTGTCTGTCATTGCTTTCCGCCTTACATTAGCCATTGAGCAGATAAATGCGATCGTTGGATCGGGGCACGTTGGAGAAAGAAGGGAGTGCTTTGGATCGGAATGTGGAAGCCACTATGTGATTATCTGGTGGAAATGCTGGCAGATCAGGGTCCTCGGCATCCTTCATGGTAGAAGCGGCGGCTCGGGAGTGAGTCAGTGTGAATCAGCCCCCGTTGCCTGTCTTGTCTGCTCTGTCTCCCCCCCGCCCCGATAGAGCGCAAACATTCCTCCCCAAATGTCCCTGTCATTAGTCTTACTGCTAATATCCACTCTTAACTTCCGCCATCATGGATCGGAAGCCCAAATCAACAAGATCCAACCATCAAGTAACAAGGAACAAAACGGTGAGTCTTTCTCCCTTTGGTGCGGGAAAGTAGAGTTTGCAATTCCTGGCGTGTTTCCTTTTTGCTGCACTCGCTTGTCTGATCGCTTACAGGTATGGATTTCAGTGCAGCCTTGGTACACTCAAGCCCAGAGCTTCGGGAATCCTGGCTCTCAGTGGGATTTTGTTTTGTTTAACTTTTTTTTTGGTGTAAGGAAATGTGGATTTGCCCGCTGCCAGAGAATAAACTTGTGAAGGTACTCTTTGCTCTTAAAGCTAAACGTGCAAGGTAGTGAGTGATATGCATGCTCAGGACGGCTCCCTCTGCGTTTCTTTTAAAATCTTTCGGAACGATTTAAAAGTTTTCAATCGGGTGCTTCTGGAGTAGGACTGGTGTGTTGTTTTTTAACTGAGCCACGCTGCTTGTAAACGCGATGACATCTGGCACCTGCAGGCAGCCAGGGCGCTGATCAAAGAGCAGCATTAACAAAGCTGGCCTCACAGTCAGAACAAGTTGGAAGAGGCAGTGAAAACGATCAAAAGAGTAAGTCAGCAAGAGAGCTGCATACTGACATCCAGCCACCAGTCTTTACAAAGCCATTACTATCGCATCTTGAGAGTTATACATTCGCACAATGACTTTATAAGCGTACCCTTTCATTAGTTCCTTATTGCCCTGAAGGAGACTATTCGGCCCGTTGTGCCCGTGCTGTCCATTCTTTTGACGCCTTACTTTTCACAATGTCTGCTATGAAGTTTAAGAGAACTTGCGTTTATTCAGAGGTAGTCTCGGTGACATTGAACAATGAATTGTTTCATTTTATGTTAGACCACTACGTTCATAAATCCTGGCTTTAATTGAGTAAAGATTGTGGTAAATATTACTATATATACTAATTTTGACTTCAGTCCCTGCACCTACTGTTAAGTTTTATCTAAAAAAAACTCCTTGGAGAAACTAAAGGTGCTTACTGCGCTCCTCCCTCCTGGCAAGACAAAGCTATGATAAACTCATTCTCAATTCCCATGCATTACTACCTAATTATATAGCTTTGGGACGTGACAGTTTTAGATTACAACCTAGACTAGCTAATAAAAAGCCAAGCAAAGCATGACATTCCTACGTTTTTTTTAAAAGCCGTCCAACCCCTCAGTACGAAATGTTTTGAAAAATCCAGCGCAGGTTCGAACCAAAATAAAGTTTGAGATTAGTTTAATGAGTACATTAAACCAGATTTATGGACATGACAAAATCTCCTCCTACATTTTGTATAACAATTTGCAGCTGAGATCACAGGATTACATCAAAAGGATTTCATGCTTTAGAAACACAGCACTTGTTTGAAAAGTAAAACTCTGAAAGCATTACTTTTTGTTTTAAATGCAAGGAATACTGGGCACTTGTGTTCCAAGGGTTGACCATGCTAAAGAATGGGGATTTTTTTTCTGTGGTGAGTTATTTCTGCATTGGGTGTGGTCTTGGGGTTTGGCACTGGTCAATGCACACAATGGCCCAAAAATGAGCAGCTTCAGTTCTGGTTGTACCCAGGAATAGTGCTGGACCTTTACAGTAATGTGAATCAGACTGACTACTTTAATGAATTACACACACATTGCTGCAAGTGCTTTTAACATTAAACAGTTATTAGATTTAGACATCAGTTAAGTGGTACGTGACAATGTTGATGAATGTATTTTTAGATTCAAATGTATTCAAGCCAATGACATAATTAAAATATTTTTTAAAAAAACTACACGTTGCAAAGCAGAAAAGCAAAGAAATTATATAACCAGGGTTGGTCAGCGTTTGTAAAGAGAAAAGACAACAGTTAACAATTCTGATCCAATTTTTTGATAGATAATAGGTTATACCAAGTAAATTTGGAATGCTACTGAAATTTTTCTCCTCCCCTTTACATAACAGTATTTCTAGACCTGCACTTCCTATATATAGGTTATATGTAACGATGTGAAGTATTTTTTTTGAAGCGCATTTACTGTTACAACATAGGGAACACAAATGTATTTTAATTGTTTTCTAATCATTGCATATTTGATGGAACTAATTGGCTGCAATTTACTAAACAGCTTGAATTTATGCCACACATTATGAATAGTACAAAATATGGACATTTCAAAGCACTTTGTAGGACTATTATTAAACAAGGTTTAACAGAGACAAATTAAAAATAAATCAAGCAAGCAAAAGCTTAGACAAAGAGACAAGCTTTTAGACAGGGTTTTAAAGGAAAGAGGTTTAGGAAAATAATTCCAAATCTTAGTGCCTAACAAATGAAAGCATGACTGCCAGGGAGGGAATAAAGGAATTGAATTGGATTCCAGAATTGGAGGACTTTAGAAGTCTTGGAGATTACAAGTTAAGGAGGTGCAAAGACTTGGTGAAATTTGAAAATAAACATGAAAACTTGGTGTTCTCAACAATGGTAGATTGGCAGTCCATAAGGTCCGTGAGCATAATGTTGGGCCCGAGAACATTGACTTCTACCACTCCCACCTCAGTAATATCAGCCCATTCCAACTCATGCTGCTGAAACCCTCATCTATGCTTTAGTTATTTTCAGACTTGACTATTTCAATTCTCTCTTGGCCAAACACTCTGCCACCTGCAATAAGCTTAAGTTCATCCAACACTCACTTATTTGTTCCTTAACAAGAATTGATCGTGCATTACGACTGGAAACTTTCGTTGAGCTTTTATTTTTAAGTCAGTCATGTTCTGACAGGATCAGTGGACATTTTCCCACAGATGCTATAAATGTCATTTGCTTGATCAATGTGGCATGAAGAAGATTTCTGCAAACACTCTGGTCAGTTTCTTTCCTTGTCATAGACACTTAATTAGGACTGGTGTAACACATGCTGTGCAAAAAAAGTCTACCTCATAGTATCGTTTTGGAAAATGCAATGAGTTCAAGTTTCTAACCTTTTGCACATCCTCAACTAACTCTTGCAAAACCACTTTGTTAGGATCCTTTCAGTTTGGCTCCTACTCTGCTGACAAGAATCAAAACAACTCGCCAAAGACAAAATTGACTTCCTCTGTGACTGTGGATACAGTGTTTCAATTCCACTTGTCCTACTTTAACCACATTGAAGTCTTTGATATGGTTGACCATATTCTTTATCCTTTAACTCTGTTTGATTACCAAACTTTATTGGGACTGCATCATCTGGGTCTTGCCTCGTGTGTCTCTGCTCTTCAATGTCAGAATACAACCAATAGATATCAACAACAGCTTCTCTTCCAGCCTGCTTTGTTACCTTGGCAGACCTTGTATCCTCAGTCCCTTCCTCAGCCACATGCTATATCTTGGTGACTTTAAGGTTTAATTTCATAGTTTTCTTGACAATGCCACATTTCCAGTAATTACTTTGGCGAAATCTTTCAGAGTATGAGTCTGATGGTGAGACATGGAAAGACAAAATTTCATCCAACTTATTGAAGTTGAGCCAGACAACCATCATCGACTGATGCTGACTTCAAAACTCGCATTTATTGATTACCAAGATGGCTTACTTCAACCCTTACAACAACAGCCACTTTTAAAGTAGTTTTGCTGATCCATTGTCCCCTTATCCTTATCCACTTATCCCTTATCCACACTAACAACTTGCAAACTTTCATTATGCTCTTCACTGGCTTCTTATCCTGCTTTTGCTGTTAATTCAATTTGTTTAAATTGTACTTAGTTGTAACCCAAAATAGATATCTCACATTCATCACTTAAAAACAAGAATAGGCCATTCAGCCCATCGATCCTGTTCCACAGTTTGAGATCATAACCGATCAATCGCCTAAATCCACGTGCCTGCCTTTGATCCGTATCCCTTAATACCTTTTTAAGAAAATATTATCTATTCGGATTTAAAGAAAGCAATATTGTCCCTCACTGATACTGACTGTCCCAATTTAATTCAAAGTGCTTGTCTTTTTCTTTAAATTTTTCCACGTATGTTCTTATGCAGTCCTATTGTAGCAAGCTTGACTTGCATTTTTTTCATACCTTTCACTTTTCTGATCATTTATTCTACACTTTACCTTTATCTCCCCCGCCTTGCACCTGCAATGGTGACAGAATCATCAATAGCCTCAGCTCAAATCTCTGGATTCTTAAAATACTCTGATACTCTGCCTCTTTATTCACCTTTAAATGTTTTCTCAAAAGCCATCATTCTTGACAAGGTTTACTCATTTTGTGCCATGCCTTTATTCCTTTGATGGTATTATTAGTTTTTACTTCCTGTGTAAAGAGCCTTTTTATATTTTCAACAAAAAAGGGGCTGTTTTTAAAAATGCATTGCTGTTGTAGTAGTCAAGAATCAAAATGGCTGCTTGAAACACTCTTCTAGCAGTACAGATTGTGGTTTAATTTAATTTGTAAGGTAGATTGAATGTGGTACAGTTCATTTCACTTGCAATTCTTAAGACCCACTGCAAGGGTAAATTTAACCTTCAACCAAAGAAGAGTTTTCACATTACAGTTAACCAAACATTCTTGCAGTATACTGTTGTAATGTGACCTCAGCTATCTGGTGTAAAATTAGCTAATCTTCAATTAGAAGCCTTTTTTTTTAAACAATATAATATATTGTAAGCCTTTGCTTTTATGAAGAAGTTATTTTAAGATGTTATCATGTTGCATTGGGAATAACATGCACATGAAAACCTATTTGTACTTGGATGGTACTTAGGATGGTGTAAGACATAAGGAGATCTGCCTCTATACACTAATGTTGTACGCACACCATGTCCATGGGGTACAAGTTCTCTGACACTGTCCGCAACAATGGTAAGACAGTACTGTTGTCCTGTTTAAAAACAAATGTTTTTGTTAGCTATAGCTTAAAATGGGAAATGCTATGACAATGTAATTGTGTAAACAATTGATGAAATTTGTGGCCTTTTACCTGTGAGTGGAGGAGCTTGCCTTATGATCAGCCAACTGTCAACACATTGTGTTTGTAAGAACCTACAGCTTTTTAATACTTTAAATATTTCCTCCTTTTAAAAGAATTGTATTAATATCACCAAGTATTTGCTGTTACAATCTTTTGAATACAAGTATCAGTTTAGTGGTTTTGTGATCTCAAATTGCCCTTTTTTTTTGCATAGGTGAGCTACAAATGCAATGTTTTAAAAGAAAAATTATTGGTCCTGTGCCATTCACACCCAGATGGTATCCCCAAGTATTTCACAGCTCACAAATGTCTTTTAAAATATTAGCCATTTTGTGGGCATAACATAAGTTGATGATCATAAATATGTCATCAAGGCAACATTTTTAACGATTGTTCTTATTAAATGCATGCTTGGGAAACTGTTTTCAGATTGCACTGCTCAGACCTACAATAGCATTACGTAAATTTTAAGGATAGTGAAACTAAACATGACAATATATCCTATTAGGGCAAAAAGTTAGAACATGCAATTAGGGAGTGCAGTAATTTATCTGCAGGAAATATGCACAGTTTTTTATACATATATTTAGAGAATGTTGCAAACTCTAAAATTCCAACTATTTACATGTATAAGTTGTACAATATTATTGTAAAGCAGTTATCTGTGCCAAATATTTTTTTGAAAGCAAGGGTAGCCTGCTTGTAAGTGCCTACTAATGTTTCTCTAACAATTGTTGAAGGTGTGTGTGCGAGCAGTCCCATGTAATCTTACCTTTTGATCCTGCCCCACCTACTACTGCAAATTCCTGGCTTCACTGTTTCTTCATGGTAGCACTAATGAATCTCAGGAATATACTATCTGTGGGAAATAAACCTCCAGAAGCTGTGTGCTTCCACTCAATAAGTGGGAGGTAGGTGTTTCAACGTAACCTGTCAAACTATTTGAATGTTATTATACAGCACAATATTTCAAATAACGTTCCCAGCCTGTCAAAATCTACCTTCAAGTCTCTTACAATTGCTTGGAATCAGGAATGCAATCCAACCAGGAAAATTCAGCCCAATATCTCCCAAAAAAATTTGTTAGAATTATGTATGGAAAATTATGGACATGACTTTGTGTCTGACTGTTCAGTGGGATTGCATAAGACGCTCAAAAGGTATTGTGCTTTTTCTAATCCTTTAATTTCCATCTGGAGGGAACTCCTTTGTCCACAGTTCATACGTGATATACGTCATACTGGCAACCTTGGATTCAATATTTTTAATCACATTTACAACAAAAATTTTCATTAATGTGCAAAGTTCATCCTGACAAGTAATTAAGATAGCTAGTTACAAGTGTTTACGAAATGTACTACAAAACGCAAACCATTATAGTTATAAGAATCCCATCCTATTTATGCTCTGGCATTATTTGTGCAGACCAGTGACATCAGGCATGGAAACAGAGGAGGGTGGGAGTTTGTGTGTTTGGCACTTCATTTCTGAAATTCTGTTTCAAGGCAATTTTAGAATAAAAATTGATCAGCAGCCCCAAAAATCTTAACTTCATTGTCTAGAACTTGAAAGCTATGAATCTGAGACACAGCTGTAACCTGTTCTGAATCCAATGCACAGCTGAAGATTTCAGTAGTAATGATGCAGAGGTTTTCGGAATAGCATGAATGTATAACAAAAGCAGATGGGGACATGATGTACCATCCCATCCCTCCGTGTATCATTTAAATTGTGTTAAAGTTAGGAAAAAGAATGTCAAATGCTTTGTGAAGATCTAAATTAGAACAAGCTGGTCTGGGGCCAGTTACAGGGAGCCCTTGTGACTTCTAAGTTAATGATGTCATAATCCCCTCATGTATTACGATTGAAAGGAAAATTCCACTTGTGTCAGTCCCTTTTGATAACTTAATGATGTCATTAAGTCTTTTTATTTGGGCTTGTCACATCTGGGATGTCATCATTGGCAATGCAATAATGTAAATCAATTAGTTAGAAATAATCTTTTGTGGTTGTCTGCAATTTGAGCTTTTTTTTGTTGGTGAAACTTGACTTGAAGACCATCAGAGTATTCTCTATAATGACCACTTAATGCCAGTCCCAGCAATTAACAGACAATTCCACATTGAGTGTGTATTAAGATTCCACAAGCTGTATTTTATTAGCACACAAAGCACAGTTAAGTGCTTCAGGATAATTATGTGAATTTATATGTACTTCCAGTCAGTTGTTGTATTAGAATAAAGGTAAAGTACAGTTTTCATTCTGTCCCAGGTGGAGACATCTCCACTAATATATATGGACAGGAAAAAGTTGCTTAACTCAATGCTTGTTTTGAATCGACCACTTCACTGAGTAGGGCATCTCCATTTCCACGTGGTGTATAATGTTGGGTGACAATGGGGTATAATGCTGAGCCTTAACATTTCTTTCCTTGTATAAGGAATTGTTTGGAGAAAGAAGAGGCATTCTAAAATTGATTGTGGAAAAATATTTTGCTTTAAAAAATCATTTTCATTCAGTTAATTCCTTTTGACTGACTTTAAAGATAAATTAAAATACATAACACAACTGTTTCAGTCTCACTTCCACAACTCCTGCTTCTGTATACCACACTGAAAATTCAGAGATTTTTCATCCACTGGTAGTTGGCAAAGAGCAGAGGCTGAACTCATTCCAAATGGCTTGGAGATATCACACTGTCACGCAGATGTCTGAAGGACGGTTTGTTTGTCCTTGAGTGTTATAACATGAAAGGTGAGATCTTTGAGAAACTTGAATTCCTAATGAAATGTTGATTGACTTTGTTTATGCTACCAGAACAGCAACCGAAAGGAATTTATTATAATCCTTACCTTCTGTTTTGATCCAGGAAGACTCAAAAGTGGGAAACTTGTTACTGTAACTGCAAAACAATGTGCCAAACATCACATTTGGATTGACAGTCACTGCACGTAAATATCTTTTCAGAAGAAAGTTGGGCCCATAATGTTAATAGAAATGTTGGTTGGAGAAGAGTGCAGCTGAAAATATAGCACTCCACATTTTCAATTATGTAAATATTTAAATTGGATACAATATTTTGATTTGCGTTGGCATTAAGTGGGATACGAGCGCCTTAGTTTGTTTGCTTGGCTTAGTTGTTTGCACTTTTGCCCCTTAGAAAGTCATGGTTCAAATCTCTGTCTGGAAGATTTGCTCAAATTTACTCTGATAGTATGGTGTAATACTGAGGGGAACTACATTTTTTTGAAAATGCCATCATCTGAATGAAACTGAGGTTCTGTCTACCTGTTCAAGTGGAAAAAAACAATTCTTTGTGATTTTTCTAGTATTTTGGCCAATACATCTTCCCAATACTACCAATTTAGAATATGCAATCTCTAATCATATTCCTTGCTTGTGAAACTAAATTCTATATCTTGCCTACCTATAAATTAACTTCAAATATAATTTATTGACTGAAGTGTTGGCATGTTTGAAACTCAGCAAAGTGTCATATAATTGCAAATTATTTTTACATTTCCAGTAATGGAACACTACCAATGTTTATCTATTCAAAAATGTCATCGTTAAAGTGTTGTCATCTCAGTAATGAAGACAATCAGATATATTAGCAGTACTAACTACTGTGAAGTATAATCAGATTTTTTCCTGTTTTATAGTGGGCTGATTAGTGGAGACAGGACAGATAGAATGTAACTTATGATGTCTGTGAATAAGTTAGAGTCAAACTGCAGTGAGTGCCTGACATTCAATGTTTTATTGCTTACTAGTCCATTTTTTTTAAAAAAAATGCATAATCCACAAAATCCTGCAGTAGAGATGCATCATAGGGTTTGGGTGGAGGTGGAATTTCATACAATGACCATGGAAAACTTTCATTTCATCATGACATGAAAACCCCATTCAATAGCGATTAACCAGATTTACTAACACCCTTTGATTGAGACAGTACATTTTTAAAATTATATTGCTAAAATCAAGTTAAATTTACGAAAGGTGAACAAAATCTGCACTGCAACATTCCGTCTTGGTTTGTATCAATCTGTTTATTGTAGAGGTGTTGTTGAACAGTAACATCAAAGTGACCTAAATTCCTTTGGTAACATGCTGTTATCAAATGCTTCAGGCATTTGTTGTTAAAGAATAATGATGATTAACTTGCTGAAGAGTTTTGCTAGTAGAAAGGAGCTTAAGAAGTGAAGGTTCAGAATGAAAACTATACTGGGCAACTTCCTTTGTTGGTCATGATTTATGATTTATTCTCCAGTAGTTCAAATCTATCATTTTGAACTCATTTGAGCAAAAAAAAATGCATGAAGGTTGTGTAAAACAATAGTGAGATGTGGAAACGTTAATAAGATACAGCATAGAATGGAGAGATATCCATGCACAGATATAATGGCTGAAAGTCCTCCTATATGTGCTGTAAGGTTCCATAATATGATACAGGGAATGGTTCTTTTCATGTGGCTGTATGGAACTTGAAAATTTGAAGGTTTTTCCCTGCAGAAGTTTAAAAAAATTGGATTTTCTCTACCAATAAACAGTATTTGATAAGGAACATAATGGCTGTGAACATATTTGCCTAAAAAGCAAAGGATTTAGACACACCATTGTTCTGTACACCTGTTGAAATCAATCTGGCAGACACCATACCAGCAGACTTGAAGGATATCTTTGCAAAATTGATGAAAGGATATTTTCTAAAGGATGGAGAGTTACTGTACAGGCTGCTTACTCCTGTGCTATGGGCCTACAATGAAGCAGCCAAGGGCACTTTTTTTAAACACTGTACCTGAAATAGTGCCTTTGTTCTTTCTCAAAGAGGACATTTGAGGCCAGTGAACCGTTTCAGCAGTTTCAAAGCATTAATCAAACATGACATGCAAAATGCTATCACTATAGCAGCCCACCCACTACAGGACTGTGGCTGATGGGCTTTCAAAAAAGGAAAACCGCTTAATATTAATGGACTTTTGGGCAGCTAAAGCATTCCTCACAAAGTTAAAATTTTAAGTATGAAGCAGGTTTAATAGAAGAATGGAGTTGAGTTTTTAAGAGACTTTTGAAGCATTACTGTCAGTAACTCGGTCTTAGTATCAAATTTGCACAGTCATCTAGACATTTTTTTAAAGGTAAAACAGACTATTTAATTTTTTTTTCAACAGCAACATGATCATTCCATAACCTTGCTTTAGGGCGCCAAAGACAGTCTTTTTATTGTTAAACCTGACACTTATCTCTTTGCTAAAGCATAGAATTTAAATCAGATGTTTCTTGAAAGACAGAGAAACAAACACAGTGCGACTGTGAACTTAACCAGCACAGAGTGTGTAAAAATAACAACACAATTGTCAATAACAACTTGCATTCATATAGAACTTAATGGCTAAATATCCATTTAAGTGAGGTGAGGAATGTTTAATATTAAAATGCATTTTGTCCACAGCCACCAGTGCTGGAGTGATGCTCAAGAGAACAAAGAACAACACAGCACAGGGACAGGCCCTTCGGCCCCCAAGCCTGCACCGATCATGTGTTCCTAACTAGACCATCCATTTGTATTCCTCTATTCCCAATCTGCTCATGTGGCTTTCGAGATAAGTCTTAAATGATCTTAGCGAGTCTGCCTCAATCATCTTGCTTGGTAGTACATTCCAGGCCCCCACTGCCCTATGTAAAATACACCCCCTGCACATCTATATTGAAACTTGCCCCCCCACCCCCATCCTTTACCTTGGATTTGTGACCCATTGTGTCTGTCATTTCCGACTTGGGAAAGAGCTTCCAACTGTTCATCCTACCTAAGACCTTCATAATTTTATAAACTTCTATTAGGTCACCCCTCAACCTCTGTCTTTCCAGGAAGGACAACTCTAATTTACTCAATCTCACCTCATAGCTAACACCCTCCATACCAGGCAACATCCTGGTAAACCTTTTCTGCGCTCTCTCCAAAGCCTTCACATCCAGAATTGATGAAATACAGGTATCTTTGTGGTGTAAATGTTGGGGAGATGAAGGAGTTCATGAGATTGAGGTGTCAGGGATTTTGAAAACTAGGATGAGAATTTGAAAATCAAGACATTGATCTACAATATGTTAATAAACAGTGAGTACAAGAATGATGGATGAATTGAACTTGGTGTGAGTTAAGAGTTTTGGATGACTTCAGGGGTGTGCAGAAGGATGAAGGTGGGAAGGAATGGAGGCCAGGAGTGCATTGGTATAGTCAAGTCTGAGGATAACAAAGACATGGATAAGCCTAGACAGGGATGGCATTGGATGTTGTAATGGAAATAATTATTAAAAAGTAAAGTAGATTTGTAATGCAGCACCTGTTTTCCAAAGCATTCAATTGGAATTTATTCTCATGTAAGCTGTTCAGTTAACAACTCTTGTTAAGTAGCATTGACTTATGGATATTGTGTCAGTAAGAAAACAAGTAAAAGATTGCATGACAGAATTTATTGGAATTGAAGGAACAGAAGGTTCTTCATTGAGTCTCACAGCATAGATTAACACAAATAGCACATAGAAGTTGATTTGCTTAACTTATTACGCTGACAGTATTTAAAACTGAATTTGAGAAACGGGAGTAAGAACTAGCATTAGAATCTGATTAATTCACATGTTCTGGAAGACTAAACTTGTAACTTTTGGCATTACATCCAATTCTGTCCTGCTCGCTGTCAATCCTCAGTACTAATTGTACAGAACAGTTTTTTGTAATCCGTGTGGTGAAAAGAAAATGTTGCAGTTCATGTAACTGCATGTCACCTTGTGTTTAAAGCACATATCTCTACAAAGGAGACAACATTGCTTTGTTAACTGTATGGAAATATGGGTGAGCAATATTGAAAAGGGATTAAAATTATCTTAATGTTTGGTGTAGTCTGCTAATTTAAGATGCACTTGCACAATATGAGATCCAGCCATGTTATCTCGTCATCAGTCTCCGTTTCTGATCCAACTTTTGTCAATTACAATTTCTTTTTAAAAAAAAAAGTGATGCTTCTCACTTTCATTTACTAAATGTAAATCAGAATCTTCACTTCTGAAGTCTACGTTTGGGTGGTGGGTGCAAAGTGAGAGTTATTCCTGCTGTGATCTTGCACTCATTGCATAGGCATCTGCAACAAACCCGTCCAATCTCATGGCAAGGCTGGGTAGAAAGTTGTCATCTTTAAAAAAGCGAAGGGGGAAAAGTCTGTGTGGAACTGGAAGAAATGGCAGAGGTGCTTAATGAGTACTTTGCCTCGGTATTCACGGTGGAAAGTGATCTGGGAGGTTGTACTGCAAGTTTGCGGCAGACTGAAAAGATTGAGTATGTGGACGTTTTAAAAAAAGAGGATGTGTTGGAACTTTTAAATTCTATCAAGATAGATAAATCACCCGGACTGGATGGGATGTATGCCAGGTTACTGTGGGAGGTGAGGGAAGTGGTTGCAGAGCCCCTGGCGATGATCTTTGCGTCGTCAATGGAGACGGGAGAGGTTCCAGAGTACTGGAGGATTGCGATGTGGTTCCTATTTTTGAGAAAGGAAACAGGGATAGCCTGGGAAATTATCGACCAGTGAGTCTAATCTCAGTGGTTGGTAAGTTGATGGAGAGGATTCTGAGGGACAGGATTTATGAGCATTTAGAGAAGTTTAGCTTGATCAGAAGTAGTCAACATGGCTTTGTCAAAGGCAGGTTGTGTCTTACGAGCCTAATAGAGTTCTTTGAAAATATGACTGAACACATTGACGAAGGAGGAGCAGTGGATGTGGTTTACATGGATTTCAGCAAGGTGTTTAATAAAGTCCCCCCATGCAAGACTGCTTAAGAAGATGAGAGGGCAGGGGATCCAAGGGGCTTTGGCCTTGTGGATCCGGAACTGGCTTGCCTGCAGAAGGCAGAGAGTGGTTGTGGATGGGTGTTCTGCATGGAGATTGGTCACCAGTGGAGTGCCCCAGGGATCTGTTCTAGGACCCTTGCAGTTTGTGATTTTCATAAATGACCTGGATGAGGAAGTGGAAGGATGGGTTAGTAAGTTTGCCAACAATACAAAGGTTAGTAGTGTTGTGGATAGTCTGGAGGGATGTCAAAAGTTGCAGCAGGACATAGATAGGATGCAAGAGTGGGTGGAGAAATGGCAGATGGACTTCAACGCAGATAAATGTGTGGTAGTCCATTTTGACAGGATCAATGGGATGAAGAAGTACAATATCAAGGGTAGGAGTCTTGGCAGTGTTGAGAAGCCAGAAGGATCTTGGGGTTCAGGTCCATAGGACTCTTAAATCGGCCTCGCAGGTGGAGGATGTGGTCAAGAAGGCGTATGGTGTACTGGCCTTCATTAATCGAGGGACTGAGATTAGGAGTCGGGAGGTAATGCTGCAACTTTGAGACCCTTGTCAGACCCCACTTGGAGTACTGTGTGCAGTTCTGGTTACCTCACTATAGGAAGGATGTGGAAGCTATTGAGAGGGTGCAGAGGAGATTTACAAGGATGTTGCCTGGATTGGGAAGTATGCCTTATGAAGACAGGTTGAGGGAGCAAGGTCTCTTCTCCCTGGAGAGACAAAGGTTGAGAGGCGACCTGATAGAGGTTTATAAGATGTTGAGAGGAATAGATAGGGTGGATTCTGGGAGGCTATTTCTCAGGGCTGAAATGGTTGCTGCGAGAGGACGCAGGTTTAAGGTGCTGGGCAGCAAGTATGGAGAAGCTGTTACATAGAACATTACAGTGCAGAACAGGACCTTCGGCCTTCGATGTTGTGCCGACCAATTAGGAAAAAGCAATGACCCTCCAAACTAAACCATTCCCTTTTTGTCCATAAACTTATCTACTAACCTCTTAAATGCCACCAAACTTGGTGCATCTACAACTGCAGCAGGCAGGGCATTCCATACCCTTACCACCCTCCTGGTAAAGAACCTACCTCTGATATCCATCCTATAACTACCACCCCTTAATTTAAAGCTATGTCCCCTCGTGCTAGCTTTCTCCATCCTAGGAAAAAGGCTATCACTGTCCACCTATCTAAACCTCTAATCATCTTATATGTTTCAATAAGGTCTCCTCTTAGCCGCCTTCTTTCTGACGAAAACAACCTCAAATCCCTCAGCCTCTCTTCATAAGACCTGCCCTCCATACCAGGCAACATCCTGGTAAACCTCCTCTGTACCCTCTCCACTGCCTCCACATCTTTCTTATAGTGTGGGGACCAGAACTGCACACAATACTCCAAGTGCGGCCGCACTAGAGTTTTGTACAGTTGCAACATGATGCTGCGGTTCCTAAATTCAATCCCCCTCCCAATAAAAGCTAAGACTCCATATGCCTTCTTAACAACTTTATCCACTTGACTGCCTACTTTCAGGGATCTATTGACACATACACCAAGATCCATCTGTTCCTCAACACTATTAAGAGCCCTACCATTAGCCCTATACTCTACACATTTATTGTTCCTGCCAAAGTGCATTACCTCACACTTTTCCACATTAAACTCCATGTGCCACCTCTCGGCCCAGCTCTGCAACTTGTCCAAGTCACTCTGTAAACTAAAACACCACTCTTCACTATCTACCACACCACCAACTTTAGTATCATCTGCAAATTTACTGATCCATCCCTCAATACCCTCATCCAGATCATTTATAAAAATTACAAACAGCAGGGGCCCCAAAACAGACCCCTGAGGTACACCACTTGTCACCGAACTCCACGATGAATATCTCCCATCAACCACCACCCTCTGTCTTCTATATGCTAGCCAATTCCTAACCCAATTAGCTAAATCACCCTCTATCCCATACATCTGCATTTTCTGCAGAAGTCTTCCATGGGCCACCTTATCAAACGCCTTACTAACGTCCATATATACCACATCAACCGCCTTACCCCCATCCACCTCTTTGGTCACTTTTTCAAAAAACTCCATAAGGTTAGTAAGGCACGACCTACCCTTCACAAAACCATGCTGACTATCCCCAATCAATTCATTTCTCTCTAAATAACTATAAATCCTATCCCTAATAATTCTCTCCAATACTTTGCCCACAACAGAAGTAAGACTCACCGGCTATAATTCCCTGGAAAGTCTCTATTCCCCTTCTTGAACAATGGGACCACATTCGCTATCCTCCAGTCTTCCAGCACTATACCCGTAACCAACGACGACCTGAAGATCAGAGCCAGAGGCTCTGCAATCGCCTCTCTCGCCTCCCAGAGAATCCTAGGGTAAATCCTTAGGGGTAAGCTTTTCACTCAAAGGATGGTGAATGAATGGAATCGGCTGCTGTCAGTGGTGGTGGAGGCGAACTCACTGGGGTCTTTTAAAAGACTTCTGAATGAATACATGGGATTAAATATGATAGTTCTATAGCCTAGTAGGTATAGGTATGATCGGCACAACTTTGGGCCGAAGAGTTTGTTTGTGCTGTAGTGTTCTTTGTTCTATCTCCATCATTGCCTCATGGAGTCAAATGTCCAAGCATCATGTTTAAAGGGCACTCTAACAGTCATCCATTCACTGAAAGCCAAAAACTCAAGACCAAGGTGTCACAGAGCACACAACTTCTGGCCACGTGGTTCAGTGAAGCATCCTGGAGATTCTCCTTCAGGTCCTCCAGAAAAGGTGGGAGCTGCTGTTTTCCAGGAATAGTGGCAGGAGGCCATTGCTCCTGACCACAGCAGACTGGGTGGAGGTCACAGTGGACTGTGGCACCAATGGAAACTGCCCAACAGTGCAAAAAAATGAATAATCTGCCAGGGTAACCAGCATAGTCTACTCACTGCAAACTGATAATCATAAGGGCATCAGGCAGTGTAAATGTACATACACAGGGATGTCAGACAGAAGTTTAGTTTACAGCAGCTGGGACGTGTGCATTGAATGTGTGCAAACTCCTTCATGCATCAGTAGTAGGAAAATGCTAGATTCTTTATAAAGGATGTGATAACAAGGTACTCAGAAAATATCAACAGGATTAGACAAAAACAACATGGATTTATGAAAGGGAAATCCTGAGTTGACAAACTTACTAGGGATTTTGAGAACATGACTAGTTTATTTATTATTGTCACAAGTAGGCTTACATTAACACTGCAATTAAGTTACTGAGAAAATCTCTAGTTGTTGCACTCCAGCACCTGTTCAAGTACACTGAGGGAGAATTTAGCATGGCCAATGCAACTAACCAGCATGTCTTTCAGACTGTGGGAGGAAACCAGAGCACCTGGAGGAAACACACACAGGCACGGGAGGGTACTGTGTAGGCTCCACGTAGACTGTGACCCAAGTGGGAATTGAACCCTGGTCCCTGGCACTGTGAGGCAGTAATGCTAACTACTGTGCCATCCCAGCCAGGGTTAACCAGTGTATATGATATATTTGGATTTTTAGAAATCTTTTGATTAAAGTTCCACATAAGAGGTTAGTGTGCAAAATTAAAGTGCATGGGACTGGGAGTATTATGTTGGTGTAGTTAGCAGATAGGAAACAGCAGACATAAATTAGTCTTCTTTTTTTGGAGTGGATGCCGATGACTATTGCAGTTTTACAGTGATCAGTACTTGGACCCCAGCTATTCACAACATACATCAATAATTTGGATAAGGAAATCAAATGTAGTATTTTCAAGTTTGTTGATGATACAAAACTGGGCGGAATTGTGACTGGCAAGGAGGAAGTAGAGATTCCAAGGTAATTTAGGCAAGATAAGTAAGTAATGTGTTGCTTTTACAGTTTGACAGTGAAGTTATCCATGTCAAACGGAGAAAGAGAATGGCAGAATATTATTTAATTAGTGATAGATTGGGAAATGGTAACTTACAAAAGAGCATGGGTGTCTTTGAAAGCAAGCATTTGGGAAGGCAAATAATATGTTGGCTTTTGATGCAAGAGGATTCCAGTATAGGAGCAAGGATGACTTCTTACAGCTATAAAGGGCTTTTATAAGACCACATCTGGAGTAGTGTGTGCTCTTCTGGTCTTCTTACATCAAAAGATATACTTACCATAGAGGTAGTGCAGTGAAGGTTTTTACCAGACTGATTCCTAGGATGACAGAATAGTCGTATGAGGGGAGATTGGGTTGAATGGGCCTATATTTGCTGGAGTTTAGACAAAATGACAGGGGATCTTATTGAAACATATAAAATTCTGACAGGGCTGGACAGACTGGATGCAGGGATGATGCTTCCTCTGGCTTTGGGGCGGGGCCTAGGACAAGGGATAGAGCTTTAGTAGTGAGATCAGGAAAAAATTCTTTGTTTAAAATATGGTAAAACCATGGAATTCTCTAATAGATTGTGGAGGTCAAATCACTTAATATATTTAAGAAATAAATCGATTGCTATAGCTTGGGTGTATGGCATTGAGATTGATGATCACAGTGAATGTCACAATGAATTGATGGGCTGAATGGTCTACTCCTCCTATTTTCTGTACAGTCAAACTTTTACCAGATATCTTGCTTGTTGATTACTTACTGGGGAGAGCTCAGGAACTATCAAAGGCATCCATGCTCTGAAACAGTTCATGCATCCATTAGAATAACAATCAGTTCTCTCTCTGTTTGTTTGTAGGATAGAAACAGCCACAATGAGAGAGAATGGGCTCGGACAGAGAAGGTATTGTGGGCATCTGAATCCTCCCCCTTTTTTGAGGAGGAGGCTCTCAAGCTAGCCAGAGAGGAGTAGGACCATGCCTGTGATATAGGCAAGATAACATTCACCAAGAAGCCAATCAGGATATCTCCAGTTTGCAGCTTTCAGATGCACCAACCAAATATTACATTCCTTTAATGAAGGAGCTTGCTTAGGTATCCAGGAAATCCTTTTGTTTCTCCATTCCAGACACCAGGAAGGGAAAATTGAGGGGGAGAGGGCTACAATGCAGACCACCCACAGCTCCATCTCCTATTTGGGTGCTGTTCTAGAGTAAGCTTGGGGTCACAATTGGTGAGCATGTCACTGACACTAGCGCATGGCTTGTAAAGGACATGATGGCCAATGTTTTTGAGACTTGAAGGGCAGAGCTTTCCCATCCTGCCTGCCACAGTCATAGGAGCAGAGGGGAAAACAGGCAAAAGTCAGTTGCCCATGAGGGATGGAAGATCCTGCTCAAAGAGACCAGGTGCTTGCTCAGCCCCTTGTAGACAACAATCCTCTCATCTTGGCCCCATGTGACATGTTGGAGCTGCAGAGACAAACAGGGGTACGTCAGGCAAAATTACCAGAGGCCAAGCACAGACTAGGCCAAGGCTATCTGTTGTCATGGCTCTGACATGTCAGCATTTAGCTACCTGCATGAAAAAGGTGACAATTGCCTTAAAGACCAAGGTCCAGCGCATTGCACAATGGCCACGTGATACTGTAATCTATTTCTCCTAGCAGTGCAGTAATAACTAGGCAAGATGGAAAGGGGACATCTCAACCTCCCTTCAGGTTCACCTTTCCTTCAAGGATTCAGGGAAGTACCCTTGGAAGGAAGAGGATTGCCAGCCAGGCACCCTGGTGGCTTCAGCCATGGATGTTCCAAGGATGCCCCACCTCCCTTTTGCCTGTGACCCCATTGCCTCTGGCAAGATAGGCTAGGGAGGATGCGCCTGTACCTGCATTTGAACAAGAGACTGTTAGAGCAGGCTGGGCTCTTGAGATCTCAAGTCACCCACAGGACACCCCAGTCAGCAGGCTACAACAATGGTGATTGTTGGGGCTGCATCTAGACGTAGTAATAGATAAAGTTTTGAAGGCACACAGGATAGAACATAAAAAAAAATTACAGCACAAACAGGGCCTTTGGCCCACAAGTTGCGCTGAACATGTCTCCATCTACTATGCTTACCTATCTTACTAAGTCCCATGTACTTAACCAAAACTCTCTTAAAAGACCCTATTGAATCTGCCTCAGAACTACTACCGGCAACTGATTGCATGCACCCACCACTCTGAGTGAAAAACGTATCCCTGACATCTCCTCTGTACCTACTCCCCAGCACCCTAAACCTGTGTCCTTTTGTGGCAGCCATTTCAGCCCTGGGAAAAAGCTTCTGAGAATCCGCTCAATCAATACCTCTCGACATCTTGTACACCTCTATCAGATCACCTCTCATCCTTTGTCTCTCTAAGGAGAAAAGACCGAGCTCTCTCAACTATTTTATTTACTTACTGGCATTTGTAAATAGATGTTGATTTGCTCCATTTGGAAGTGTCCTAGATTCCATGTGGCTGTTAGACTTGGAGGTGGGTGAGCACTTTGGTGATAGTGACCATAATTCGGTTACGTTTACTTTAGTGATGGAAAGGGATGGGCACATACTGAATAACAGTAGTTATAGCTGGGGGAAAGGTAATTATGAGGCTATTAGGAGAGATTTAGGATGCATAGGGTGGAGCAGGAAATTGCAGGGGCTGGGACATCTGAAATGTGGAGCATATTTAAGGAACAGCTTCTGCATGTCCTTAATGAATATGTACCTGCCAGGCAGGGAGGAAGTGGTCGAGTGAGGGAACCATGGTGTACTAGGAAAGTTGAATCTCTGGTGAAGAGGAAGAAGGAGGCTTATATAATGATGAGACATGAAGGCTCAGTTAGGGCACTGGAGAGCTATAAATTAGTTAGGAAGGAGCTAAAGAGGGAGTTGAAAAGAGCTAGAAGAGGACACGAGAAGACTTTGGCGGATAGGATTAAGGAGAATCCTAAAGCTTTTTACAGGTATATAAATAATAAAAGATTGGTTAGGGCAAGATTAGGGCCAGTCAGAGATAGCAGTGGGAAGTTGTACGTGGAGCCTGAGGAGATAGGAGAGACACTGAATGAGTACTTTTTGTCTTTCTCCTGTGTGAATACTGACAATGTTGTCGGGGAGAATACTGCCATACCAGGTTGTAGACTGGGCAGGATTGAGGTTCATAAGGAGGAGGTGTTAGCGAATCTTGAGGGTATGAAAATTGATAAGTCCCCTGGGCCAGATGGGATTTACCCTAAGATTCTCTGGGAGGCTAGAGAGGAGATTGCAGAGCCTTTGGCTTTGATCTTCATGTCGTCGTTGGCTATAGGTATAGTGCCGGAAGACTGGAGGATAGAACATTACAGCACAGTACGGGCCCTTCGGCCCTCAATGTTGCGCCGGCCAGTGGACCCTCTAACCTAAATTATTCCAATATCATCCATATGCCTATCCACCGAACATTTGAATGCCCCCAAAGTAGGCGAGTCCACAACTGCTGCAGGCAGGGCATTCCACGCTCTCACCACCCTCTGTGTAAAGAACCTGCCTCTGACATCCGTCCTATAACTACCATCTCTTAATTTAAAGTTATGCCCCCTCATGTTGGTTATCACCATCCGAGGAAAAAGGCTCTCACTATCCACCCTATCCAATCCCTTGATCATCTTATACGCCTCAATTAGGTCACCACGTAACCTTCTTCTCTCTAATGAAAATAACCTCAGGTCCCTCAGCCTTTCCTCATAAGGCCTTCCCACCATACCAGGCAACATCCTGTTAAACCTCCTCTGCACCCTTTCCAATGCTTCCACATCTTTCTTATAATGCGGCGAACAGAACTGTACGCAATACTCCAAGTTCGGCCGCACCAGAGTTTTGTACAGTTGTAACATATCCTCACGGCTCCTAATTCAATCCCTCTACCAATAAAAGCTAACACACCGTACGCCTTCTTAACAACTTTATCAACCTGGGTGCCAACTTTCAAAGAGCTATGTACGTGTACCCCAAGATCCCTCTGCTCGACAACACTATTAAGGGTCCTTCCATTAGCCCTATATTTCATATGCCTGTTATTCCTACCAAAGTGAATAACCTCACACTTATCCGTATTGAATTCCATTTGCCACCTCACGGCCCAGCTCTGCAACCTTTCTATGTCCCTCTGCAAACTGTAACATCCATCCTCGCTGTCTACAACTCCCCCCACTTTGGTATCGTCAGCAAATTTACTAATCCAACCCTCTAGACCCTCATCTAGGTCATTTATAAAAATGACAAACAGCAGTGGCCCCAAAACAGATCCTTGAGGTACACCACTTGTAACTGCACTCCAGGATGAATATTTCCCATCAACCACCACCCTCTGTCTTCTATCAGCTAGCCAATTCCTAATCCAAACTGCTAAATCACCTTCAATCCCATGCATCTGCACTTTCTGCAGTAGCCCACCATGGGGAACCTTATCAAATGCTTTGCTAAAATCCATATACACTACATCAACTGCCTTACCCTTATCTACCTCTTTGGTCACCTCCTCAAAAAACTCAATAAGGTTTGTGAGGCACGACCTACCCTTCACAAAACCGTGCTGACTATCCCTAATCAATTTAGGGATGGCAAATGTTGTCCCTTTATTCAAAAAGGGGAGTAGGGACCATCCTGGAAATTATAGACCGGTAAGCCTGACTTCTGTTGTGGGCAAAGTCTTGGAAAGAATTATAAGGGATAGGATTTATAAGCATCTAGAGAGAAATAAATTGATTAGGGTTAGTCAGCACGGTTTTGTGAAGCGTAGGTCGTGCCTCACAAACCTTATTGAGTTTTTTGAGGAGGTGACCAAAGAGGTAGATAAGGGTAAGGCAGTTGATGTAGTGTATATGGATTTTAGCAAAACGTTTGATAAGGTTCCCCATGGTAGGCTACTGCAGAAAGTGCAGATGCATGGATTGAAGGTGATTTAGCAGTTTGGATTAGGAATTGGCTAGCTGATAGAAGACAGAGGGGGGTGGTTGATGGGAAATATTCAACCTGGAGTGCAGTTACAAGTGGTGTACCTCAAGGATCTGTTTTAGGGCCACTGCTGTTTGTCATTTTTATAAATGACCTAGATGAGGGTGTAGAGGGTTGGATTAGTAAATTTGCTGACGATACAAAAGTGGGGGGAGTTGCAGACAGCGAGGATGGATGTTACAGTTTGCAGAGGGACATAGGTTGCAGAGCTGGGCCGTGAGGTGGCAAATGGAATTCAATACGGATAAGTGTGAGGTGATTCACTTTGGTAGGAATAACAGGCATATGAAATATAGGGCAAATGGAAGGACCCTTAATAGTGTTGTCGAGCAGAGGGATCTTGGGGTAAAAGTACATAGCTCTTTGAAAGTTGGCACCCAGGTTGATAAAGTTGTTAAGAAGGCGTACGGTGTGTTAGCTTTTATTGGTAGAGGATTGAATTTAGGAGCCGTGAGGTTATGTTACAACTGTACAAAACTCTGGTGCGGCCGCACTTGGAGTATTGCGTACAGTTCTGGTTGCCGCATTATAAGAAAGATGTGGAAGCATTGGAAAGGGTGCAGAGGGGGTTTACCAGGATGTTGCCTGGTATGGTGGGAAGGCCTTATGAGGAAAGGCTGAGGGACCTGAGGTTATTTTCATTAGAGAGAAGAAGGTTACGTGGTGACCTAATTGAGGCGTATAAGATGATCAAGGGATTGGATAGGGTGGATAGTGAGAGCCTTTTTCCTCGGATGGTGATGACCAACACGAGGGGACATCTCTTTAATTTAAGAGATGGTAGTTATAGGATGGATGTCAGAGGGTGTGGAATGCCCTGCTTGCAGCAGTTGTGGACTTGCCTACTTTGGGGGTATTCAGATGGTTGGTGGATAGGCATATGGATGATATTGGAATAGTTTAGGTTAGAGGGTCCACTGGCCGTCGCAACATCGAGGGCTGAAGTGCAGTACAGGCCCTGTAATCTTCTATGTTAGTTATTTAATAGTCATGGGCTTTTAAGTGTGTGGAATTTGAGCTTTCACCAAAGCCTGATAATGAACTCTTAAGATTCACTTCTCTCACATTCACTTCTATCAACATAGTGATTGCTCAATAATCCCATATGTACACGATTAAGCACTGGCTATCATTTGTCAGTATGCTGTCTGGGCATGCAACGTGCAAGCCATTACTTGATGCACACCAAGTTCTGAACTCTGAGAATGATGTCTGTGCAGTGTGTTCAGGGAGGTTTTGCATCTGCTGTTTCTATCATCCTGTTGTGATACGTAGGCAGATGTAAGCGCTTCCTCAAAAGGAGTTAAACAGACTGTGAGTGGCAAGAGATACAGTTTTAGGACTGAGAGATTGAAGCTCAACATTGGTTTTCTTAACAGTAGAAAACCAGAGGCTTTCCTTCATGTTTGGATAAAATTATTGTGCATGTCCAATTGTTACTGACCTTCCTTGATGATTAGTCATTTTGTGTTGACATATAAGTGAAGGCTACAAGTAAGGAGGCGATGGGCAAGTCCCCCAGGGCTGCAAGAGGATTGAATGGAGGAATAAAGATGTTTTTGTGCAGTTGACTGAAGCCTTTGTCACATGGGGATTTGTTTGAAACCAAAGTGCATTGGACATCGTTGAAGGACCAGAGTCTTAGCTCATGAGGTGAGAGAGGGGAGAATAGGCCTATGTGCTGGACTGTGCTAAGGATCGTGAGGTCAGCTAATGTGGAGCATCAACAGCTCTATCGGGGCTCTGCAGGGTCCATGCAGGAAGGATGTCTACATTGGCTGGGTCATCTAAAATGATGGGTTTCAGAATCGTACTAAGGCTATCTAGGACTGAGAATTGTAGGAATCCCTGTAAATGGAAGGTCCTGAATGGTTGCTATTCAACAACCCATAGAGCAGGTGAGATATTCTCAGTGCAAAGTAACCTCAAAACATGGTAAAGATGTCAAGGGATATGGGTTTACTGTGGGTGAGTGATCATCAGAGGGCAGAAACGCTATCTTCCCTGTTCAGTTTGTATAAAGGAGTGAATACTGGAGGCTAAATGTTTTCACGTTGCCCTCTCTATGGGCCCTTTGGTTCTGCCTGAAAGATCGCTCTGCCCCATTAGGAACTGGTTGATTGTGACATGAGTACATCCCTGCAAGGTGAGATTTGATTTTGTTTCCAAGTTGCCACCCATACGGACATTGTGAGGACTGACTATTAGAGCAAGTGTTTTGCAGGTTCAAATGTGCACTTTATTAGTACCAGGGCTCCCTATACCAGCAGACTTTGGTCATGCAAAGGATCAAACATCAGCAGGGTGAAGGTTAAGTAGGGCAATTTTATCCAGCTGTCATAATTCAAAGTACGTTGGAAATGCCTGTTGCCAAAAAGGAGCTGTGGCCTGCAGCCAGCAGAGGATAGAAAACAAAGTAAGAAGGGAAATGTCTCAGCAGCTTACTCTGCCTGGAATTAGATTATCATGGGTTTCTCTACATTCGTACGTGGACTGGTATGGAGACATTGCTCTTTTAATGGGGGTGATAAGAGCCACGTGCCAGAATCTCCATCAGATACTATCCAGCTAGTCCTCCATTAACCCTGAGACATTATAGACAGACTATTGCCTTGACGACATAGGCTTATTACCACGTGAGCCCTTCTCAGGCAAACATTCATCCAGAAGATAAAGACAGGATTTTGCTGCCATTCACAAGCTGTGCCTTTGGAGACATTTAGCTTCCTTCCTCTCTTCACCTCTGATTGAAGCAAATCACATAGAATAAACAGCAACTCCAGATCTTGCTGGGATTTTCATGTTGTGAGGCCTATGAGACGGGAACCTAACCTGTTGCTGTGTGGGCTTCACCACAGGAGAACTCAATGGAGCATTGTTATTATCCAGTTGACATATATGACTGCTGGGGCATCTCCTTTATTTGGTCCATTTGTGCTCACCTTGAAATTCACCTATTTAAAAAAAAACACCTCCTTCTTTGGAGGTCCGCAGCATCGCAGATGTTCAGTCAGTTGTCTCACTTCATGTGATGTCAAGAAACAGCTGAAGGTACAGGGTACTGCAAATTCAATCCGCCCTGACAATATTCCAGCAATAGTCCTGAAGAACTGTTCTCTAGAATTTGTGACACCCTGAATCAAGCTGTTCCAACAACCCTGGCATCTAGCCAGCAATGTGGAAAGTTGCCCCAGTATGTCCTGTACACAAAGAACAGGACAAATGCAACCCAGTTAATTACCACCCCATCAGTCCTTTCTCAATCATCAGGGGTCATGAACAGTCCTATCAAGCTGCACTTGTGGTGGAGGTTCATGGGATGAATAAAGTTCTCCTGCCCACCAAACTTCCCTGTGCTAGTGGGACAAGATGGTACCCACCAGTCACATTTACTGTCATTGGAAGAACTGGGTCTTGTATGATGGGAACGTCAACACCATCATAAAAGATGATGGGAGCCCATAGTTCAGAAGAGACCTATGTGGAGGAATCTCTTGATTTGAAGGACACAACTCTTTGAAGACAGCCTGAGAAATGAATTCAGCAATCTGGAGTCTGCAGACTAAGTGCATGTCCAGAAACACCTGCAAAATGTGTGGTTGAAGATGCAGCTTTAGGATCAGGCTTATCAGTCGCACAAGAACACAGAACCCATGTACAATGATACAGAGTTTTTTAGGTGGACGATTATTAGTAAGTGATTGCCAAAGAAGAAGCAACTTGCTTTGAAAATTCTCATCCTTGTTTTAATCAATCACCTCCTTGCACCTCCTGATTCCTATAATGTCATCCAGCCTTATAATCTGAAATCTGCACTCCTCCAATTCTGGCCTCTGCATTCCAGTTTTAATTATTTTTGCATTGGTGACAGTGCCTGCAGTTGCTTAAACAATAAGCTCTGAAATTCTGTCCCCCAATTTTTTTTTCTGTCTGTTTTAAAATGTTTCTTTATATCCTACCTTTTTGACCAAACATTTAATGATTTGCATGTGGAATAGTGTCAAATTTTGTTGGATAATGCTTGTTTGAAGTGCCCTGGGGCTTTTCACAAAAGGTGCTATGAAAATTCAAGTTCTTTTGCTGCACTCTATCTCTGAAACAACAATGTCAAAACTTGGCCTCGATCCAGTTACCCCAGTAGCCACAGGTACAAATCCCTTTTAATGGCTGCTAAATCTCATGAGTGGCCAGAAATGGGATTTGCACTGGCAAAATCTCAGTTTAAGATTTTCCCTGACACTTCTGCCGCCCCACCCCAAACAGATGAGTTCCACATATCTTAATGTATCAACAGATATTTACCAGGCTGGATGCTGCAGTATCTGCCCATAATGTATCCTCCCCACTATGGTGTGACATCACATCAGTGCAAATCATTATTTGTTTTCAAAAACAAAAACTAGTTGAGTCCCCGGATGGTTGGGACATGACTAGGCATCGTGTTGGTAATGCTGGGGACAATGCCAAGGACAGGCCCTTTTGAGAATCCCATTGTTATCCCACATTATACTGCAGCTACCAAACTCTTGCCCACTCACTTAATCTGTTTATGATTGTGGAGATGGCAGTTTTGAACTGGTGTGGACACAGTAAGAAGTCTCTCAACACTAGGTTGAAGTCCAACAAGTTTATTTGGTATCACAAGCTTTTGGAGTGCTGCTCCTTCATTGGAAGTATAGGAGTTCATTGTTGAATATAGGATTTGGAATGTCTTCTTGAAGTTGTACAAGACGTTGATAAGGCCACACTTGGAATACTCTGTGCCATTCTGGTCACCCTATTATAGAAAGGATATTATTAAACGAGAAAGACAGCAGAAAAGATTTACTAGGATGCTATTGGCTTGATGGCTTGAGTTATAAGGAGAGGCTGGATAGACTGGGATGCCTTTCTCTGGAGCATAGAAGGCTGAGGGGGTGATCTTAGAGATCTATAAAATGAGGGACATAGACAAAGTGGATAGTCAATATGTTTTCCCAAAGGTAGGAGAGTCTAAAACTGGAGAGCATAGGTTTAAAGTGAAAGGGTAGTGATACGAAAGTGCCCAGAGGAATAGTTTTTTTCGCACAGAGGGTGCTGAGTGTCTAGAACAAGCTGCCAGAGGTAATAGTAGAGGCACGTACAATTTTGTCTTTTAAGGAGCATTTAGTTACATGGACAAGATGGGTATAAAGGACCATGGGCCAAATGCAGGCAATTGGGATTAGCTTAGCGGCTTACAAAAAGTGGTAGCATGGACAAGTAAATTGTCTCAAATTTGGTTTTTAATCCATAGATCTATAAACAAAGACAGGGATCATGGGTAGAGGTGGAAACATCGGGGTGGTGGCGTAGGCTCGTTGGGCCAAAGGGCCTGTTTCCCGTGCTGTTTTGTTCTTTGTTCTTTGTTCCTTGTAGGCTTGTTTCCATTCTGTAAACCTCCTATGACTCGATCAGGTGAGTGATTCATCTGATGAAGGAGGAACACTCTGAAAGTTCGTGACATCAAACAAACCTGCTGGATTTACCTGGTGTTGTGAGACTTCTTAATCTATTTAAATCATTTCACAGACTCCTCATATCCTCTTCAAAACTTGCTTTCTTATCCTCGTACATATTTTTGTAATATTGGCAAAATTTGTGACAATCTAGTGAGTCCCTTTTAATTCAAACCATTAATACAGGTTGTAAATGGTCAAGGTCTCAGCATGATCAGGGAATGCATTATAGCTCCCCAAGTGTCAGTGGGAAATAGGAGCAAATATGTAGACATTTTTAGAAGTGTCCAAGAGTAATAATTAGGTAATAGGGGATTTCGACTTTCCCAAAATAAATTGGGATAGTTGTAGTACTCACGTTCAGAGGGAACGGATTTCTCACAAAAAAAAATTCCCCTGGCTACATTTCATCAATGTGTAGAAGGCCAAGGAAGGGATGGATCTGTTTCTAGGGAACTAAGTCTGACAAGTGTTAAGTGATAGTGGGAGGGCATTTTAGAAATAGCACAACATGACATAGACAAGGAGAAAGAGGGCATGCAAAAGATGCCTTTGGATTGGGGGGAAGGCAGATCTTATTAAAATAAGGCAGAATCTGGCCAATGTTGACTGGGACAGCTTATTGCACGTCAGTCAACAGTAGGGTAATGGGAGGCCTTCAGAAAGGAGCTGGGGAGAATACAGGTCCAACGTGTACCTTTTTGGAGAGAAATGTACGAGTAATAAGTTCAGGGAACCTTGTTTGCCTAGGAGACTTTGGAACTGGATAAAGAAAATGAGAATGGATTTGAGAAAAGCCTAAGGAATTACAGCCCTAAAAGAATATAGGAAGTGCAAGAGGGAACTTAAAGCAAAAAGGGGATATGAAAAAGGACCTTGAACGGGATTAGGTGGAATCCTAAAATCTTTTTTGAAATAGTGGGAATCTGGAATGCACTACTTGGGAAGGTGGTAAAGACCGGAAACCTTACAACCTTTAAAAAGTATTTGGATAAGCACTTGAAATTTCATAATATTTAAAGGTGTGGGAAGTACAGAAATACAGGATTAGCGTTCCTTTGTGGTTGTTATTGTCAGTTTAAACTTGATGGGCAGAAGGACCTTTTCTACAACTGTACGAATCTGTGATTCCACTGACATTCCATCAGTTATACTTTAAGGAATTGATAATGACCCATTAGTCCTAACTCTGTTCCTTTTCCTTAGGCAATCCTCTATTTGTGCTACTATATCACCTCAATGCCAATTACATCCATGGGATCCCCTTAATCTGACCTATTTATTAGATCCAGAAAGAACTCCAATAAATTGGTCAAACATGATTTCTTTTTCATAAAACCATGTTGACTTGTCTGATTTTTGATTTTTAAGTGTTTTTCTAGTTACAATTGAGTTTAGTATTTTCCCAGTGATAGATGTCAGGCTCACTCATTTTATAGTTTCCTGCTTTCTCTTCCCCTTTTAATTAATGTCATTCAGAGTGTGATATTATGTTGCTCAGACTTGTCACATTCAACCTGTAAATTTACAGACCTTCACTTGCCATTATTGTTACCACACAAAGGGTACTTTTCTTTGTTTTTATTCCAATTCAATCAAATCCAGCCCAATTCAAAGTCTCAACAAGTTGAGACATTTCCGATCCAAGCTGACAAAACAGGTCTCACCTCCTGTCTTGATCTACATGATCCAAGCTGATTGGAGTAGCTCCTCCCCGCAAGGCTTGATCTCATTTGCATCTTAGCCAAAAGTCAAGATGTCACTTTTAAAAATTGCTTGAAACGAAGCTAATATGTAACCTAATGACTTCAACCAAGTACAGCATGTTGATACAACACTTGGCTTAGCCAAAAGGCCTATTTAAACAGCACTTGTTGAAATTTGGATTGCTGATGCCAGTACTACTTTGAGTTTGTATGTAGACCCTATTTTGAATAATGCTTTGTTCAGAATACGAACATTATTATTATTTAAATTGCTTCTACGTAGAAGATACATGGGATGGGCTCTGTAGACAAAGAAGATTTAGTAACACCATGTGAAGTGAAATTTGAAACAATGATTCTACATGAGGATTTTCTTTTTGGTGCTAACAAATGTATATAATGTTGCTTTCAGTAGAAGAGGGAAGCAGTTCCAAATATCATTTCACTTGAGCGATCTGTTTTTTGAGAGCTGTCCTGAAACATTAAATCGACTGTTTAGTGCCACTGCCAAGATGTATTTCAATACCTTTACTCCCAGTTCTTTCACCACTTATCCACACATGGTTTCATTGTAAATGAATGACATCACATGACAATAAGTAGAGTAGAGGTGCAAACAACTAATGACATTGCATCTAAACCAGCTGCAAATAAATGACTGGAAAAGGAACAGACTAGAAATCTTGCAATACAACAAGGTCGTTTAATTTAGTTAAGTATTGAGACCAATCTCTGGTTGAAATATGGGGCAAATTTCACTTCTCCATCTGCTTAGTAATCTGGTTGAGTGGGATGCTTGTTGGTTATATATTTCATCTGATTTCAATCACATTTTATTCATTCATGGAATGCAGGTTGCTAGCAAGGTCAGTGATTATTGCTCATACTTATTTGCCCTTGAGAAGGTGATGGTGAACTATCTCTTGAAGTGCTACAGACCATGTAGTGTAAATACACACAATGTTGTTAAGTGGGGAATTCCAGAACTTTGGTCCAGTGACCGTGGTGGATTTGCAAATCAAAATGGTGTGGACTTGGAAGGAATTTTCAGGTGGTGGTGGTGTTCCAAGGTGTGTGCTATTTTTCACATTTCTAGGTGGTAGAGGTTGAGGTTCGGAAAGTGCAACCCAAGAATTCTTGGCGAATTGCTGAATTGTACATTGTAGATGGTATGCATTGGTGTTGGAGGGATCAAATCTTTAATCTGATAAATGAGTTGCCAATCAATCAAGGGTGTTTTATCCTGATGGTGTTGGGTGTTAAGTGTTGTTGGGGCTACACTTCTTTGGACAAGTACAGAATATTCTATCTAAACGTGCTCCAACCCTTTTAAAGGAAGATCCCGAACTGGCAGTGAGCCAGTGGACTCTGATATACAGATTATCCGCGATCCCAAAGGCATCATACAAACCAGCCTCCCATCTGTTGACTCTGTCTACACTTCCCGATGCCTCGGCAAAGCAGCCAGCACAATTAAGGATCCCACGCACCCTGGACATTCTCTCTTCCGTCACCTTCCCTCAGGAAAAAGTACAAAAGTCCTGAGGTCACGTACCAACCAACTCAAGAATAGGTTATTCCCTGCTGCTGTCAGATTTTTGAGTGGACTTGCTTTGCACTAAGTTGATCTTTTTCTACATCTTAGCTATGACTGTAATACAACATTCTGCGCTTTCTTGCTTCCTTATCTTTGAATGGTATGTTTTGTCTTTATAGAGTGCAAGAAACGATACTTTTCACTGTATGATAATACATGTGATAAATTTAAACCACTCCAGATTTTGGGTGGAATTTTCCAACCCCCACAGCAGGTTTGGCAGCAGAGGTGGCTCGTCATTGGCTGCCGGGGCATCTTCCAGTCCTGCCAATGTTGACAGCATTTTGCGTGGCTTGCCGATCTCGCTGCGGGGGGTTCATCTTCAGTGGGACTAGAAGATCCTGTTGGCAAGAAGGGCCAGAAAATCCTGCCCTTCGCTTTATAAATGGTGTGAATGCTTTGGGGAGTCAAGTGATGAGTTATTGTTGCAGAATTCCTAGCTTCTGGCCTGTTTTTGTAGCTAGAGAATATCTGTGGCTGATCCAATTCAGATTCTTGGCAATTGTAAATTCTCAGGAATGTGATGATGGGCAATTTAGCAACGATAGTGTCAAGGGAAGTGGTATATTCATTTTCTTGTTGAAGATGGCTATTTGTGGCATAAAAATACTTGTTACTTAACAATCCAAGTCCGATCTTAGTGCAGCAGCTCATGCATAGCATCTGAGGAGCTGCAAGTGGAACTGAAGATTACACAATGAATATTCTTGCACTTACCTTATGGAATGAAGGTCATTGATGAAGTGACTGATGGTTGAGGATTGGATGTAGCCTCACAGCTAAGCTTTGATCTGACAGTTAATGGTGGGATTACTTGGCTCTATCACAAGTTGTTTCTATTGTTTAGCATTAAGTTAGTCCTGTGTTATAGTTTCATTGGGTTGTCATCTTATTTTTACGTATGCTTGTAGTTTTGCCTGATATTAAACTCCTGGGTATGTTTGCAACACAGCCTGTAGTGTCTACTTGATCCCTTGTGTAGTTCTTATGAACTTGTATTCATTCTGATTGACTTAGTAACTCTGCTGTATTAATATTTATTCATTGGCATTGACGTCATAAGTCCTTTGTGCAGGAAACAAACAGTGGCCACACCTGTAAATAAAGCTCCATTGTTTATAGCTCTCCATGCTCCCTAGCATCATCTGCCAATGCAGAACATAAAAACTGGCAATGAGGATGATGCCAGCCACCTGGGAAAATGAATTTACCGAGAGCAAAGAAGACAAAAGAAAAGTTAGAAAATAAGCTTTTGCATGTGCCCAGATTATTGGCTAGTTGGATGTGAGTCACAGTTGTAGAGCTGGATTTCTTTTAAATAAGAGGCTGAGCTTGTGTCGTTGCTTTTGTGAGAGAAAAATCAAGATAGTTGCTAGAATCACGTTGTGAGAAATACACATGAGAAACCTCCATTAATAGAGGAAAGGCAGAGATTTTGATTTATTTTGCTCAGACAGCCAAAATAGATATGAAGATGCCCACTTCCCTGAACACGATGATGTAGTTTGCAACTTGAAAAGTCAGGCACTGAAATGTATGAGAACATATTTATATTTTGCAAGCACTTTTTTTTTTGCAAAATGCAACATTGACAGACTATTGCCTATTAACTACCAATTGGACCACAAATGGGAATTCCATCAGTTATAGGAAGTGAAATGCATAGATGGACTTTGTTTTCACATACTTATACCATCAAATCTACACAATAATGCAGATGGACCTTATGATTGCCATTGCCAGTTAGTTTGTCAAACTATTCAAACAGGAATATCTTCTACTTTGTAGACAACACACAGTCACCTCTAGACAAATGAGGAAATCTTTTTGATCTGATACTCACTCACTCACTCACTCACTCACTCACTCACTCACTCACTCACTCACTCACTCACTCACTCACTCACTCACTCGCTCGATGGGATATGGTATTACAAGAGAAGGCCTCCAAGCTAGACTTAACCATACTACTCCAGCAGATTGGAGCTGTCAGGATGTCTTCTATAGGGACTCAGTGATCATTCTGCTACTTTTGAGAAAGCAGGTGTTAGAGAAGCTACATGAGAGCTATTGGCGAATTGTATACATGATGGAAGTAGTGAGCAGTTATTATTAATGGAAATTGAAGAGAGCATCAGATGTTCCTGTGCCAATGTAAGGAACTTGCCATCCTTAGCACCACGGCATCCATGGGAATTGTCAAGAAGTTTGGGAATTAAAAATATGGATTTTGCAGGACACTTCGAAGGACTCATGTTCTTAGTAATGGACATAACGGTTGATGCTTACACAAAGTGACCAGAGGTTGCTGTGATGAAATTCTTAGAAACTCTACATTACAGAAAGAAATCATTCAGCCTATTTGATTCTGCATCAATCACAATCCCATCCCAGGCCCTACCCCCATATCTATACATATTTTATCCACTAATCCTCTAATCTATGCATTTAATTAATTTAGCATGGCCAATCAACCTAACTTGCACATCTTTGGACTGTGGGAGGAAACCGGAGTACCTGGAGGAAACACATGCATGTTCTCCTGACTGAAGACAATATAGAATGACCCAAAACGGGAATCAAACCCAAGTCCCTGGAGCTGTGAAGCAGCAGTGCTAACCACTGTGCTACCGTGCCACTCAGTCTATTTCATCAGAGAAATTACCAAGAAGTTAGAAATATTTAGTCATCTTGGATTCCTCAAATAACTGATAATCAACAATGGACCTTAATTTGCTTTAAGAACTCAAAAGTTTCTTTCAACATATCATCCTGTTACTAATGAACTAGCAGAATGTTTCATCCAAACCACAAAACATACTTTTGAGAGCAAGCAGGGAACAAAATCCACTACCGGAAGGACGTGGAGACTCTGGAGAGAGTGCAGAGGAGGTTTACCAGGATGCTGCCTGGCATGGAAGGTCTGAGTTACGAGGAGAAGTTAGGCAAATTGGAACTGTTTTCTTTAGAAAGACATAGACTTAGACTTAGAGGCGATCTGATAGAGTAAACAGGGTTAAGCTTTTTCCAAGGGTGGACTCAATAGCACGAGGGGTCACGGGCTTAGGGTGAGGGGAGTAAGGTATAATTTGGATGTTAAAGGGAGTTTTTTCACACAGAGGGTGGTGGGGGTATGGAATGCACTGCCAAGTGGTGGAGGCAGGTACTCTGGAGTTATTTAAGAAATACTTAAATGGGCACATGAACAGAATGGGAATGGAGGGGTATAGAAAACTGATTTAAAATAGGGATCATGAGCCTTGGGAGTCCCTGGGAAGTGTGTAAATAGATGATGATAGTGATTATATTTGTTTTATCCTACAGGTACTTTGGTCCGCCTTGTTGCCTAACAAGGGGCATACACATGATGGGTCGTGAGAGGGCTGCTCTTGGATTTTTTTCAAGAGTATCCTAGTGCTTCACATCGTTAGTGTACGCTTGACCTGGACCATCTGATGGGCAACACGACAGCTCAGTGACTATCACTGTGCTGAGCAGATGCATGGATTTGGGCCTGTGCGCAAACTCCCACAGACATTCTCCCCATGCTTGTGTGGGTTTTCTCCAGGTGCTCTGGTTTCTTCCCACATCCCAAAGATGCGCTATTTAGGCTGATTGGCAAAACAAATTCTCCCTAAATTGTCTCAGATTTGGTTACAGTGCATAGATCTATAAATGTAGACAGGGATCATGGGTAGAAGTAGGAACATCGAGGTGGTGGCGCGGGCTCATTGGGCCAAAGGGCCTGTTTCCCATGCTGTTTTGTTCTTTGTAAGTTTCTCTTTGTAAGATTCACTGATCAAATGTCTTCACAAATTCCCACTATAGGAGTGTAGTGCATTTCATGACCGAAACCATTTCATGACCGAAACCATTTCCTGCATTGCCAATGATGAAGAGACAATGATAATCTGCGTTTAATCTCTGAAAAATGAAAGAGATCATACATCAGCAAAAGCAAGGACAAGTGGAATGTCAGGGAAAGAAAACAAAACATAGAATTTTCCAACAAAGACATACGGTTTTGTATAGGAATTCCTCTACAGGAGACAAATGTGTTCCAGTTACAATCCTTGACAGACTGTATCTATCTCCTACAATCATCAGACTAGAGATGACATTATCTGGAGGAGATATATAGAATAAAGAGTCTCTCAACACCAGACTAAAGTTCAACAGCTTTATTTGGCAGCACAGGCTTTCGTAGTCTCAGGCTTCTTCATCAGATGAATGAAGAGCTGTATTCACAAATAGGGCATATACAGACACAAACTCAATTCACAAGATAATGGTTGGAATGCGAGTCTTTACAGATAATGTGAATGGAGATAGCATTAAGCATAGGTTAGAGATGTGTATCGTCTCCAGACGGGACAGTTAGTGAGATTTTGCAAGCTCAAGCATGTTGTGGGGTTACAGATAATGTGACATGAACCCAAGATCCCGGTTGAGGCCATCCTCATATGTGGAACTTGGCTATCAGTCTCTGCTCAGTGACTTGTGAAAGCTTACCTTAAGGCAGGTCTTATGAAGAGAGGCTGAGGGATTTGAGGTTGTTTTCGTTAGAAAGGAGGCGGCTAAGAGGGGACCTAATCGAAACATATAAGATGATTAGAGGTTTAGATAGGGTGGACAGTGATAGCCTTTTCCTAGGATGGAGAAAGCTAGCACGAGGGGACACAGCTTTAAATTAAGGGGTGATAGTTATAGGACGGATATCAGAGGTAGGTTCTTTACTCAAAGGGTGGTTCGGGAGTGGGATGCCCTGCCTGCAGCAGTTGTAGATGCGCCAAGTTTGGTGGCGTTTAAGAGGTTAGTTGATAAGTATATGGAAGAGAAGGGAATGGTTTAGTTTGGAGGGGCATTGCTTTTTATATTGGTCGGCGCAACATCGAAGGCCGAAGGGCCTGTTCTGTGCTGTAGTGTTCTATGTTCTATGTTCTACCTCAAAGATTTGAGGCTGAATACCAGTAATTGTTGAAGTGTTCTCTAACTGGAAGAGAACACTCCTGCCTGGTGATTATCGAGCAGTGTTCATTCATCTGTTATAGCATCTGCATGGTCTCCCCAATGTACTTGCCCCAATATACATCCTTTCCTGCAATGTAAGAAATAGACAACCTTGGCTGAGTTGCTAGTGTATGTATCTGGTGGATAGTGTTCTCATGTGATATGATAGCATCCATGTCGATGATCTGGTACATCTTGCAAAGGTTGTATGATATGTTCACTGTTCTCCCGAAGGCTGGGTACGTTGCTGTAGACACGTCTGTTTTGAGATTTGTGCAGTTGTTTGAAGTGGGGGTGTGGGAATGGCCTTGGCGAGATTTTCGTTTTCATCAATGACATGTTGAAGGCTCTGGAGAAGATGTCATGCCCTCTCCGCTCCAAGGAAATACTGGATGACAAAGGATACTCTGTCCACTGTACCCTATGTTTGTCTTCTGAGGAGGTCAATGTGGCTTTTTCTCTGTGGCACACGAGAACTGTTGATTTGATGAGTTGAGGCCATATTCTGTTATGAGGATGTCTTTTTCAGAGTATTTAGATGTCTGTTGTGATCCTCCTTAACTGAGCAGATCATCTATATATGGAGGGAATGGCTTCTTTTAACGTTTTTAGGGTGAAAGCTGGAGAAGTGGAGCATCATGTGGTTATCCATAGGCTTGCAGTAATGGTCACCTCAGCACTTCACTGTACCACAAGCCCACAGATAACCTCACGATGCTCCACTTCTCTCGCTTCCACCCTAAACACGTTAAAGAAGCCATGTTCTATGGACAAGCCCTCCGTATTTAAAGGATCTGCTTAAGTGAGAAGGAACGCTACAGACACTAAAAGTCACCCTCTGTGAGAACAAGATATGGCACTCAACTCATCGATTGACAATTCCGACGTGCCACTGCAAAAAATTGCATCAAGTTCCTCGGAAGACAAACACAGGACACGGCGGACAGAGTACCCTTCGCTGAGCAGTATTTCCCTAAAGTAGAGAAGTTATGACATCTTCTCCAGAGCCTTTAACATACCATTGAAGACAAACATCTTGCCAAGGTGAACCCCCAGTTCTTGTCTGCAAAGAACTGTACAACCTCAAACAGACCATTGTCCACAAAAAACTATCCAGCCTTCAGGAGAACAGTGACCACAACACCACACAACCCTGTCACAGCAACCTCTGCAAGACGTGCTGGATCATCGACATCATCTCATGTGAGAACACTATCCATCAGCTATACAGTACATACTCTTGCGACTTGGCCAATGTTGTCTACGGATACGCTGCAGAAAAAAATGACCCGAGGCATGTATATTGGGGAGATGATGCAGATGCTATGACAACAGATGAATGAACACTGCTTCACAATCACCAGCAAGACTGTTTGTTTTTTTTTTTGTGGACAACGGTTTGTTGGCGAACACTTCAGCAGTCGCGAGCATTCAGTCTCTGATTTTCAGATGAATGTTCTCCAAGGCAGCCTTCACTGCACACACAACAGTGCAGAGTTGCTGAGCAGAGAGACTGATAGCCAAGTTCCGCACACATGAGGACGGTCTTAATAGGGATCTTGCCTTCATGACACACTATCTGTAACCCCCGTAACTTGCCTGGGTTAGCAAAAAACCTCACTTACTGTTCCCTCTGGAGAAAATACACAATTCTCTAACCAATGCTCAGGATTCCCTTCACACACATTGTTAGCCACTTTAACACTTGAATAGCAGGTTAGATGTAAGGATTTGCATTCTAATCAGCAATCTGTGACTGTCTGTGTTGATATGAGTGCTATTGCAGACCAGAACACTGCATTTGCCTGACGAAGGCCATAGAGTCGAAAGCTCGCAAATTTACTATCAAATAAATTGGTTGGATTTAAAATTGGTGTTGTAAAACTTTACTGAGTTTACCCCAGTCCAAAGCTGGCATCTCTACATCTTAAATACTTGTGTCAGGAAAGGAAGGGCTTATGAGGGAAGTAACACTCAAATGTGTTCAAACACATTCTTTTGAAACTCCATAGACTCCACTGTCAGAATTCTAGTATAGTCTAGTAGAAATGCAAGCTAAGTGCTAATTTATCAACTCAATGGGTCTAGAAATTTGATAATGAAGCCTCTATTTCGCAAATATAAAATGTATTATATATGAAAGAGGTCCTACATCCACGTTTTCTGTCAAGCACTTAAGGACAGGAGAGAATATTTTTGCCAGCTTGGAGACATCATCAGAAAAATGGAATCCTATTTATCTTTTCTTTACCCAATGTGATTGTTGCCAGTTGCTTTAAGAAGATTTGATAAAGTTCATGTCGTAAAGATTAGTGGTTGAATTTTGATCCTAATAATAAGGCATTGAAGTCCCAGGTGGAAGCTTCCCAAAAAAATTCTAAGGGTTTGATCTTAAGACCTCATCCTGTCTGACCTTTTGAGTTGAGATGGTACAATTGGATAAGAAGTGAGAAACAAACTTGGTTTATCATCTCTCCCAATCATTCGGCCCTGTTTTTGCAAGCATCCATTGTTCATTCCTCACTGTCCATGAGGGTGGTAGTGAGCATCCTTCTTGGACTGCTGTCGTCCTTGAGATGTAGATATATCCAAGGTGCTATTAGAGAGTATTCCAGGATTTTGACCCAGCAACAACAAAGGCATGGTGATATACTTCCAAGTCAGGATGGTGAGTGGTTTGAAGGGGGACTTTCAGGTCATGGGGTTCCCATGTATTTGCTGCCCTTGTCCTTCTAGATGATAGTGATTTGTGGGTTGGAAAGTGCTGTCCAAGGGACCTTGATGAGTTCCTGTAGTGCATTTCATAGATTACATCACAGTGCGTACAATGATGGAGGGAAAGAATGTTGTGGAAAGCATGCCAATCAAGTGGGCTGCTTTGGCCTTGTTGGTGTTAAGCTTTTTGTGTGTTTGTTGGAGCTGCACTCATCCAGCCAACTGGAGAGTAATCCATCACACTTCTTATTTGTGCCTTGCAGATTGTGTGCAATCTTTGGGGAGTCAGGAGGTGAGTTACTCACTACAGGATTCCTAGCCTCTGACCTACTTTTGTAGCTAGAGTATTTATGTTGCTAGTCCAGTTCAGCTTTTGGTTAATAATAACCACTAGGGTATTGACGGTGGGGAATTCAACAATGGGAATGCCACTGAGTAGCATTCTCTCTGATTAGAGATGGTCATCGCTGTGCGCTTGTGTGACATGAACGTTACGTACCACTTGTTTGCCCAGACCTGGTTATTGTCTAGTTACTGAAGCAGTCTATGTCCAAATACAGTATTTGCGGAGTTGTGACTGGCACCGAACATTGTGTAGTCATCAGTGAACATCTCCACTTCCAACCTTCTGATAGAAATTGTATTTCCACAATTATTTGCTGTAATTTATAAAAATCACATACAAAAAAAGTTGTGTTCACAAGTCAGTAAGAAGCCTCACCACACCAGGTTAAAGTCCAACAATGGTAAACCGACAAGCTTTTGGGGTTTGCTCCTTTGTCAGCTCAGTGGAGAGTTCTGGTCTCAAACAGAACATATAAAGACAGACACGGTTTACAGAATACTGATTAGCTGTAAAGACTCACATTCGAATCAATTCTTAAAGGTGCAGACAATGTGAGTGGAGATAGCATTAAGCATAGCTCAATTAAGCTTACTGTGTTTTTCCCCATCCAACACAGACGTCTCCACATCTTCACAAATTAGGCCATGTTCTCAGTATAAATTAGTCAGAATTGGGAGTTTTTTGCAAAATGTATTCATTTGTGGGTCTTTGAGGAGGTTGTAAGATTAAGGACAGCCTTGTGGGTATGGACAATAATAGGCACTTAACAAAATATGTTTACTTATTAAGGAATTAACTATATCTCTCCAATATATTTAGAAAATAGATCAATATTTTTTAAAAATTCATTGTGATTTTTAAAATCACCTTGCTCACAATGGATTGATACGTGATTGAAGATGCTTCTTTTTAAAATGAACCTGTATTAATCAAACCTGCACCAAATTGCCACTAGTATTGGAAAAATTTTATAGCAAAGTTTTGTTTTCAGAAATATTATATTTTAAAGCACTGCCCAATTGCACTGATTGACAGCAGATTTTTGAATTGGTGATATGCAAATGAGTTTGAGCAGGTACATGAAAACAAAACACTTTTCAGGATTGGTGCAATTTATGCTCAGATTAACAATTATGCCCAAAGTGGAAACTTTGCACCCAAAAGATGATTGAACAATTCACTCAGCCAGCTCATCTTTTTTACTGGAATGTGCCAGGATTCTGAAAGGAAAAGAAGCTTAGTAACTCAAACTACATTAAACAAAACTTGTCTTTTTTTTTAGTATATTGGGTGACAGGTCTCGAAAAAGCATAGAGCTTGCTGTTGTTGGAGCCTCCAGCTGTGAGAAAAATTATGCTTGTAATTTCTGAAAATCTGTACCATGTCTGTCAATTGCTGGAGAGCAGCCAGGCTGAAAGTGTGTTAATCGTGTCTCTGCTGTCTGATGAGATGGCTGCTCTATACTGCAAACCATTTCAGTAAACACAGAAGTAGACTTGAAAAATGCAGCATCCTTGACAAAGACAGATACGTGCATCATGGTGAGCTTTTAAAAGAATAGGTTAGATGTTTGATTTAAGGGAATGGAAGGACTTTAGAAATAGGGAAAGCATAAAAGGATTAGGACTACTCATCACAGTGAGATAAACACAACCTGATTGGCTGAACAGTAATTTTCAGTGTCATAATTTCTAATTATTTTTATGAACTTGGTGAACACAGCGTGATAGAACTGGAGGCTGCCTCTCAGTTCCCTGGAATCACACTGTAGCTAAATTTCTTGGATCAAAATCTGTTCAGTAAGGAAGCAGTATACCCACTGGCTTCTCTGGGCCAGTTGAGTTGTTCCTTTGGATGAACATTTGTCACCTTGCTGACCTTGTCCTGCGTTTGAATACTGAACGGGGTGCATGGCTGAAAGTAGGGTAATATTTGAATAAATCTCCAATATCTATATGGAAATGGGTTGCAATTCCCTTTGACTTCATGGGATCATGATTCATATATTACATTTTGATAATGGATGAACACTAGCGAGATAACATCTGCTACTTATTCTAAACATGAATCTGAAGTTAGTCTAGGCACTGTTCCATGTAGTTCATCAATTTAATAACGGATATTCCACCTAACTCGATACTGAATCCAATGCGTTCACCATTTATAAGCGTTAAGTTTCATACAATACATTGCCTCAAAACTCAAAGTAATTTGATCATGTTATTTTAAAATGTATGCAATTTATTATAACTTGACTGTGAAAAGGTACTTCCCCACATTTGTGGAGGAGAAATGTTACATATCTCTTGCTATAATGCATCACATTGCTTTAGGATCCACCTCAACTTAGCTTGTCCTTTTCTTCAGATTTCACTACCCTCCCACTTTCAGCTCTTTTTCCATTAATAAGTTATTTTAAATGCAAGCCAGTTTATCTATTCCCCTTCATAGCTACACACCGGACATCTCATGGGGCTTTTTTACACTTCAATTCTGAATGGCTGACTGACTTTCTCACCTGGTGATTAGCCAAGGATGGCAGATCCTTTATCAGCTCAAACCTCATTTATGTTTAAACCACATGTCATGAACTAACGTCCTGCTGCATCTTGTTGGTTTTGAGATGGCACAATACAGAGTGGTCAACTAATCATCAACTGATGGGTCATGAAGGGGTGTGGGGTGCAGGTAGGTGAACATAAAGGGGATCAACCTGGGTTACAACAATACCAAGTAGTTTAATGAAGCCAAGATTCACTTCTGCTTCAATGCAAAAGCAAAGCCTGCAGATGCTGGATGTCTGGAATACAAACCAAACTTAATGGAAATGCTAGTCTGGCAACATCTATAGTGAAACAGAGTTAACATTTTAATTTGATGATCCTCCTCTGAGGAGCGACTGTATTCGATTAAAGCTATAGTGTTTTGAAGAATGAGATGGTTTCATTTAAATGTACAGGTTTCTGAAAAGATTTGACATGATGTAGCGCTAATGTCACTGCACTAGAAATCTAGAGGCCTAGGTTAATATTCTGGGAATGTAGCTTTAAATAATGCTATAGCAGCTAGTGGAATTTGAATTTGATTTTAAAAAAAAAAAAAATACTGAAAATTAAATTCAGTAAGGACAACCATAACTGCCAGTGATTGATTTGAAAATCCATCTAGTTCACTAATATCCTTTTTGGGGAAGGAAAACCTAACTACTTGGGACTCCAGATCCACAGCAATGTGTCTGATTCTTAACTGCACTCTGAACTGAAATGAAAGGCAGTCAGTTCAAGGACAATTGGAGATAGATAACAAATGCTAGCCTTGTCAATGACACTCATCCCAAGAGAGAGTAAAGACAAAAAAAAGTTATTTCCACTGGCTAAGGAATCCAGAATATAAGGTCGTATTCTCAATATAAGGTCGTAAGTGGCTGATTATTTAAGTTTGAGGTGAATAGGAATTGCTTCACAGCACGTTCCAGGCCTGTAACCTCTACTACCAGAAAGAATAAGGGCAGCAGATGCATAGGGACACCGTGACCTCCAAGTTCGCTTTCAAGACATACACTATCCTAACTTAAAAATATAATGCCATTCCTTCATTCTCACTGGGTCAAAATCCTAGAAATCCTTCCCTAACAGCACTGTGTGGGTCCATTTCTAACACATGGATTGTACTGGTTCTAGAAGGCACCACAGATGGGGATGGTCAATAAATGCTGGCCCAGCCAGTGATGCCCGTACCCCATGAATAAATAAAACAATTTGTTCGCTCAAAGGATCATGAATCTTTGAAATTCTATACCCCAGTGTTGTGGATCTTTCATATTGAATATGATTTAAAACTATGATGATCAGATATTTGAGTCATCCAGTGAATCAAAGGGAAGAGGCAGGGTATTGGAATTGAAACCAGAGATCAGCCATGATGGTATTAAATTATGGAGCCCATGTGAAGGGCCATATAGTCTCTGCTCCATTCCTAAGCTCATTAAAACTGAGGAAAAAATTAGAAATGGGATAGGTTTTAAACAAAATGAAAAAGATGAAAACAGGATAAAGGGCAGATTTATGATAGAGTGGAAGACAAATGACAAAAATTTTGATAGTGCAAGACTAAAGGGAATGGTAATGGGTCAAGTAAAAGAAACAGAAAATGTGTGATGTATTCTAGATTCTTTAGCCAGTGCAAACAACATTTTTTTTGTCTTTATCCTCTTGTGAAATGTGGATCTTTGACAAAGCTAGCATTTGTTGCCCATCCCTAATTATCCTTGACTGCCTTGGTTGGTCATTTTAGAGTGCAGCTAACAATCATCAACAGCTAAGATGTAAGTGACAAAATGAGTAATAACTGCTGTCTGAAAGAAAGAAAATTCTGTCTAATCTTCTGCCTATTTCCAGAATTTATTTCGGATATCCAGCATGCACAATACTATGCTTTTGTATTAAGATTAAGAGTGGAATTCTTTTCCTTTTTTTTTTTTGAGACTAAATGTGGTAGTGGGTGCTCTGGCAGTGCTGGTACCACTGACCAAAATGGCGTAACTCTACGCCAGATTCCATGCTTGGAACCTCATTAATTATGCATGGGCCAATTCCCCTCTGACTGGCAGGGCTGGCTGGGCAGCTGATTTGTCCATTTGATGGGCTCCTGGTGGCATACTCGAACACTAGTCCAGCACACTCCTATCACTCTTTCTCCCAACCCAATTGTCTTCACCAGACTCTGCAGGATGTCTGCAATCCAGAGGGAAAAAGTCTGTTCCTCATTTTAAAGAACCCTCCTTTTTTAGCCCATCATCCCTGCCTCAGTCAGATCTTTACATCTAGAGTCCTCATCCACCTGCTATCAGTAAGTGACTTGTATCCTGTGGAGCTTCTTGTTTGAGGTTTCTCATGCAGCCTTGTTAGGTCCAGCTTTTGTCATCTCACTCCGTCATCCATTGTTTGCCTTTTTCATCCATCTCTTTGCTCCCTGCCTATCATCGTGAGAACATCCTTGCCCCTCCTTCCGCATGCCATCCCACGGTCTCACTCTATTCCCAATCAAAATTCAGACCTTTGCTGTGGTGGCACATGAATTCCAGAGCTGTCCAGATAGACACTGATGCATTGCATTGGGGGAAGGAGATCCAATTACCCAACCTTGGGCATTGTATTAATCTGACTTGGTGACGAAGGAGTGGCTGTGGGTCCAGCAGCATGGTGTTGTCCATGAAGACCAGCTCAGCGTGGGGTTGGAGGCAGGAACTGGTCTGCACAAAGCAATGTGGCACTATCTTTTGGTTGAGCTCATCTCAAAGTCTCAGGGAAACTGCAGACCACCTTGTACTTGTCACTGTATCAATTAGGTTTGAGGGCAGTGTAACTTCCTGCTGGTGTGAGGCGAGATTGGAAGTCCTGATTTAGATACCAGCGGACAGCTGTTTTAATGAGCATTTATGGTGTTCATGCCACCAACCAACAAGAAGACTAACCCACCATTGGGAGAATTGCAATGTGATTTTACATGGGCGGGTTCCATCTTTTTGGCTCACTTCAGATTCTGAACTGCCAACTGCCACCTGCCACAAACACTTTATAGGGCAGAAATTTTCTCATCCCACCTAAGACTTTTTTTCTCATTTAAGAAACATTTATTCAGCTGTCTCTGATGCAATCCTTCCTTTTCCTTGCAATCCTTCCTTCTCGAGCCAAAGTGTTGAGCTCATTTCAAGAAGTCACCATTTTGCTCCTTGACTCGGTTCCTTAAAACTGATCCATCAAACTCCCTTCCTTGCCGCCACTCCCCCCCCCCCCCCCCAACCCCTGTGATACTAGGTGGCATGGTACCTTCACTTATGGGTACTGCCAGTCTCCTTTTTGTAAGGTTCATCCTTGTCTCACCATTTTTCAAAATTGACCTGTCATCTTCAACCTCTTCTATTTTGTCAAATGTCTTTGAATAAAGAAGTGCTCTCCTTTCCTGCAGTTATATATCTGAACCTTTTCCAATCAGTTTTCTGCACTTGTCACTACACTGAAATGTCACAAATAACAGCCTCCTCCATGCCTCTACATCAGGTTTTCCCAAATCCCCTCAGCTGCAGAATCCTTTGACTTCCCAATGGTTATTGAAGGAATCCTTGAGCAACATCCTTTGTTATATTGAAGAATTAAACCACAAAAAATGATTACTGTGCAGTAGGTACAAACATACAAAAAAAAACTTAGAGAATTTTGCACGTACAATAAATGTTCTCTTACTCAATAAATACTTCCAAGTCTGACCTTCATTTTGTTATTTTTTTTTAATGGGAGAACTCATTTGTGTATATATACGCTTTCGTTACACCCATTCCTACTCTCGTTCAACCTCATCCACTCCTCGCTCTTCTCAGTGCAGTACTTTCTACTTTGAAGTAGGCTTCCATCAACAACTTAATGGATTGTTACTCAATGTCGCTCAGCTGTTTATTTATTTTTCTCCTCACGCTTGAAAACACCTCGGGTATGCCCATTGTGGTTAGGAACAATGTTTATGTTCATGCTAAGCCTGATTGTTAGATATGGTTTCTTCAAAGGGAATAAGTGGTTTTGCTTCTTTTTTTTTGTAGATCACTCATTACCTTTTCAGAAACTACACATGTGAATCAGGCTTGGAGTCTTTGTAAACATTGCGGTTAGGAACAGTTGAGATGCATTAAGCGTGATGGTAAAAGGTAAATAAATACAGCTAACTGGAGGCAGAGTAGAAATCCATCAAACTGTTAATGCATTTCTTTGCATTAGGCTTCCATTATGAAATTGACTAAGACCAAAGGTTTTTAATGCAATTGAGAAAGTTTCAACAGTTTCAGCTTCTACGAAGGTTCAGAAACTTCAAATCAAAGCTGTGTGAATGCTCTAGGGTTGAGTGTACAGCGGTGGAGAATGGAAGCCCCTCAGTGAAATTGACATCTCCTCTCTGAACTTCAAACAGATTTGCTCATCTGTAGCTTCTGACAAAGTGAAAGAAAAATCTCTGTTGCAGAATGAAAAGCTGCAATGATTTAAAATCTTGGAGATTAAAGTGACCTGGCCATTTCAACATTTTCATAGCTGCCTGAAATGACCATGATACTCTACCCTGGTGTTGAGGTTTTTACTGAAATCACCATGTCATGGTGCCAGAAGGGTCAGTCCAACCATGAGATTCCTATTCAGGTGAAAGTGTCAAGGTAAACCCCTTGGCCTCAGCCCTGAACCTACCCAAAGCTCAAGATCCTTGAGGGAACCACCTTCTGCAGCCTGGCAATGAAAAAGGGGCAAATGGTCAGTGGACTTACTTGACATCCACTGGGGTGCAAGATGCCACGCCGAGGTATCAGGGGAAGCATACTGTTAGCACTGGCACGATGTGTGGCCTGAAGATGGGGCTGAATGGGGGATGGGGCAGGCAGAACAGAGGCTGGGCCTGATAGGAAATGGGTCTCTGGACATCTTCAGGGAGATTGAGGCCTAGAGGGAAGGTGGGGATGGGGGGAGGGTCAGGTTGGGTCACACTCGTATATCTCTTTTGTTGAAAGGATCCTCAGAGCCCAACATGCCAGGTCCACATTGGTGATGACCAAGCTGGTGCATTTGCCGCTGGAGGGGTGGTGGAAAGGGGCATCAAACCCACTAATTGTATTACAGTTAGTGGGTTTGCTTACGAGTCTGGTTGCCATCCAGTTGGGGCTGGCGGAATGTTCTGGATGAATCCCAAATGCCTTTACACCCAATGGGAATCCTGATTTTAGGTCCAATGCCCAATTCAGTGAGCAATTGGAATTCTGCCAAGGCCAATGAAATCTCCCAGAATCTGAGAGGAACTTGTCTTCCAATCACACATTCTGTTACTCTTTATCTTGTGCTTCTGCTGATATAGGAATGTGCGCTTGGAGGAGCGAAAAGGATGGGAGACTGAGGGGGCAAATGTTTTTTCATAACCAGTTACTCAATGAGATGATCTTTTAAACAACTGTTTTGGGGGAATAAAAGCTTGCCTCCTGCCATTATCTGATATTAAAATGTTCAGGCAGTTAAAGACACCTTTGAGACCAAAAAGCATTCAACAGTCCTTTTGAAATATAATGCCAGTAATGAGGATATCTATTTTTCTCCCCCAGATGTATGACCATCTGTTCTAACTGCTTGATACCATTGCCAGATGGCTTCATTATGAATACTTGACTGAGCTCATTGTATGTTTAAAGCACTTAATCCTGCAGGGAATGCTGACACAGTAGTGCAGAGTAGGACCAACTTTGTTTGATTGACATGTTTGTTATCATGTAATACCTAATAATTGAGGAGATTTTTTAATCAATGTTCATATCTTAATTTATACAAGATTAAAAATATCAGTTTTGTTATTGATTCTATGACTGGCTGTTATTGAAAGGCAGCTTTTAAGATGATGTACTGTGAGTAATTTTCTTTGCAGAGATTTTCTAAACTGCTTTGCTTATTCTTTCTGCTTCAGGGGTATTTCAAAGACTGGCCAGGCTAGCCAATGGCACAATGAGAGCAAGAATGGGTGTAAAAAAAGTGTGTGTATATATACAAAGGGATACTGGTAAAATGGATATGGGAAATGGGCAAAATGGATGCATGAATAGAACATAGGAAATATTGAGGCTTACCTTGTCCTAATTTAATTTGAGTTTGTCTATTTGGTTTGACCTAAAAGACCAAGGGGCGAGATATGAGGGAGAGTTTGCATTGGAAGGAGCAGAGGTTGGGTGAGGGCTTGAGGACTCCATGATCCTGCTTACAACTGGGTCCTTGGTCCACTAAGTGGCATGGGCTAACTTGTTGATCTTGTCATCCACCTACCTATGGGCATGACTCCATCACCCCAGAATCTAATATGGCAGGCAAGGGCTTCCTTAACAAAGAAAGGTTTGAAGAGTCAAGATCTTTCCTGACTCCAAATACATGTCTCCTTGATTTAAACAATCCAACCTCTGACTCTGTAAATGTAGTGGAATATATGTTTCATTGGACCGATATCTAGGTGTTAAAGGTGAGAATCTGACTTTTTTGAATGATTGATATCTTTTTAGAAATTGAGGGATATGGGGATAATGCTGATCAGCTATGAATTTGGGAGCTGATTCAAGGGTCAAGTGACCTATTTATGTTCCTATTTTTTTAAAATCTTATATAAAAGTTTTTGTTACTGGCTTTACCAAGAGAAACCATTAATTGTGATTAATGATTACACAGCTTTCATACTGGGCTGGTGTTTATAGAACATAGAACATACAACATTACAGCACAGAACAGGCCGACCAATATAAAAAGCAATGCCCCTCCAAACTAAACCATTCCCTTCTCTTCCATATACTTATCAACTAACCTCTTAAACGCCACCGAACTTGGCGCATCTACAACCGCTGCAGGCAGGGCATTCCACTCCCGAACCACCCTTTGGGTAAAGAACCTGCCTCTGATATCCGTCCTATAACTATCACCCCTTAATTTAAAGCTGTGTCCCCTCGTGCTAGCTTTCTCCATCCTAGGAAAAAGGCTATCCTGTCCACCCTATCTAAACCTCTAATCATCTTATATGTTTCGATTAGGTCCCCTCTTAGCCGCCTCCTTTCTAACGAAAACAACCTCAAATCCCTCAGCCTCTCTTCATAAGACCTGCCCTCCATACCAGGCAACATCCTGGTAAACCTCCTCTGTACCCTCTCCAATGCATCCACATCTTTCTTATAATGCGGGGACCAGAACTGCACACAATACTCCAAGTGCGGCCGCACTAGAGTTTTGTACAGTTGCAACATGACGTTGCGGCTCCGAAATTCAATCCCCCTACCAATAAAAGCTCAGACTCCATATGCCTTCTTAACAACCTTCTCGACTTGACTGCCTACTTTCAGGGATCTATGCACATACACACCAAGATCCCTCTGTTCATCAAGACTACTAAGAATCCTACCATTAGCCCTATACTCTACAGATTTATTATTCCTGCCATAGTGCATTACCTCACACTTTTCCACATTAAACTCCATTTGCCACCTCTCGGCCCAGCTCTGCAACTTGTCCAAGTCTTGTCTTAATTTTGAACAATAATGTTACGAGGGCAATGTTGGATCAGCAGCCTGTTAAACATCGCTCCTAATTTTTATTGTCATCAATTCAATTGCCTAATTATTACACTGAGATTAAATGAATTGGGATCACCAACCCTGACAGACTGCCACTGGCTATGCCAGATCTATCTAAAGCATGTCAGAGTTACTATGGCCTTCTCCTGGGAAGAACTGTTAATTGTGCATTTTTATGACCAGTCTAAAACAATGCAATATTATCTAATGTGTACAGTTAACATTATGCAGATCTGTTGAATGCAAAAAAGAAAAGGAACATTTGGCATTGATATGCCACCAATGTTCATCTCAGGATATTCCAAAGTCCTTTTGAAATGCCACCACTGTTGCAATGTAAAAAAAAAACCTTATACTATTATAAAATTTAACGTTTTAATTGTTAGAAGTGTTCATAGTTGCTCCTAGCTATGAAAGATTGTGACGTGTTTGGTCAGTATGAATAGTACATGGCTTACATATTTAACACACAAGCACAATGGCATGCCTTAATAATAAATCAGCGAATACAGTGTTTCCAAATCAACCCAGCTTCCAAATGCCCAGAAGCAACAGCTGTCTAATAATGTAGTGTGTTCATACAATCTCTACAGTGCAGGAGGAGGCCATTTAGCCCATTGAGCTTGCAGCGACAATAATCCCATCCAGGCTGTATCTTTGTAACCTATGTATTTACTCTGCTAGCCCCCTGAAGAACACTAAGGGGCAATTTGTCATGGTCAATCAAGCTAACATGCACATCTTTGGACTGTGGGAGGAAACTGGAGCACCTGGAGGAAACCCACGCAGACATGGAAGAATGTAGAAACTCCACGCAGACAGTGATGCATAGTCAGAATCAACCCTAGAGCTTGAATTAAATGTTTTTAAATTAATTTTTAGATGCCAACATTGCTGAATTGTTTAGAGGCCAGGAGAGGAGGATTGGTGGGCCAAAGGCAATGATGTTGCTTGGGAAGGCGGGGGAGTGGGTGGGGGAGACAGCTGGCGCTGACGTAACCATGAGGTGCTGTTTGATTTCTCCAACTAGATTTTAATTCTGAACTTGGCTATAAAACACAATTATAGGTACAGCAAACATAGGGGGAAAAGTTAACTATAATCAAAAACTTTGATTTTAAAAAAAATTGAGAAGTCTTTACTGAGAAAAATTTCATAAACTTAGTTTGTCAAAGAATAAACTGAGCATGTGGGAAGAGATTCCTGTTTATAATTGATTTTTGTACTGGCATTCTTCCCTAAGTTACTGCAACACTTACTGTATCCACATGGATATAGTGATGGCACTCAGTCAAAATGTCTAGTGCAAGCAATCAGATTACGCAGAGGCTCCTCACATGTTACTGTTTGGAATGTGATCTAACTTGGTTTTTACGACACTGACCATTTTGCCTGAAAGAATCAGTTGGCTTGGAATTGCTTCAGATTGCCACCTGTAGTTTAACATGTGGGCAGTTTTTTTTGGGGGCAAAGTGCATTGTACAAATATAATATTCAAGTAGTCTCAGGTTAAAATTGTGTAGTATAAATATGAAGAGTGAAAACTGCATCTCTTTTGTGAAGGCATTGTTAATGGGGCCAACAGTGAGAATATTGTGTGCTGTGCATCAAAATAGCACCTCAATGAAGGGGACTGTTACTGATTTACAAGAACAAATCATGAGATTTATTTGTCTTGTTAGTAGCAGGTGCAATTCCTATTATGGCTACAAAACATCATGAGAGGGCCATAATGGCACTTGCGCAGGTAAAATTTCTGTTTGCGATCTTCCCCACCCCATCTAGTGACATAACCTTATGCAAATAAGGTTCACATTAATTAAATTAATTCAAATGTCTTGGCGCAACATCAAGGGCCGAAGGGCCTGTACTGTGCTGTTATGTTCTATGTTCTACAACCTTATGCAGTAACATCTAGCTGCATGGAAACCACCCTGAAACCCCTGTCAGCGTGACATCACAGCATCATGATTCACTCCTGGTTATAGGAAATAAAAAAAAAACAATCAAGATTACCATGCCAGGGGTGCGGTGGTGCCCGGAGTTCTGGGTGTTCAAAGCCCAGGCTGGGTATTGGCCCAAGTGTCACAGGGCACTGGTGTACACGCCATGGAGGTTAATCTCCTTCATTGGGGTGGGGGTGACTTTTTATATGTTGGGGGAAAGGGGTGCCCATTGATGTTAGTGTGGGGGAGAAGAGTGCCTTTAAGTATTTATGTGGATGGAGCGGGCGATCGCCCTAAAGTTTGTGGAGGATCCTTTGAGTGTGGTGGGAGGGAGTTTTCACTCATGGAGGTGCCCTTTATAAAAAAAGAAAAAAGTGTTCCAATCTCTGGAGCCTGCTGGCTCTCAGGCCCCAACCCCACGAGGGAGAACTACATTCCTTTCTTAACAATGGACAGAATTTTCCTCCCCTTCTGTGATGTGTTTTGTGGCTTCAGGAGACAGTGTGCTGCTTGCTGGGAGTGTCAATGGGGGTTTCCCATTGAACACGCTCCTCACCTCCAAGAAACCAGTGCAGGTACACCGTTGTTCAGAAGATAGAAGCCCAACAGCAACAATGACTGCAAGATGTCGAAAGACGAAAAAAGATCTGGGACACAATTTTTCTGGCTATTGAGGCCCCACTGTGGGCTAAAGGCAAGGCGGGGGGAATGACCTTAGAACACGAACCACCAGGCACTGGGCAATACCAAGGGAGCAGGACCTGGGGGGGGGTGAACTGATCAGTGGTGGTGGGGGGAAACAGTGCACAATCTGCATTAGGGATTGGTAGACAAAAAGGAACAGAGCCTTGGGGCTGGCCATGGCGGGGAATGCTGGAGAAGTCAGCACAATTGAGGTGGGGAGTGGGGGGGGGAGCGAGGGGAGATATTGGAAGGCTGGCAATCAGAGGAGGGGGGAGGGGAGTGAGTTAGGAGGCCAGTGATTAGGGGTAGGTAGTATGGGAAGGTGGGTGACAGGAAGGCTGGCAATTGTTGGGGGCAGGGGAGGGGTGGTTTGTGGCAGTGTGCATGCACTTTATCTTCCCAGTGAACCATTGGCACATACGCAGTGACCTGCTCAGCGCACTGATGCTGGCTTCTCAGGTGGGATTAGGCCCTGATCCCCTTATCAGTGTGAATCCCCTGGCGGATTCTGTGAAGCACAGTGTCAAAAATTCAAGAGTACATTCAAAAAATGGATGCAAAAATCTTCTGATTTTCCCACCTGTTGGACACTTTATTTCTTTTTTGGGAAAATCAGCCTCTGGTCTGTAAACCTGGCTGTGTCTCTGGAGAGAAACATGCTGATTTCAGTCTGAACGTGCCACTCTGCCATTTTTGGGGAAAATTCCACCCAAGATTTTGCATATGTTGGGCATCAGAAATAAAACAAAGTAGTGTAAATACTCAGCAAGACAGACAATATCTGTGGAGCAAGAAACAGGGCTAATTTGATTTAGTTTGTGTGTTACCATCTTAGCAAAAGAGAAGTATCAACAACACAGAGAAAAATTACACATCCTTTTATAATAAATGCTGGTTAATGCAATTGAAACTTACTGAATGCTCAGATGAATTATTCAAATAAATACTGATGTTGCACATTCAGAATGTAATTTAGCATTTGAGTGTTGTCAGGCAGTGGATATTATGCAAAGTGCAATTTCTTTCTCCAAGAATGAATTAAAAATTAAAACAAAAATGTGCATTTGGTGCCTGCTCTGATTTCACCTGATTGTCTGAATGGGACGATTGCCAGAGCAATCACTGAAATGATTCACAGTGATTAGAAAAACAAGACTTCAAATTACCATGTGGAATTATAAAGATGGAAATACTTTTTAATACTTGTTTAATGATATCATGGATGTATTGTCATCAGGCCCGAACATGGTCAGGGGTTGGGGGGGGTGGGGTGTAGTGGCTGCAGCACCATTCATTCTAAGATGAGAGGTTTGTGGAAAGTGAAGCTTCTGGTCTATTTAAAAACAAACTTATTAAGAGGGATGACTGATGGGGCGGTTAAAACCGAGTGGAAAGCTTGGCTTTACAGAACGAAATGGATGAGATGGTAACAAATGGAATTTAACCCTGAAGAGTGGGAGGTAATGCATTTTGGGAGCATGAACAAGACAAGGAAATACATGATTCCCTAGGAAGTACAGAGGACGAGAGAGACCTTGGATTGCACGTTCGTAGATCCCTGAAGACAGCAGGACATGTAGATAAAGTTGTTAGAAGGCCTGTGGGATACTTACCTGAGACACAAGAGCAGGAAGACTATGATGGAGCAGTGTACAGCTCTGGTCCCCACCAGTTTTGGAAGGATGTGATTGCACTAGAAAGGATGCAGAGGCTGTTCACCAGGATTTTGCCTGGGCTGAAGCATTTCAGTTATGAAGAGAGGCTGGCAAGGCTAAGGTTGTTTTCCTTAGAACAGAGAAGGCTGAGGGTGGGGACCTGATCGAGGTGTGGAAAATAGTGAGAGGCATAAATAGGATAGAACTCTACCCCCCCCCCCCCCCCCCCCCGAGTAGAGGGATCAATAACCTAGGGGCAAGAGAATCAGAAGTGATTTGGGAGAAAAGCTGTTCCCAGGTTTTGGGAATCTGGAACCCATTGTCTGTAATATTGGTAGAAATGGAAACCTTCACAACATTAAGTATTTAGATCAGCATTTGAAACCCACAGCATACAAGAGTATGGACCAACTGCTGGGAAATGGGGTAGAACATAGAACATTACAGAGCAGAACAGGCCCTTCGGCCTTCGATGTTGCGCTGACCAATTAGGAAAAAGCAATGACCCTCTAACCTAAACCATTCCCTTTTCGTCCATAAACTTATCTACTACCCTCTTAAACGCCACCAAACTTGGCGCATCTACAACTGCAGCAGGCAGGGCATTCCATACCCTTACCACCCTCTGGGTAAAGAACCTACCTCTGATATCCATCCTATAACCACCACCCCTTAATTTAAAGCTCTGTCCCCTCGTGCTAGCTTTCTCCATCCTAGGAAAAAGGCTATCACTGTTCACCCTATCTAAACCTCTAATCATCTTATATGTTTCGATTAGGTCCCCTCTTAGCCGCCTCCTTTCTAACGAAAACAACCTCAATTCCCTCAGCCTCTCTTCATAAGACCTGCCCTCCATACCAGGCAACATCCTGGTAAACCTCCTCTGTACCCTCTCCAATGCCTCCACTTCTTTCTTATAATGCGGGGACCAGAACTGCACACAATACTCCAAGTGCGGCCGCACTAGAGTTTTGTACAGTTGCAACATGACGTTGCGGCTCCGAAATTCAATCCCCCTAACCAATAAAAGCTAAGACTCCATATGCCTTCTTAACAACCTTATCGACTTGATTGACAACTTTCAGGGATCTATGCACATATACACCAAGATCCCTCTGTTCTTCAACACTATTAAGAGTCCTACCATTAGCCCTATACTCTACACATTTGTTATTCCTGCCAAAGTGAATTACCTCACCCTTTTCCGCATTAACCTCCATTTGCCACCTCTCGGCCCAGCTCTGCAACTTGTCCAAGTCTCTCTGCAAACTATAACACCCCTCTTCACTGTCTACCACTCCACCGACTTTAGTGTCATTCACAAACTTACTAATCCATCCTTCAATACCCTCATCCAGATCATTTATAAAAATTACAAACAGCAGGGGCCCCAAAACAGACCCCTGAGGTACACCACTTGTAACCGAACTCCACGATGAATATCTCCCATCACCACCACCCTCTGTCTTCTATCTGCTAGCCAATTCCTAATCCAATTAGCTAAATCACCCTCTATCCCATACATCTGCATTTTCTGCAGAAGCCTTCCATGGGCCACCTTATCGAACGCCTTACTAAAGTCCATACATACCACATCAACTGCCTTACCCCCATCCACCTCTTTGGTCACTTTTTCAAAAACTCAATAAGGTTAGTAAGGCACGACCTACCCTTCACAAAACCATGCTGACTATCCCCAATCAATTCATTTCTCTCTAAATAACTATAAATCCTATCCCTGATAATTCTCTCCAATACTTTGCCCACAACAGAAGTAAGACTCACTGGCCTATAATTCCCTGGAAGGTCTCTCTTCCCCTTCTTGAACAACGGGACCACATTCGCTATCCTCCAGTCCTCCGGAACCACACCCGTAACCAACGACGACCTGAAGATCAGAGCTAGAGGCTCTGCAATCGCCTCTCTTGCCTCCCAGAGAATCCTAGGGTAAATCCCGTCCGGCCCAGGGGACTTATCCAACTTCAAACTCTCAAGAATATCTAGCACATCCTCCCTATCTACTTCAATACTTTCCAGTTTGCTACCCTGTACCTCAGTGTTCTCCATAACTACATTTACATCACCCTGCTTGAATACCGAAGAGAAATATTTATTCAGTACCTCTCCAATCTCTTCAGGCTCCACGCACAACTTCCCACTGCTGTCCATGACTGGCCCTAACCTTGCCCTAACCAATCTTCTATTCTTAACATATCTAAAGAAAGCTTTAGGATTCTTCTTGATCCTATCAGCCAAAGTCTTCTCGTGTCCTCTTTTAGCTCTTCTCAACTCACTCTTTAGCTCCCTCCGGGCTAATCTATAGCTATCCATTGCACTAACTGAGCCTTCAAGCCTCATCCTGACATAAGCCTCCTTTTTTCTTTTAACCAGCAAATCAACTTTTTTCGTACACCAAGGTTCTCTTACTCGACCATTTCCTCCTTGCCTGACAGGGACATACTTATCAAGGACTCGCAGCAGCTGCTCCTTGAATAAGCTCCACATTCCAGATGTTCCCAGACCCTGTAGTTTCCTAGTCCAATCTATGCACCCTAATTCTCTCCTGATGGCCTCATAATTACCCTTCCCCAGCTATAACTACTGCCCCCAGCTTCATGCCTATCCCTGTCCATCACTAAGGTGAACGTAACCGAATTGTGGTCACTATCACCAAAATTTTCACTAACTTCCAAGCCTAACACCTGGTCTGGCTCATTGCCCAGCACCAAATCCAATGTAGCCTCACCTCTAGTTGGCCTATCTACATCCTGAGTCAAAAAACCTTCCTGCACACTTTGTGTAAGTATCCTCTAACGAGCTAGGGGATAGGCGCTCAAAGGCTGGTGCAGACATGATGGATCGAATTCTGTGCTATGAAATTTTTTTTATAAAAGATTAGTCATGGCATAAATCAATTCCAGCCTCCCTGAATACCTGGGTCCACAATAATTTGCCTACCACCGCAATAGGACTACAGTAGGTGCCATCTCCCTGGCCTTGCACTCAACCCTGGCACACCTAGATATCAAAGACACTGATGTAAGACTCCTATTTATGACTACAGCTCAGCCCTTAACATCATTATTCCCATGAAACTCCTCTCCAAACTCTGTGGCTTGGGCCTCAGTTCCTCCCTCCTGCAATTGGATCCTGAACTTCCTAACTCTCAGACTGCAATCACTAAAGGTAAGCAACAACACCTCCTCCTCAAACATCTTCAACACCGGTGCCCCACAAGACTGTGTTCTCAGCCCCCTACCATATTCCTTAATCATATCTGACTGTGCGGCCTAATTCCCCTCAAATTTGCTTTTCAAGGTTGCTGACAACACCACCATGGTGGGTTGGATCTTAAACAATGATAACACAGAGTACAAGAATGAGAGAGAGAATCTGGTGAACTGGTGCAAGCTCCTGCTGCTGGCTTGCCTGCCTATTGATGGCCAGTTTGTCAATTTGTGAGAAATGGAAGAGAAAGAATAAGTTCATGCTGTTATATTTGAAAGGATTTCTGTGTCACCAACCTTGCTAGATATCCTTGCTACTACAACGCTTCCTACATCTTCCCTGCCTCTCCATGAATGTGGCTGTCAGTATTTAAGAACTAAAACTGTAAAGAGTTAAACATCATTGGATGAAAGTGGCAGTGGCAGCATAGATATGAAACTGCCAAAGAGAAGGGATGCTAAGAATCATGGTGACCGGTTATTTTCAGATTGGAGATAAGTATACACTGTCGTTTTTCAGGGATCAGTATTAGAATAACTGTTCCTTTTGGTGTGTGTGGGACTGGATACACAGGGCATAATTTTCTGGTGACATAAGACTTCTAAATATACTAGATACATTTAAGAGGGAGATAGGCAAGTGCATGAGATGGAAAACACATGAAAGAAAAATAATTCTAAATTATCGTATCCACTACTCCCAATGTACTCTACATTTGAGGAGGCTAACACCGACTGGGTAACTATTTTGTCAAACACCTTCTCAGTCTGCAAGCATTACCCCAGCCTTCCAGTCTCTTACCATTTCAACTCAGCATTTTGCTCTTATGTCCACGTGTCCATCCTTGGTCTACTAAAATGCTCCAGTGAAGCCCAACACAAACTGGAGGAACAGAATCTCAACTTCCAATGAGGTACACCTTCTGGACTCAATATTGAGTTCAACAATAATAGACTAAACTTTTTCTCCATCTTTTTTGCTATTTACTTTCAGGGCGATCTGTAACTTGGTCTTTAGTTTTGCTTTCGCTGAGCACTGACTTTCTTTCTCCTATTAGCACATTAGGGCAGCACGGTAGCACAGTGCTTAGCACTGCTGTTTCACAGCTCCCGGGTCCTGGGTTCGATTCCTGGCTCAGGTCACTGTCTGTGTGGAGTTTGCACTTTCCCCTCATATCTGCATGGGTTTCCTCCGGGTACTGGGGTTTCCTCCCACAGTCCAAAGATGTGCGGGTTAGGTTGATTGGCCATGCTAAGCAATTGCTCCTTAGTGTCCCGGCATGCGTAGGTTAGTCAGATTAATGGGTATAATATTTTGGGATATGGGGTAGGGCCTGGGTGGGATTGTGTTCGGTGCAGACTTGATGGGCCAAAGCATCTCTTTCTGCACAGTAGGGTTCTATGATTCTTACCTTTTTATTCTTCTATTAATATCTAACTTAAATTCTATCATTAACATTCACTTGGTCTAGTCTCTTTAGCTGACCTTCACCTTAACCCACCTGTCGTTATCTTCCATTCTGTTCCGCTTTCTCCACACCATTCTTTGACTATATGGTCCATTACATTTCCACCCCTCTTAACTCCGGAGAAGAGTCATACAGGCTTGAACTATTGACTCTTTCTCACTCCACAGATGCTGCCAGACTTGCTCAGTTTGTCCAGCATTTTCTGTTTTTTATTTCAAATTTTCAGCATCCACAGTAATTTGCTTTAAAGAAAAATACTTACACTTATAATTTCTTTCATGACCTCAATGAGTTCTGAAGTTCTTCACAGCCAATTCAGCGGTATAGTCACTGTTGTATGTAGGAAACACGCTGTCCGTTTTCATGCTGAAGTTTGCACTACTGGTAATGAAATAATGATCAAATAATCTGTTTTTTTTTGTGCTTGTGGATAGATATTGACCAAGATATTAGGAAGAATCTGCGTTCTATTGAGTTGTACTAATTCAGCTAAGATGGCAGAGGGGCCTCCATGTAACATCTCACTTGAAAGACAGTTCTTCTGACAATGCAACTTTCTCTCAGTACTGCAGTGAACTGTCAGTCTAGATTTTGTGCTCAGTCTCTGGAGTTGAACGTGAACTTACTAACCTTCTACTGAGGCTGCATATTGAACCACAAAAGTCTGAGGGATGAGATCATGATCTGGGATAAATCTTCTGGGTGAAAGAGAGAGATCAAGAGGAAGGATGTTGGCTAGGGTCTAGATTGTGGTCACAGAGGGAAGAGGAGTACATGGTGAAATGGCAGGGTAGTCAGTGACACCAGGAGGGAAGCATGTAAACTAGTTAATCCTGGAGATAACACTCCTCCCCGGACTACAAATCACTATTATGAAATTAAAACACTGAATACACTTCAGAAAAAGGCTCAGAATTTTCAAATGAGCCATGATCTTATTGAATGGTGGCGCAGGCTCAAGGAGCCAGATGACCTACTCCTGCTCCTAGTTATGTTATTATCGTAACAACAACATCATTCTTTTTCAGCAACTTTTACCATTCTTCCTCCGCTTTCAGCCACTCCGTTTGCTTATGAATACTGGGTGAACTGGTTAGGTGGACAAATCCATATTTTTCTGTAAATTTCTTTTACCTCTCATTTGAAAACCAGAGAGAGAGAATGCTTTGAGTCTTATGTCCACTCCCATCTAAAAATAAAACTTAAAACTGCAGCCAAACATTAAAAAAAAGCCTTGAATTCCCTAGGAAGGGGAAAAAAAAACTTGATCAGAATTCATGACCTTCCTCCCAACAATGTAGGGCCATAAAACCAATCTGAGTAACAATAATTCCTATTTAAAATTCTGAAATAGCAATAAAAGGACATCTCCAGTCAAGCCAGTTACAAATGACATCAGCTGAGACTGTGAGCTAAGGAAACTCTGAAGCGATGAGAGCTGCAGAGAAAGTTTTTTAAAAAAGATCACGTTCTTAAAGATGCACTTACATTACAAGTAGAGTTCAATATGGATTTACAAGTTTATATTCTGGGAGAGAGTGAAGGTGGAGGGGACACTTTTTTTTAAAAATTATTCAACCAAATAAACCAATGCAAATTAATTTGGGGACAACTTGAAAAAGGCAGCTACCAGAACAAGGGGAACCACCCAAAACAAAATGAAGGTGGATGGGACAGTACTCAGCTCTGGGAGAGATTGAAGGTTGGCGGGACAGCAGTGAATTCAGAGGTCAGGAGCAGCAAGGTGGAGTCTGAAATCACTCTAGGTATGAAGTTGTCCCTGCTTCATACACCCTATTGAATTTAGACCCGCAAGGGGAGTCATCAGCCATATAATGTAAGATATTCCTCTATCAACCCCACCAAAGCAAAACCGGGTACCTGGTCATGTCCATGTGTAGTTCATGGAATTTTGTTATGTACACATTGGCTGGCACGTTTACCTAAACGTCAGGAATAACTGTTTCAATTTGTAATTCATTAGAATTGAGAAATGCAGAGGATACAGTATGTTACAAGACTGATGTTTTTCTATGGTGTAGTGCAGTGCCTTTGCAGAGCTGTTTCTGGCTTTTAACCAGAATAGGCAACGAGCAAATGAAAAGGTCATCCAGGAAAATTGCTTTGTCTCTAGTTGGGGAGAGCAAATCCTAAGAGGCAAGTACATTATGAATGGTTGATTTCACCATTAAAACCCATTGCAGCTAAGAAGTGCAATTATCATTCCCAGTAAGGTAAAGTTGCCACAATCCCAGATGATCACAGGCTATTTTCCCCTTTTGAGATGAGAGCTGGTGGTGATTTAACCTTAGGATCAATGCATTAGGTGAGGAGCAAAGTTGAGAAGATAGGGTCTTCATGAATAACCCCAGCTGGTATGGGGATTGAACCCACACTATTGGCATCGCTAATCAGCTGTCCAACCAACAAAGTTAAATTGACACCAGTATCATGGTGCAAATGTGTGGATCACATCTTCCCTTTTTCTGCTGGAGAAGGTGGATGAAAGAAGGGATGCTGTGAAGAGAGTTGCTGTGGCCCACCAGTAGCAAATACAGGATGCAAACCAGGGGGAGGTAGCAAGCTATGTCATTCCTATCACCAAGGTGAATAAGATGTTTATTTGTATCAAGACCAAGATAAAGACAAACACCTTTCTGCAGTCCAGCAAATGTATCAGACCAGTTGCAAAGTATTGCATTCACTGTCGGTTACCATTGCATTTTCCACACATCATTACGTTTTGCCGAAGTTGCATACTACACATTTTCTTCCTGTAGAAGCAACAGCCAAGTAACAACAAACAGAAGCTGAGGATTCTAGGTCAAAGTGCTCTTCTTTATTGAGGACTTTATCAGTGGAAAGGCCTGGTTGGAAACATTACTGGAGGTTTCCTCACAGGACCTTTCACCCACTGACCCACATAATTAAACAGTACTTTTTTTCTTCCAATCTTGAATATTTTTGAAATAAATAACAACTGCCTCAGCTAATTTGTGGATAAAGCCCTGATCCACATCATTATCTGTACAGTAGACTGTTCCAAACACTCAGCTGGTTTCCCATTTTCCACATACTAAAGATTATCTCTTCCTAATCTCTGCTGCCTATGTCTTCACTGGCACCAAGTCCCATTTCAGCTCTGATATATTGGTTCCCAGTAAGTAGTGTCTGAATTTTAAATTTTTATTTTCAAAAATGAGTTATTTGAAACCCATGGGCTCATCCTTCCATCTCCCTAATCTCCTGAGAGACGGGATCTATAGGCATTTAGAAAGGCAAGGACTGATTGTCTCTAATCAGCGTGAGTTTGTGAGCGGAAAATCATGTCTCAAAAACTTGGTCAAGATTGAAGGGACAACTAAGAAGATAGATAGCAATGCAGTTGATGTTGTTTACATGGATTTTGCAAGGTATTTGATAAGATACCACGAGGTTGTTGAATAAGGTTAAATCTCTTGGGATCCAGAGTGAGATAGCTAAATGGATACAAATTGGCTTGATGACAGAAGCCAGAGAATAGTTGGAGAGGGTTGTTTTTTAAAACTGGAGGTCTGTGACCAGCGATATGCTGTGGAGATGCTGGCATTGGACTGGGGTAAACACAGTAAGAAGTCTGACAACACCAGGTTTAAGTCCAACCGATTTATTTGATAGTAAACTCACAAGCTTTCAGGGTTTGCCCCTTTTGTCAGGTGAATGGAGAGTTCTGGCCTCAGACAGAGAACTCTCCATTCACCTGATGAAGGAACAAACCCCGAAAGCTTGTGAGTTTACTATTAAATAAATCGACTTAAACCTGGTGTTGTCAGACTTCTTACAAGCGATATGCCTCAGGGATCAGTGCTGAGTCCACTTTTACTTGTCATTCATATTTAATAATTTGGATGAGAATTTAGAAGGCATGGTTAGTAAGTTTGCAAATGACACCAAGATAAGGTTATCCAGGATTGAGCCTGTGGACTGATGAATGACAGGTGGTGTTGCGTTTAGATAAATGCAAGGTGATACATTTTGATAGATTGAACCAGAAGTAGGGCTTATTTAATTAATGGTAGGATGTTGGGGAGAGTTATTGAACAAAAAGATCTTTAGGTTCAGGTTCGTAGCTCCTTGAAAGTGGAATCACAAGTGGACAGAGTGGTGAAGAAAACATTCAGCAAGCTTGATTTCGTTGGTCAGAACTTTGAATAGTTGGAGCATCTTGTTGAAGTTGTATAAGACATTGATAAGGCCACGTTTTGAATACTGTATGCATTTTGTTCACTCTGTGTAGAAAGGATATTATTAAACTGGAAAGAGTACAGAAAAGATTTACCCGGATGCTTCCGGGACGTAATAGTTTGCGTTATAAGGAGAGACTGGATAGACCAGGACTTTTTTCCCTGAAACATTGGAGGCTGAGGGGTGATCTTTTGGAGACCTATAAAATAATCAAGGGCTTAGATTAGCTACATAGTCAATATTTCTCCCAAAGGTAGAGGTTTTTAAAACTAAAGGGCATAGATTTAAGGTGAGAGGGGAGAAATGCAAAAGGTTCAGAGGAGGAATTTTTTCATACAGGGTGGTGAGTGTCTGGAACAAGCTGTTAGAGGCAGTACAAGAAGCGGGTACAATGTTGTCTTTTGAAATGCAATTAGACTGTAAAATGTATAAGATGGATATAAAGGGATATGAGCCAAATGTGGGCAATTGCATCTCGTTCTGTGGTTTTTTAAAAAAACAAGTTGTATGGACAAACTGGGCCAAGAGTCCTGTTTCCATGCTGTGAACATCCATGTCTCCTATAGCCTTTTAGAGCTGCACTCTCCAAGTCACTCTTGCTTTAAATTGATCTACCACCGGTGACCATTTCTGCAGCTGCTGAGGCTCAATATTCTTGAATTTCCTCTCCAAATCTTTTGATCTCTTTACCTTTTTGTTTCCCCTTTTAAAATGCTCCTTGGAATCTATCTCTTTGACCAAGGCATTGGCCATCTGTCCCAGTGTGGTAATGCGCCTGAATGTAATCTCGTGGTTTGGTAGCAAACTTTTTTTGGAGAAGTATCTTCCGGAATTTTTCTCCTGCATTGCTTGAAACAGTGAAGAAAGGTTAATCTTTGATTCCAGACAACTCTTTGCATTCATGATGTTGAAAGATTGTCAACCCTAGCAGGGTTCAACAAATATGGATGCAGAGCACAGTAAGTGTTAAGAACTGTTGTTAAATATTCCATGTAATTTGAGGAGAAACTTGTCAACGCTGGGTGGTGGGAAGGTTAGATAATTCCAGAGCTAATAGCAGAACTGTGGAGAGGGTAAGGGAAATATGAAATGGTGTCATACCATGGCATTGCTGCTAAGGTTACTGCATTTCTTTGATCGCCAGCCAGATTCTATTGCTGGCGTTGAGCTGGCCAGCAAATTCTCTCCAGTGCTACTAATTTATTTGAGGCATCTACTGTCCATCTGAATGAAAGAGAACCTTTTTTTTCTATTTCTCAATATGCAAGGATATCCAGAGCTGGTATGGAGATTTTGGGGTATTCTGGTCCACATTGTGCTTCTTGCTGATTCAACAAAATGCTATTGACTCATTACTTTTTGAAAAGTAAACCTTCCTGTCGAGATTTTCAGGCTTCCTTTGACTAGCAGCAGGCCACCAGGATTGCCTGTCTTGCTAAATGGTGAGCTGTCTACAGGCAATGTGATTAGCGCTGACAACTCACCTTTTCCTATTTAAATGAGGAGCGACCACCAAGATACACAGGCCTTCTGCCACCAACATGGTGGCAAAGTGGGTGCCCTATTCAAAGCCACCAATAAAATAATCAGCCTTTTTTTTTTGTTTTTGCAGGACAAAGCAGCATCTGGTACCTTTGGTGCAGAGATTGTTGAAAAGATGGACACTTGCCAAAGCTTTTCGCTCTGCACTCATCAGGGCAAACACAAGAATATCAAATTTCAACCATTTATACTGCAGATGAAAACAGTGCCAGGTTAATGTTTTAGGTCCATAGCCTTTTGTTGATTTTGATAAGGTCATAGTGTTAAGTATGTTTCTCTTGCCAAAGAAGCTTCTTGACCTGCTGAGTATTTCCAACATCTGTTCTTTCTTTGGGTTTGTAGCCTTGGCCTTCTGAAATCAATTGCACTAGAGTAACAATCGGGAAGATTAGCATGTGACACATCACTTTTTAAAAAAAATAGTTTCATGTTCTCTGGGTCACCAAAAGATAGGAACCTAAGGATGGATTTTTCCAGACTTAACATTCATCCCAGCCTATTTTTGCTCTAAAAAATCTCGGCTTTTTTTTTTGTTTTAAGGTGTTTTATTACAGTATTTAACTCCAATTCTGTGCAATCAGTTCAATTGACTAATCAAGCTTCACAATTGCTCTCTTTTTAAAATCAGTGTTATCTTTCTGTGATGACCCAGTACCATTAACTGGGATGGGAACAACACTCACCAAACAGGATGGTTGATTTAAAGTTATTCCATTCAGCTTATGTCTGAACCAATACATTTAAAAGCCCCATAAACCTAAAACCCAATTTTAAATTCCAGTTGAACAACTCTCTTCTCAAATTCCACATTATCACCCATAAGAAATAATTAAAATGCATAATGAAGTTTCTCTTTATGATTCCAGTAAAATATTGCTGGATCTGCTTTTAGTTGAGCACAATCTACTTTCAGCAAAATAGTTTTTCAAAAATGCTTTTGAAAATGGAAAAATATTGTACCTTGAAAGCATCAGTCAGGTTATAGATGCATTTATTTAGTTTCCAAGTTTTTCTTTTGCATATGCTCCCTGTAGAAATGTAACTTTTATGTTTGATCCACATTCCCATGAATGTGTGGCAAAAGAGCAGTGGGAGGAGAGTGCACAGTCACTCTTTGAAATGCTGAACATGTATAATTTTAGCCTAATAAGACCAATTTGCAATTACTTTCAGTACAAATCTACCTATCTAACAAAGTTGGTTGGCCTTTATCTAGTAGTTGGGAATAAGTTCAGAACTCACTCCAATAATCTAACTCCCTTTGTTTTGTCTATGAATAGTTCCTCAAGTTTATTGGCAGCAACAAAACTTCATGGTATTGGGGACTTCTGCTTTGTGCTCTTTGGCATTGAGCTATTTCACTGTTTAATATATTTCTGGCCTCTACTTCCATTTTACTACATTGGGACCACAACTGGAATACTTCCCTTTTTCACTGTCAAGCACTTTTTTCCAACAGAACCCTTGTGCCTAATGAGGAAAGAGCACGTGAGCTGGCCAGAGAGCAGATCCTTTGCTGATACTGTTTGCTTTAGGGGTGGCACAGTGGTTAGCACTGCTGCTTCACAGCACCAGTGATCTAGGTTCAATTCTCTGCTTGGGTCACTTTTGTGTGAAGTTTGCACACTCTCCCCATGACTGTGGGTTTTGTACAGGTGCTCAGGTTTCCTTTATAGGGATAGGGTCTGGCTGGGACTGTGGTTGGTGCAGACTAGATGGGCCTAATGATCTTCTCCTGCACCTAGGGATTCAATGAGGCTCTGACATCTATAGTGCTGATCCTACAACAGCCAAGAGTCCAGCCTTCCCCTCACCTGCAGAATGCTGGTCTTGGCAACTTGCAATGATATATTGGTGTCTCTGCTGCTGCTCTATTGCCATGAATAGAATTGACAAATTCACTAGCTCAATGAATCTCCAGAATCATGAAATGAAAAGAGCTGTGAGGCTTCCTGATAGAGCCCTGACCCTCATTCCTCAATGTTTTTGGGACTTCCACTCCAGCATTTGGAGAGTCTTGCCATATTCTTTCTAGCAGAATGAATCACCTTACATTTCTCTGTAATGAACTTCGTCTGTCATCTATCTGCCCAATCTCCCAGCTTATTTATCTCCTACACTGTGTTCCTCATAGTTTTGCATCATCTACAAACTTTGAAATTGTTCCTTGCCCACTAAAGTATAAATCATTAATATATATCAGGAAAAGACAGAGTCCCAATAACGAGACCTGGGAGCTCCACTTTCCTCCAGTCCAAAAAATATCATTAACCATGACACTCTGCTTCCTATTAATCAGTCAATTTTGTATCTATGCTGTATCTGCCCCTTTTGTTCCACAAGCTGTAACTAATCTCAAAAGTCTGATGTGTAGCATTGTATCGAATGCCTTTTGGAAGTTCATGTATCAACAGAATCACCCTCATCAATCCCTCTGTTACTTTTTCAAAAAACTTCAGCAGTAACTGAGTTAGAAAGCAAAATGAATTGTCAGTGTATGGGTAAACTGATGTGTGAATGACATGGGATTTTTATGCATGAATAGATTAGTATGCAAACACAAATGGATATTAGCTGACTGCTTTACATTGGCAGGAGACGCAATGACTCCAAAAAGCCAGTTGGTAAAGTTAGAATTATTATTTATTTACCATGATGCATCCAAACATGCATGTCCTCAATCAATAACCAGAGTTTCAGTCTGTTCCTATTTATGTGAGTCCTTGGCTTAGTACCCACCAGCAGCATATAATCATAAAGTTAACATTGGCAAGGGCACAAAATAAATAGACTAAAATGGTTTCAGGAGTTCTGAGAATTGAGGGGCTGGAGTTATTCTCTTCAGAGCCACAAAGTTAAGAGGAGATTGCATATATGTGTTCAAAGTCATGAGTATTTGTGGTGGAGTAGAAAAGAGGAATTGCTTCCTGTGGTAGAAGAAACATTGATAAAAGATTAAAGATGACCTTAACCTTTTGAATGGGAACATAGGGGTAGGAGTAAGCCCATCAAGCCTGCTCCACCATTTAATTGGATCATCTACTTCAGTGCAACTTTCCTTCACTATCTCCATATCTTGTAATGTCTTTTGTCTCCAGAAATCTATTAATTACTGCATTGATCATATTCGATGACTGAGCTTCAACAAACCTTCTGTAGCAGAGATTTTCAAAGATTCACCACCCTCTGAATGAAGAAATTCCTCCTTACCTCAGTCTTATATGGCTTACCCCTTATTTTGAGATGAACTTCCTTGGTTTTAGGCTCACTATGTGGAGATGCTGGTGTTGGACTGGGGTAAACACAGTAAGAAGTCTCACAATAATAGGTTAAAGTCCAATAGATTCATTTGGTAATACGAGTCTTTTGGTGGGAGTTCTGTTCATACAATATAAAGACACAGAGTTAATTTACAAAATAATGGTTGGAATGTGAATCTTTATGGGTAATCAAGTCTTAAACGTACAGATAATGTGAGTGGAGAGAGGGTTAAGCACAGGTTAAAGAGTTGCGTATTGTCTCCAGCCAGGACAGTTAATGAGATTTTGCAAACCCAGGCAAGTCAGCGGGGGGGGTTTACAGATAGTGTGACATGAATCCAAGGTCCTGGTTGAGGTCATCCTCATGTGCGCAGAACTTGACTATCCGTCTCTGCTCAGCAACTCTGCGTTTTTGTATGTTGTAAAGGATGCGGGACACCCTTTCCTACAGCTTATCAGGTATGATGTGGTGATGCCGGCGTTAGACTGGGGTAAACACAGTAAGAGATCTCACAAACCAGGTTAAAGTTCAACAGGTTTATTTGGTAGCAAAAATCACTAGCTTTCAGTGTTCTGCTCCTTTGTCAGGTAAGTGGAAGTTCTGTTAACAAATGGGGAATATAAAGACACAAACTCAATTTACAGAATAATAGTTGGAATGCAGCTCTTTATAGGTAATCTTTATAGGTTATTACTTTACCTCAGTCTTAAATAAGGTATCAGGTAGACTACGTTGGCTGAGTTGCAAGTGTATGTTCTGTGTACCTGGTGAATGGTGTTCTCATGTGAGATGATGGCATCTGTGTCGATGATCTGGCACGTCCTGCAGAGGTTGCTGTGGCAGGGTTGTGTGGCGTCGTGGTCACTTCTCCTGAAGGCTGGGTGGTTTGCTGCAGACAATGAGGAAAGGATATTCTGAGGCATGATACATTGGGGAAATCAAGCAGACACTGTGACGACGGATGACTGACACTGCTCGACAATCACCAGGCAAGAATGTTCTCTTCCTGTTGGGGAACACTTCAGCGGTCATGGGTATTCGGCCTCTGATCTTTGGGTAACCGTTTTCCAACATGGCTTTCATGACACACGACAGCGCCAAGCAGAGACTGATAACCAAGTTCCGCAACATGAGGATGGCCTCAACCGGGATCTTGCGTTCGTGTAACTCCCATGACTTGTCTGGGCTTGCAAAATCTCACTAACTGTCCAGACTGGAGACAATATACATCTCTTTAACTTGTGTTTAACTCTGTCTCCACTCACGTTGTCTGTACCTTTTTTAAGATTTGATTACCCATAAAGACTCACACTCCAACCATTATTTTGTAAATTGAGTTTGTGTCTTTATATGCCCTATTTGTGAACATTCAAGAGGCAACACTCTGATAGCTAGTGGCTTGTGCTACCAAATAAACCTGTTGGAATTTAACCTGGTGTTGAGACTTCTTACTGTGTTTAGAATCAATGCTCAGGGGAAACATTTCATCTACATCCACTTTCTCACCCTGTATGAATATTATATGTTTCAATGAGGGAACTCTTAATTCTTTGAAACTCTAGGGAATACAGCCTTAGTCTCTTCAATCCCTTCTGACCAGGCAGTCCTTTGGGATTAATCTGGTGAACCTCTGTTGCCCTCCCTCCCTCCATGGCAAGTATATCCTCCTTTGGATAAGGAGACTAAAATTGTGCACAATACTTCACAATAATGAAGACTCCCCAAGGCTCCTCTTGGCTGCAGCAAGACATTTTTAATCATGTGCTCAAATCCTGTTGCAACATACCATTTGCTTTCTTAATTACTTGCCATACTTGCATGCAATAATATTAGGAAAGATTTTGTGATTTGAAATGTGTTGTCTTAGAAGCATGTTCAATAGTAATTTTTCAGAAGCAAATTGGATAAATGGGGTAAAAATATTAAGGGATAGAGTAGGGGTGTGAGATTAATTGGATAGCTCTTCCAAATAACTAACACAGGCATAATTGGCTGAATTATTTCCTTCTATTTAGTATTGCAGTATGAATATCAGCTACATAATGTATCTTCAGGAGCTGGTAAGTCTTTACATATTATTGACAAAATAAAATAATTCTTTTGGTGAAATGCATTTATTAGCACTTAATTAAAAGTTGAGACAAGTAACTTTAAGGATTTAAGGACTATTATATTGGTGACTGTCAATTACTATACAGCTTTTAGATGGAAGCTGTGAATTGCAGTCCACTGAAGTCAGCAGGAACTTGGACTGACATAACATCAGTCTAAATTTGTTTTCTTGGATTTTTTTCCCCCAGATCCTTACTAACTCATTATCAATTGAATTGTCGCTTTGTTTTCATTCTTGGCACGATGTCACTTTCTATTCTCGCATTGAAATTGTTCATTGTGATTCATGTCAGCAGAGTAAAGACCTCCACCTGACTTCCCACATTTAGGTTGGGATGCAAAATAAGCTGAAAAAGAAAATACATTTGGGAAGCATTTTCAGAAATGAGGTCCCAATGTCACATATTTGCCACCTTTAAGTAGTAAAACACCGCAAGGTGCTTCAAGTAGGTTATGAGGAGCATAATAAAAAGGAAAGACAGGTGGTGACATTCAGGAGCATCTTTTATTTGCATGCTTAGCAGCTGAACAAATGGATTCCAGTAATGAAATTATGTCTGAGAGGCCTGAATTGGAGGAGGCAAGAGATCTCAAAGGGTTTTAGACATCAAGTGGAAAAGCTCAAAAGAATTCGAGAAATCAGATAACAACTCTAGAAGTAAGAGAGTGCCAGTTGGGAACATAATGCAGTGAGCATAGCTGATGGATGAATGGGATGTGGCATAACAGTTCAATCTAGAGGTAACAAAGGTTCAATGATAGTTTCAACCATATATCTGCTGAAGCTTAGTTGAAGGCAAACTATATAACAAAAGGCTGGAATACGGGCTCCTAGCCAACTGTGATTAAAAGTATTACTGGAGGTTTCGTAGAAACTGCACATTTTTGGACTGTGGGAGGAAACCAGAGGAAACCCCCGCAGAATGGGGAGAAAGTGCAAACTCCACAGACAGTGACCTGAGACTGGAATTGAACCTGGGTCCCAGTCCTGATAATTCTTGGGCTTGGTGATGGAAGGAATGTGGGATTTGAAATTCAGTTCCAGCTTTCATAAGATACCAAGGTTGCAAATAGTGTGATTCAGCCACAAGATGGTAACCATTGAGATTGAGGATTGAGATAAATATTTCCCTCCCTCGAGGGGTTTAAAAACCTTTTGGAATTTTCTATCTTCAAAACCCTTGATGCAGTTTTTTGATATTCAATCCTGGGATTGATATTTGGGCACTGAAGGAACCAAGGGAAATAATGGAGGTGGTGCAGGAGGGTAAAAGATGAGCCATGATCCTATTGAGTGGTGGAGCAGGCTCAATGAGCCAGTTGGGCAATCTTCCTATTTCTAATGCTCTTATATTAGGGAGAGTGACGGGGTCGGTGCTGAGGAAGCTGATTTTGTGGCAAAGAGCAAAAACCCATAGTCTATTGCATTGGGAATTATATTCAAATTAAGTTGGTGTTTCATCTCTGTTCAGGATTACACAATATCTCCTAGATGAAGTTCCTTTTAAAACATATATTTTAATGGTTATTTGATTAATGGATCTGTCATGGTTTCTGTAACAAGCCGGAGACTGTAATCCTTTAACATACACTTTCAGAAGTCAAATCATCCAAATAAGTTTTGTTTCAGTCCAAATATTCATTTTATGTCTGGCTCTGTTTTAAAATAATTTAATCTGCAAATTGTTTAGCAATTTAATGTGACAAGCCTTAAATGGAATAGTTTTTAACATTCTAGAATCTCAGATTCAGTTGCTTAGCGTGAACACTGTGCATAAGCAACAAAGCATGGGGTGTACGTTTATTCTAGTTGTGTTTGTGCTGTTTATTTGGTTTCTGTGTAGTTTCTGGCAGTGGACACCTCAGACAATTTGCATTGTAACAACAGAAGCATATCTCCTCAACTGCCCGTTTGCCTTCCCATTATACTTGTAATTATATGTTTTCAGGGTTCCTTGGATATGAAGATACCCTTTAGTCTTGTCAAGTTAACAGACAATAATCAGCTTTCTCTACTTTAGCATTTGTAAGAAAACTGTCAGGAACAGCATTGCTTTTGATTTTAAAAAGAAGAGTTACTTTTGTCTTGCATCTTTCATAACAACTTGATTGTCTCACAACGAAGTATTTTGCATGGTAAACTGTTGTTATGTAAGAACTACAACAATGAAACTGTACACAACATCCCACAAGCAACAAATTGATAGAGATCATTTTTTGTATGATGCTTTCTAGGGATAACTCGCATGTTTTTCTTTGAAATAACGTCATGGGATTTTCTACCTCCAACTGTGAGGGCAGATACGGCATTAGAAAAAGATTCCATTTGACAGATGGCACCTGCAACAGTATGATCCTCCCTCAGTACTGCACACTACTCAAAATCCTGACTCAGATGAAAGTAAGCCATAGCCTGTATTCAAACAGCTGATTGATGTCAACTGTTACGCGTTTGAATGTCATTTGCTCAAACATCTAGGAACAGCTAGGGCTAACAAACCTGCCATCATCCCAGATCCCCACCATGACTTTATTGCGTTAAAATATTTCTGTACATTTCTCCCATTCCAAAGTGAGCATCATCGGGTTGGATTTTCTGACTTTCTTTCTATCCAGTCCCTGTTTATCAAGGCTCGTTAAACATGAGTGGACTTTTGGCCGGGCCACTGAATCACCCGCAATGAGTCCCATCACGACAGGACTGGAAAAGCCCAGCCATAATTTGTTTGCAGTGATTGGCGTTATTGGCAGTGATCATCAATTCAATTGTCATCGTTGTTTGCAGTGATTGCTGTACTTACTGTGATCACTAACTGCAGCGACCACTGTTGATTGCAGGTACCGGATGTTTTTTACTCCAGTGAAAATTAGCAGTAACAGCACTTCCATTTTTGACTCATCTCTCTGTAGCATCATGAGGAAGAAAGGGTGCCCAACTGTGGATTGAATGACAGCAATCTCTCCCAAACTTCATATACGTGTGCATACACCATACTAAAAAGGGCCTGTGACCTACCCCAGGTGCTGAACCGTAGCATGCTTACCCACAGTAGATGGGCAGTATTGGATTACAATATGAAGAAAGGGAACTGCTTCGTACTGTAAAGATTTTTTGAAGTTGTCAAAAATTCAGGCCTTCAGTGACCCACTTGACCTCTCTTCTCTTACATTTATTACCTAGTGTTTATCTGCGCAAAGTTTTCAATAACAAACTGATTTACATCGGACAGTTTGTTCAAAATATTATGAAATATTTGGCATCAATTTTAATTATCTTAATGAAAAATATGTATCATGATTTGAGACAGTGACGTTTTGCTTACCCCATTATAAATATCTTGCATGATTTTATTTTCTTCTTTCAAACATTGATGAACTAGCTGGGTGGTCATGCACTGGGCCACATTTTGATTTATTTAATGTGCTATGCTAGATGTGGCTCAGATTCCCGACATTGATTTCCTGTCTTAGCAAGGTTGTGAAGGTGATGCACCCAGATATGGTGGAAGTAAGGCTGGTGAAGAAAATGTTTCTTCAGTGTGAAGGAGTGGAAGTTGAATATACAAACATGCAAAATTAATGGCCCTTTTAGCCTGCAGCCTGCTATTCATATCCTGGGTGTTTTGATGTTCCTCCATGCAGATCAGGTTAATGTTGTGTTGGAAGAAGGCAGGATCAGAATTATTTGTCATGTTTCAACATCTCGTGTTTCAATTATATTTTACAGACATAAGGATAATTTCAACCGGTTGTACGTTGAGGAGGGAACATGATGGATGCTCAGCAGGAGGGAAAATGTATGGTTTTGGAGGGGTAAAGAAAGAGATTTTGACAGTAGAGATGGAGGTAGCAAGTTGAAGAGAATCTGAGGGGACTGTAGCATAATGGCTGAATAAAGATATCTTGCAGATTGCTTAGCAAAGTGAATAATTCCTAAATATGTTGCTGATTTGCTGATGAATAAACTATCTCCTCGTACTGAAAATAAAATATAAAAACACAGCTTTCTTACCTACAAGAGAACTATTTGAAGCTATGGTGAAATAAACTTGGTTTAGTCAAAAGTTGCATTCTATTTCATCCAGTCACTGGATGTAAGAATATAAGAACATAAGAAATAGGAGCAGGAGTAGGCCATCTAGTCCTTCGAGCCTGCCCCGCCATTCAACAAAATCATGGCTGATCTGAACTGGATCAGTTCCACTTTACTACTTTTTCCTCATAACTCATAATTAAAGAGTAAAAGTCTGAGGTCTATAATAGAGACAGAAAGAGAGAATCAGTTTTGCTTATCTTAAGAAAAGAGAGGAAATGAGAGAAACTAAAAATCACTTCACCCATAAGTTGGAGAGCTTTCATGATGTGCTTCATAGAACAATACAGCACAAACAGGCCCTTCGGCCCACGAGTTGCGCCGATCACATCTACCAATCCACAGACCTATCTATAACCCCCTATCCTATTCTTTTCCATATACTCATCCAGAAGTCTCTTAAAAGACCCCAGTGAGTTTGCCTCAACAACCTCCGACGGCAGTCGGTTCCATTCACTCACCACCCTCTGAGTGAAAAACCTACCCCTGACATCTCCTTTGTATTTGCTTCCCTGCACCTTAAATCTGTGTCCTCTTGTATTGACCATTTCCGCTCAGGGAAATAGTCTCTGAGAGTCCACCCTATCTATTCCTCTCAACATTTTATAAACCTCTATCAGGTTGCCTCTCAACCTACGTCTCTCCAGTGAGAAGAGTCCCAGCTCCCTCAACCTATCTTCATAAGGCCTGCCTCCTGATGCTTCATAAGGCAGCATCCTTGTAAATCTCCTCTGAACCCTCTCAATAGCCTCTACGTCCTCCCTATAATGAGGTGACCAGAACTGCGCACAATACTCCAACTGGGGTCTGACAAGAGTCTTATAGAGCTGCATCATTACCTCCTGACTCCTGAACTCTCTTCCTCGATTTAATGAAGGCCAGTACACCGTACGCCTTCTTGACCACTTCCTCCACCTGCGAGGCCGATTTAGGAGTCCTATGGACCCGGACCCTGAGATCCTTCTGCTCTACAACACAGCTAAGACTCCTACCCCTTGTACTCCTTCATCCCATTATTCCTGCCAAAATGGATCACTACATTTATCTGCATTGAAGTCCATCTGCCACTTCTCTACCCAGTCTTGCATCCTGTCTATGTCCCGCTGCAACTTTTGGCATCCCTCCAAACCATCCACAACACCACCGATCTTGGCTAACCCATCCCTCCACTTCCTCATCCAGGTCATTTATGAAAATGACAAACAGCAGGGGTCCCAGAATAGATCCCTGGGGTACTCCACTGGTTACCTACCTCCATGCAGAACAAGACCCATCCACAACCACTCTCTGCCTTCTGCCGGCAAGCCAGTTCTGGATCCACGAGGCCAAAGCCCCTTGGATCCCATGCCCTCTCACCTTCTCCAGAAGCCTTGTATGTGGGACCTTATCAAACGCCTTACTAAAGTCCATGTACACTACGTCCACTGCCCTTCCTTCGTCAAGTGTTCAGTCACATTTTTGAAGAACTCAACTAGGCTCGTAAGGCATGACCTGCCCTTGACAAAACCATGCTGACTATTTCTAATCAGTCCAAACTTCTCCAAATGTTCATATATCTTATCCCTCAGAAGCCTCTCCTTCAGCTTACCAACCACTGAAGTCAAACTCACCGGTCGGTAATTTCCTGGACTATCCCTGTTCCCTTTCTTAAAGATAGGAATCATATCCGCAATCCTCCGGAACCTCTCCCGTTTCCATGGGCGACGCAAAGATCATCGCCTGGGGCTCTGCAACCACTTTCCTCACCTCCCACAATAACCTGGGGTACATCCCATCCGGTCCCGGCGACTTGTCTATCTTGATGGAATTTAACAGGTCTAACACATCCTCTTTCCTAACATCCACGTACTCAATCTTTTCCGTATGCTGCAAACCTGCAGTGCAATCTCCCAGTTCTCTTTCCACCGTGAATACCGAGGCAAAGTTAAGCACCTCTGCCATTTCTTCCAGATTCACACAGACTTTTCCCCCTTCACCTTTTATAGGCCCTCTCCCTTCTCATCCTTTTACTTTTCACATATTTGTAGAAGGCCTTGGGATTCTCCTTAATCTTCCCTGCCAAGGCCTTCTCATGACCCCTTCTGGCTCTCCTAATTTCCTTTTTAAGTTCCCTTCTACACACCTTATACTCCTCTAAATCCCTAACATCCCCTAGCTCTCTGAATCTTTTATACACCATTTTTTTTCTTCCTAACTAGGTTCACCACTACCTTCGTGCACCACGGTTCCCTCATCCTACCTGAACCTCCTTGACTCCTCGGGACGTTGTCTTGCAGTGCCCTAGACAAACATTCCTTGAATATCTGCCACTTCCCTTCTGTACTCTTCCCCAAGAACAACACCTTCCAGTTTATGCGTCCAATTACCTGCCTAATGTTTTCATATTTCCCCTTACTTCAGACATACACCTTCCTAGCCTGCCTATCTCTTTCCATCGCTATCGTGAAAGAGAGAGAATTATGATCCCCATTCCCAAAATGCTCACCTATCGTGAGATCTGACACCTGCCCTGGCTCATTAGCAAGCACCAGGTCAAGTACAGCCTCTCCTCTCGTAGGCTTTTCCACGCAGTGTGTCAGGAAACCTTCCTGAACACACCTAACAAACTCCACACCATCCAAACCCCTTACCCTTGGGATATTCCAGTCGATGTTTGGGAAATTGAAATCTCCCATCACGACAACCCTGTTATTTCTACATCTGTCTAGGATCTGTTTCCCTATCTGCACCTGAAGTTCCCTGCTGCTGTTGGGCGGCCTATAGAATACATCCAGCAAAGTTATTGACCCTTTGCTGTTCCTAACTTCCACCCACAGAGACTCCGTAGACAATCCCTCCCCGTCTTCCACCTTCTCTACAGCCATGACACTGTCCCTGATCAACAGTGCCACACCACCTCCTCTTTTGCCCCCAACCCTGTCCCTCCTGAATCCCGGCACCTGAAGTACCCAGTCCTGTCCCTGAGACAACCAAGTCTCTGTAATGGCCACCACATCACACTCCCAAGCAGCAATCCACGCCCTAAGCTCATCTACCTTATTTACTACACTCCTGGCATTAAAATAGACACACCGCAGCCCCTCAGTCAGGATATTTCCCTTTTCCACCACCTGCCTAACCCACCTCTCAGAGTGTCTACAGTCCTTCCCTACCTGGGAACTAACCTCCTTATTCACCGTCCCATCGGTATTCCCACCCCCCAGCTTTTCTAGTTTAAAGACTCCCCAGTAGCCCTAGCTAGCCATTCAAGACTCTATTTTGGTCAATCATGGGTGTGCAATCTATAATGTCATTGATATCATGCCCATTGATTAGAGTCAAAGGGCTGGATTTTCAGAGTTGGGAATGCTTCACTGAAATTAAAACTGATGTGCAGGACCAAAATAGTGCTGAGTTCAAACAAAGTCTATATTTTGCCTGTTGTAAAGGCCTTAAATTGCAGTGTGATAGTCACAAACTTGTAGAGTAGTTGACCAAATCTCTATGTCGTTAGGAAATGTATGAGAAAAACAAACCAATTACTATTGAGATTCTGCACCATAAGTCAGCTACTCCTTTAAATTGAATTGTGAACTCCTTGTGCTGAGATTTTGAAACTCAGCATTTAAAATGACATAATGTTAGTTCTCGGGGAATTGTCACCAAAGAGTTCTATTGAAATTGCATAACCAGATACCACTTCTTTTTCTAACCTATGCCTGTCAATCAATGTACTCCAGCTGAATACTTTTCTTTCTTTTTTGACAGCTGCAGCCTGTTTTTAATAAAGTTTAAAAAGGGGGGTGTTTTGAAAATTCAGATCATGACAGTTACACAGACCTTATCCATATTTCAAGAATGTTTACACCTATCAATTTGTGACTTCCACGCTGCAGGTTAAGTCCATTGTAACACTCACAAATGGGGTCTCTGTGAACTCTGCATGGAGTTCTAATAACTCTGTTCAGTTTGGGTTTCCTGCTGTGAGAATCATGCCCTGCCCATTTTCTGCTCCAGCAAAAGTTGGATCGACCAGAAATGAGGGTCTGCTATTTCTAAAGGTCTGTCGAGCCATAGAATCCCCAAAGTGCAGAAGGAGGCCATTCAGTTCACTGAGTTTGCACAAACCCTCCAACAGATCACCTTACTCAAGCTCATGCCCTCGCCCTATCTCTGTAACCCTTCACGTTTCGCATGGCCAATCCTCCTAGCCTGCACACCTTTGGACCATGGGGGCAAATGGGAACATCTAGAGGAAGCCCACGCAGACATGGAAGAATCTGCAAACTCCACACAGACAGTCCTTCCTGACTGCCCCAATATCCAGCCTATAGAGTGATTTACAACACAGCAGGATGTCAGTCATCCCATTAAGTACATTCTCTATGAAGCAATCCAGTTTTGGCCATGCTCCCCCAGTTAGTTGGTATAGCCCTATAGTTGATTTCCTTCAAGTGCTTCTTCAATTTCGTTTTGAAATATTAATTTTTCTCTCTTCCATCATCCCTGTGGGTAGTAAGTTACAGGCCGTTACTACTCACTGCTTGAAAATGTTCTTCCTTACATTCCGTCTGCATCTCTTGCTATAACCTTAAATCTGTGCCCCTAGTCCTTGTTAACAGAAACAAATTTTCTGTGTCTTCTGGACGTTATCCAAACCTGTCATAACTTGTGCGCTTCTATCAAATCTCCCTTTTAATCTCCTTTGACTCTAGGAGAGCAACCTGCTTTTACAGCTTCGACTTGTAACTCAAACCCCTTATTCCTGGAACCACATTGTTAAATCTTTTCTGCATGTTCTCAAAGATCCAAAAATTCTTAGACTCCTGCAGAAGCATACATCGAATGAGCTTAAGCAAGGGTCCTATCTGTAATTTTTGACACAAAGTAATTGTTCAGAGTGTGCCATCATTCTTTGAATCTAGCAATTTATACCAGCGTGTTAAGTTCTGAGGAAATTTTAGTGATTACAGATTTATCCGATTCCAGTGTTTTATGTTATCTTTGTTTTATCTGTGAGCCATATAGATAAGGCTGGCCTTGATAAACACAAACTACATAGTGCTGTTAAACATCTTTATTTGATAGACCCTTCAGGTGCCTACCAAGCAAAGGAGACTCTCAAAGTCCAAAACAGACACTGGTGAAAATTTTTAACATCCTACCCACCCCTGGGTAGGTGGGTGTTAAATTCTTAAAAATTGAAAACTCAGCCCCAAGTAGCCTCCCTCCAAGAATTGTTTCCTTTATTCTCCTTCTCCTTTCTGCTTTCACCTCCTCCTTTGTATGCTCTTCCTGCCTTTGTTATTTGAGTGCTTTAAGAGTTGATCACACAACTTAACGGTGATGTCATTAGGGTGTTTCATAGGCTGCTATTTAGTTTCAGTTTCTGTTCTGTGCTGAGAATATCTCTTTCATTAAACCTCTTGTGTTTTGCTTTCATGTGCAAACCATGTCTTTTTCTTTTTACCCAAAACTACAACCCTTACATATTTAGAACATTACGTCTCCCTCCTACAATGTTTGGCAGCAACCTCCCACTGTAAGAGTTTTCAGTTAACAGCTGGCCAGTATCTCAATCCGATCAGCTGTCAGGCAAAAAATGATTGAAACAAATCTCTGCTAAGTTGCGTAGAATCTTTGTATTCCCCACGTTTCCATATTTCCTGGTCACTTTAAATTATTCACATTCTTTTCATGGCCCTCCTATTAATATTGGGACCAATGTCTTTACCCTGTTGCAACTTGTTCTACTATCTTAAAAATGTCAAATTCTGTAACCACTGAGGAAAGAGTGGATAGGCTTAAGGTGTAGGTGACTCCAGGCAATGTGCAGCTAAGTAATATGTGTCATCAGGTAACTTGCTGGTAAATTTGAATTGTTGACTAGATGGTAAACCATCAATAGCATGAAATGAAGTCTATAAAGGGGAATCGGGAATCAGGAAACAGTGTGATTGGGTTAGGATGAGGAGTTTTGGTGCACTGGACAGTGGTCATGTCAGGATCGATAGCCATGATGCCGGCATTGGACTGAGGTAAACACAGTCAGAAGTCTTACGACACCAGGTTAAAGTCCAACCAATTTATTTGATAGTAAATCCACCAGCTTTCGGAAACGCTGTTCCTTCGTCAGATGTGTGGAGAGTTCTGATCACAGAAGGGCATATAGAGGCACACATTTTACAGATTACTGATTAGAATGTGAGTCTTTACAGCTAACCTGCTATTCAAATCTTAAAGATGCAGACAATGTGAGTGGAGATATCATTTAAGCAGAGTTCCTATCTGTAACTCCCATGACTTGCCTGAACTTGCAAGATCTCACTTACTATGCTCTTTGGAGACGATACACATCTCTTTAACCTATGCTTAATGATATCTCCACTCACGTTGTCTGTACCTTTTAAGACTTGATTAGCTGTAAAGACACATTCTAATCAATATTCTGTAAAATGTTGTGCGCTTTTATATGCCCTTCCCTGATCAGAACTTCCTGCACACCTGACGAAGAAACAGCATTTCCGAAAGCTTGTGGGTTTACTATCAAATAATCTGGTTGGACTTTAACCTGGTGTTGTCAGGAGGAGAGGATGAGTAGCAGCCCATTAAGATTGAATCCTTGAGGAGCATTTCTATTCCCCAAATCTAGGTATGCATATTTTAAACAGTTGAGTTTTTTTGACTGCAGCCTGCAATGATTCCTTTAAGGATTGTCTATATTAGACCATTAATTAGTACACCTGTTTTCCCTGAATGCAGCTGTTCCTCAGAGAATCCAATATTGCAGAGGGGAATTCAAACAGGGTCTCTAACATTCTGCAATGGATTTCCCACTTTCAGGCTCAGTTGTTGCAAGCTGATTTGCTTTGCATCCCCCAATACAGAAGGTGAAGCACTTCCAGCTCAAAATCAGCATTTGCTTCCTCCCACCATGTTGGAAGCTTTGGAGGCCAAAACGGGTGCTGCATGGTCGTATTTTGGGCTCAGATCTTTTCATAAGGTGATACATATTCTCAAATCATTAACATTTAGCATCATAGATCACATGAATATCAGTTTTGTACAAGTACATTGCTCTATTTCCAGTATGATGAATATAGAACATTACAGCGCACTGCAGGCCCTTCGGCCCTCTGTTGTGCCGACCAATGGAATCAATTTTATGACCCTCTAATTAAACTATTCCAATGTTATCCATATGCCTATTCACTGACCATTTGGATGCCCTTAAAGTTGGCAAGTTCACAATTGCTGCAGGCAGGGCATTCCACATCCTTACTACTCTATAGAATATTGCCTAAAGTGATGGCAAACAGAGGATATTGTGTCACTTCTTCAGTTGGTAGGGTGAGAAGTCCTGGTAGAGTTAGTCTTGGGGAAATAGAAAAAAAAAACAGTTTTCAGTGCTGGCCACTTCCACCGTTCAATAGATTGTGACTGAATCATACCTGAACTCCACTTATCTCTTTTGCACCGTATCACTTATCTGTTGGTTTTAATTTGGAGTCCCTCAGTTGATCCAGCATCCTCACCCCTTTTCAAGAGCATTAAGAGCAGGTTTCTTGTCAGCAGAAATAATGGGGGCACAATTCTAGCAATAAGCAACGTCCTGGAACAAAAATGCCTCGGATTCAAATTATATCTATCCACATCAGACAATAGCAAGCAAGCTGCAGTTAACTGGGCAAGCCCAGTTAAGCATCTCATCTCACTAGAATGTAAAAAAAAATTCACTCCTTTCCAATGCCCAGATGGAAAGGAGGAGGGAGCAGGAGATTGAAAGGGGTGGCAAGGACATGAAGCTTACTGTTGTTTTTTGGAGCCAAGAGGAATAGTCCTGTACAGGAAGCAACATGCTGGAAGTTTAGCAGCTCATTTCTTAAGAGACTGTCAGCCATTCTTGTTAAGCATTGCTGATTAGGCTTCTTGAGGCCTAGAAATGTCAAGCTCTGAATAGGGGAAATAAATTTAGAAGCCTGGGTCTGAATTTAGTGCAGGAGTTTCATTTCAATTACCAATATAGCAATGACCTGAGTCTCATACAAATGGGTCGCTCCTGTGCTAAAATGGCTATTACTGTGTCCGTTTTAGGCACAACAATGTTAAATTTAGACTCTAGAATGTTTAGATGGATATTGAGTGAATAATTTATTGGGCCATAGTAGAATTAGGATTAATCAAAACATTTTTACATTGTTTGCTCTTCAATTTTTCTTTTTTTAATAATTGCAGGCCTAATTGCAGAGTTCCATTCCTATCTGTACTAAATCAGCTCCGAGTGGAAATGAGTTCATGATATAAAATTACTGGGTACTTTTACAGCACTGTTTTGGGAAGCTCTACTTAAAAAAAAAAATTGTGATGTTGATACAGAAGTTGAGAGGTGTAAACTGATATGAAGAAACAGCGTCCTATTTTTAAGGAGTGTGACAGAAGAACTTCTTTCCTGATGTATGTACAAGTCATTATATATTTGTCAAATTCCAGGCAGTCTGTTTCTCCTGGATTGCACTTAATGTTGAAGCAGTAATGCTCATCTGCATGGAATAGAAAGGCACAGGTTCATAATGTCACAATTTTCAATTTAGAATGGAGGGAAAGGAAGGACGTCAAGTCTCATTGACTAGAAAGTTATTTGATTCTGGAAAATATAGAACTTTAAAAATAACAAAGTGAAAATAATCAGCAAGCAATAATCCCAAAAAATTCTGGTACTCATCAACATGATGTATCTTAGTGGCATCACTCTGAACAGGAATCCTGGAAGCAGAAGCAAAGCCACTGATGGAACTGATGAGTTCCTGACTTGTTAGAACACTATTAATGCTCATCCCACCACTACCTTTTCCTACTTCTTCGCTGTCACTAAATTGTCACAGTCCTTTATTCAAGTTTCTGTTCTGGATAAGCAGAAACTTACTGCCATTTAAATACTGGAAAGACCAAAGTCATTGAGTGGAATTTTTTCCTAACAGAACAGTAAACATTGGGGATATTTTTAGTGGATGGATAATTCAGCTGTTTCATCAGCAGCTTTTAATATGGCTCTTCAGCTTAGCAGCAGAGTTGGTCGGGAAACATAATACCAGAATTACAATCAATATGTGGATGAAATGGTGTCCAAAACAATCTATTTAAATAGATTCTGATGTGGTGATAGAAAATCATAGAAACCCTACAGTGCAGAAAGAGGCCGTTTGGCCCACCAAGTCTGCACCGACCACAATCCCACTCAGGCCCTATCCCTATATCCCTACACACTCTCTCACTAATCCCTCTACCTACACATTCAGGACATGAAGGGGCAATTTTAGCACAGCCAATCAACCTAGCCCACACATCTTTGGACTGTGGGAGGAAACAGGAGCACCTGGAGGAAACCCATGCAGACATCAGGAGAACGTGCAAACTCCACACAGACCCAAGCCAGCAATTGAACCAGGTCCCTGGAGCTGTGAAGCAGCAGTGCTAACCACTGTGCTACCGATGCTGACATTGGACTGGGATGGGCACAATAAGAAGTCTCTCAATACCAGGTTAAAGTCCAACATATATTTGAAATCACAAGCTTTCAGAATGCTGCTCCTTCCTCAGGTGAGTGGTGGTCCCCTTAAAAGACAGTGAGTAGAGGCAAGGAAATGAGAGAAAAACATGGGAAGGCTACCCCTGAGGAAGTTAAGATAGTGAGGGTCAGAAGTGACTTGTTTCCTTAGCGTGAGAACAAGAGGACAGCCACTCAAACAGGCATTGCTGGAAATAGCAAAAGCTGTCAACAGCAGAGTATGGTGTCCAGAACTTGGATACAGAGTTAGAAACTGTTAATGACCTCAGCTCATCAGGAAAGATGAGTGAAGTTTCAGGTGATTCCGTCACTTTCTGACTTCTCTAACATTCTCCTGTGTAGCGTTCCTCTGACTGACACCCCTTGCAATTAAAAATATTTAATTTCGCTCTAGAGACCACCTCAAATTCCATCTGAACAGCCAACACTCATGTTCAGTATCATCTTGTTGTTAACTGGAAGGATGTGGAAGCTATTGAGAGGATGCAGTGGAGATGTACAAAAATGTTGCCTGGATTGGCAAGCATGCCAATGAGAGAGCTAGTTGAGAGAGCTAGATCTCTTCTCCCTGGAGAGACGAAGGTTGAGAGGCGACCTGATAGAGGTTTATAAGATGTTGAGAGGAATAGATAGGATGGATTCTGAGGCTATTTCCCAGGGCTGAAATGGTCACTGTGAGAGGACACAGGTTTGAGGTGCTGAGCAGCAAGTACAGAGGAGATGTTAGGGATAAATTTTTCACTCAGAGGGTGGTGAGTGAATGGAATCGGCTGCTGTCAGTGGTGGTAGAGGCGAACTTGCTGAGGTCTTTTTAAAAAAAAACTTCTGGATGAGTATGTGGAATTTAATGGGATTGTGAGTTATAGATAGTTCTATGGCCTGGTGGGTATGGATATGATCAGTGCAACTTGTGGGCTGAAGAGCCTGTTTGTGCTGTAGTATTCTATGTTCTACGTGCTCAGGTATGTAATATGCTTGCTCTATCGTTGCATTTGTGTTCATGTGGCTCCTGATGTATCTCTACAGCATCACTGAGAATTCCTCACAGGAATCATCAAACAAATCCTCAGAGAGTAGCCCTTATCTCCAATGAGTCAGTAAGTGATATTGTGTGGAGGAAAGAAATCGTGTAGGGGATACGGATGCCATAGAATGAATGACTCCTCTCTTTCTAGGATGCTGAGTGTAATAAGAGAGACTCTAACCATCTCTGCTTGACATTCAATGGCATTACCATTGCTGAACTCTTAAAACTTAATTTCCCACTGTTTGCAGCTTGTCCAATTGCTGGTTGATTTCTCTCTGCACTAGGTAGCATAGTACACTAAGTTCAAGGAGGAACCAGCCTATTATCAAAAAGGTCATTTGAACATCCAACACATATGGTGGACTGAGAACAGAGGTCTTTGGAATTGCAATGTACCACATGGGCCATGAATTGGATACGTTTGGTCTAACCATGTATTTGCTGTCATGAGTCATAAGAACATAAGAATTAGGAGCAGGGATAGGCTGTGTGGTCCCTTCAGTAAGACCATAGCTGATCTTTTCATGGACTCAGCTCCACATACCTGCCCCCTCACCATAATTCTTAATTGCTTTACTGTTCAAAAATGTATCTATTCTTGTCTTAAAAACATTCAATGAGGTAGTCTCAATGGCTTCACTGGGTGGGGAATTCCACAGATTCACTGTCCTTTGGTGAAGAAGTTCTTCCTCAACTCAGTCCTAAATCTACTCCCTTTTATTTTGAGACTATGCACCCTAATTCTAATTTCACCAGCTAGAGGAACCAACTTCCCTGCTTCTGTCTTATCTATTCCCTTTGTAATCTTGTATGTTTTTATAAGATTGCACCCCCCCCCCCCCCCCCCAAATTCTTCTGAATTCCAGTGAGGAAATTCCAAGTCTACTCAGTCTCTCCTCATAAGCCAACCCTCTCAACTCCAGAATCAACCAAGGAAATCCCCTCTGCATCCCTTCCAGTGCTACTTCGTCCTTTCTCAAGTAAGGAGACCAAAACTATATATAATACTCCAGCTATGGCCTCTCCAGCACCCTCTCCAACTGCAACATAAACGCACTATTTTAAACTCCATCCCTCCAGCAATGACGGACAAAATTCCATTTGTCGTCTTAATTATTTGCTGCACCTGCAAACCAACTTGTTGAGATTCCTGTACAGTAGCATGCTGCAATTTCTTACCATTTAAATTTTGTAGTTATTCCTACCAAAATGGATGACCTCACATTTACCAACATTGTACTCCATCTGCCAGACCCTCGTCCTTAGATTATCTATATCACTTAGATTATCTACATCCTTTTGCAGACTTTTTCATCATCTGTACACTTTTCTGTGCAACTCATCTTACTGTCATCTGTGAATCCTATTCTTCTGCAAAACATCTACTGCTATTTGGTCTCATTTTGTCTTTTTTAAAGAATGTATGGTCCTACTTCTTGGTCCAACAATACTCTTCTGATCTCTCTTAACCACATTCCGCATTCTTGTTCGATTAGCTTTTCAATCCTGGCATACATTCATCAACCTTCTCGTCTGAATGTTTGTGGGCATTTTTATCTGAAGGATGGTAGTGACTAACGAATGAATTGTGGCTTGACCTTTGGATGTAAAAGCAAAGGGAGTAAGGATTGTATTTTATTAAATATTGCTGAAATTAAAACAAAGTGGAAGGAGCAAATTGCTAGCATCAAAAAAAAACTTGAAATAATTGAGCAGATGAGAGAATTGATTTTCATTGGGGCCAGAAATACTGGAAATTGAGATAAAATCAGCAATAAGAACATAAGAAATAGGAACAGGAGTAGGCTATCTAGCCCCTTGATCATGCCCCGCCATTCAATAAGATCATGGCTGACCTGAAAGTGGTTCAGTTCCACTTACCCGCCTTATTGATCAGAAATTTATCTACCTGTGTCTTAAATATATTCAACGAGGTAGCTCCACCGCTTCAGTGGGCAGAGAATTCTAGAGATTTGCTACCCTCTGAGAGAAGAAATTTCTCCTCAACTCTGTTCTAAACTGACTCCCCCTTATTTTGAGGCTCTAGTTCTTGTTCCCTTTCTAAGTGGAAAGAATCTTTCTGCCTCTACACTATCTAGCCCCTTCGTTATTTTATATGTCTCTATAAGATCACCTCCCAGCCAATCTACTCAATACTTATAAGCTAAACCCCTCATCTCTGACCTGCAGAGTTGATTAAAATCACAGGGAAGGACTCAATGTTTACTAAGCTGGGAAAATATATCATCTGAAAAGAGGTCAAAACATTTAAATTAATGATGTCCCTGTGATTATTACTCCCCAGGGAGGCCAAAGCCAAACAGATGGCTGGAGACAGCCTGCTGGCAGTGAGCTTAGGAAGCCAGCAAGATGCTGCCTTACTCCATCCCCAGGCCCCACTAAGCAGCAGGTGTAGGCCACCCTCTGGATTTTCCTGTCTAATAAAGATTTGATATCTGTGGGTGTAAATTATTTTGCTGTGTTTGTGCAATCTTCAGAGTGATTCCCCCACTCACAGACCCTCCGATTGATCTTCTCACTAGTGCAGTCTGATTCCCTCCAGAATTGGTTGGGACTCCCAGAGATGACTTCTCAGTTGGTTGCCTCTGGTAAGGTGGGCAACCATCAAAAACTATTGAGTGATGGATTCCGAAATGTCCTTAATCACTAATGAAGAAATAAGGTGGTAAGATTCTGTCCTGTCCAATGTTGTTCTCTGTATACCAGGTTAATACTATCATTGGGCCAAAAATAATAAAACAATTGTTTCATTATTCAAGACTGCTTTTCCTCTGATTTAAGAACTGTTGCCTCAGAATACCCTTTCTTGTTGTTTTGTCATAGATAGGCGTGTGGCAAAAATTTTACATATCTTGTAGATACAACTTGTAAGTTGCAGCAACAAGGCAACTGTTTTCTGTAATGTATTTTTATTCTTGGAGAGTATTCAACAATCTTTGCCAAAGTAGAATTTCCATCACCCTGGTAACAGTAAACATCAAGAGCTATTGATTTGTATGAGACACGAGGTATTGGCCAGCTAGGGTAAGATTAGGGTGAAGAATTGGATTTAATCCAGTGAAATGGCTCCAAAGCCTTTTCTGTGTGTGTGTGTGTGAATATATTTATGTAGATGATAAAACTCTGATCTTAATCTTAAAGGAATTCATGATAACCTTTTTTTTCCACTCCATTTGCCTTTTGAAACAAAACGTGGACTTTGGAACCTCCATAAGATTTTCTGTGTTTGGGTTTGACATTGGGTGGTGTCAGCATTATGGCTACAAGAGCCGAACAGAAACTTTGCTGCTGACCTTATTATTAATGCTGCCCTCACTCACTGGGCAAGAGGGAGGTGGATTCTCTTTGCATTGTACTTTATTGCATTGCCAGCTTCAGAAGTGGTACTGTTTGTAACCTCATGCCTGTGGGCTCAGTCAGCTGAAACCAGAAATGTGAACGTTACATGTGGTTGTTGCCTGAACCACAGTCATTTCTGGTTTGGGCTGATTACATCAGCTCTATAAGAAAAACCTGCATGTAATTTAAGAGGCAAGCTGCCACAAATTGTGTGTACGGGTGTTCCTTTTTCAAATTTTATTTCATTACAGATGAGAGTGATCTTGAATATCAAAGTCGCATACTTTCTTTGGATCTCAAAATTTTCGTGTACTTTAATATCCCAGGACGAGATCTTGTTTCTGCCGGTGGAGTGTCTTTACGTTATAAGAGTTGCATGAAAATATTGCACCTGCCAGGGATGACAAGCTTTGAATAATAAATTCCCATCAGACAAACCTCAGATTAATTTCGGTAAAATGTAGGAGGCTGTTAAGCTTGTAAGCTAGGTAGTTGTGAGGGGCAATTTTCAATTCTGGTGCATCTATTAAACCTGCCCAATCTCAGCAGTCGGGGGCTTGAGAGCCATTTTCAGTATCAAGGTTCAGCTTTAGAATATTGGAAAGCTGCCAGGTCTTTGATTGGCTTGCGTGTGTGTTGGGGGAGGGGGTGAGAGGAGGATTGTGGGTAGTTCACAGAACCTGATGACTCTGTGTAGATGTATAGGTTAGGTAGATTGCCCATACTGAATTGCTCCTTTGTGTCCAAAGATGTGTCGGTTAAATGGATTGGCCATGCACAGGGTAATGGGGATCGGCTGGAGGGGAGGCCCTGTGTAAGATGATCTTTCAGGAGAGTTGGTGCAGACTCGATGGACTGAATAGCCTCTTTTTGCATAGTAGAAATTCTGCGATAATATCGAGAAGTCTGGCAACTGGTTTGTTCACAGTAAGGTGCTGCAAATTGGTCATGAATCTCTTTGCTATCAATCTGCTTTTCGTAATATTGGGCGGAATTCTTCCAACCTGCTTGGAAGTGGGTTTGGAGAATCTGGTGCATAATGCAATGTTGCAATTCTGCTAATGGTGGGCAGGTCGACCTTCCTGCTTGGTGATGGCCCTCAGTTGGTAGGAGGTAAGAGCATCAGATTTTATGCCATCATGCTGTGCTGAATGCCTTCTGCCCTCCATATCGATACTGAGCTGGTCTTCAGGACCAGCACCGTGCTGTTGGACCAATGGACCCTCTTGTGACACCAACTTGGATCACCAACCTGGAATTGAGGAATTGTCTCCTTGCCCCTGGTGCTACACATCAGTGTCTATCTGGACAGCATTGTATTGCATGACTCATTCAGCCACCCAACAAAGGTCCAAAAAGGATAGAGTGCAAGACTGGGGGAGGGGGTAGCCTGATGGAAACAAGGGGGGCAATATAGAAGGAAAGCTGCACAAAGAGCAGGGGAAAATGATGCCTCATGGTGCCAGGCAGAGAGGCAAAGAGATAGATGAAGGAGATGAGTGGTAAAAGGAAGACTGGGGAGAGGGAGCTGGACACTAAGGCTTCATGAAAGGCCTACGTAATGCATATGTTGAAATTAATGGTCTTTTATGATAGAGTTCATTCATTTTAGCCAATTAAAAATTGACCATAAATGTTGTAAGGAGATTTCAAGTTGACTATGGTTTTGTTACTTTTGTTTAACATGTTAGTATTTAATTTTTATGACTTTTATCCCCTCGGTTGCTTGCTGGATTTTCACTCCAGAAGTGGATAACTTAAGTGATAATTTGAGAAAATTTCCTGGCCTGCCCTAAACTCATTGGTCCAATCCAAAAGTCTGTTTTGGTTTGGTTGAAATACCGACTGCTGGGCTCTGGTAAAAATTGGGACTTGGACAAGTTGCAGAGCTGGGCCAAGAGGTGGCAAATGGAGTTTAATGTGGAAAAGTGTGAGGTAATGCACTATGGCAGAACTAATAAATGTGTAGAGTATAGGGCAAATGGTAGGATTCTTAGTAGTCTAGATGAACAGAGGGATCTTGGTGTGTATGTGCATAGATCCCCGAAAGTAGGCAGTCAGGTCGAGAAGGTTGTTAGGAAGGCATATGGAGTCTTGGCTTTTATTGGTAGAGGGATTGAATTTCGGAGCCGCAACGTCATGTTGCAACTGTACAAAACTATAGTGCGGCCGCACTTGGAGTATTGTGTGCAGTTCTGGTCCCCACATTATAAGAAAGATGTGGAGGCATTGGAGAGGGTACAGAGGAGGTTTAACAGGATGTTGCCTGGTATGGAGGGCAGGTCTTATGAAGAGAGGCTGAGGGAATTGAGGTTGTTTTCGTTAGAAAGGAGGCGGCTAAGAGGAGACCTTATCGAAACATATAAGATGATTAGAGGTTTAGATAGGGTGGACAGTGATAGCCTTTTCCCTAGGATGGAGAAAGCTAGCACGAGGGGACACAGCTTTAAATTAAGGGGTGATAGTTATAGGACGGATATCAGAGGTAGGTTCTTTACCCAAAGGGTGGTTCGGGAGTGGAATGCCCTGCTGCAGCAGTTGTAGATGCGCCAAGTTTGGTGGCGTTTAAGAGGTTAGTTGATAAGTATATGGAAGAGAAGGGAATGGTTTAGTTAGGAGGTGCATTGCTTTTTATTTTGGTCGGCACAACATCGAAGGCCGAAGGGCCTGTTCTGTGCTGTAATGTTCTATGTTCTATGTTCTATGATTAGAGGTTTAGATAGGGTGGACAGTGATAGCCTTTTTCCTAGGATGGAAAAAGCTAGCACGAGGGGACACAGCTTTGAATTAAGGGGTGATAGTTATAGGACGGATATCAGAGGCAGGTTCTTTACCCAAAGGGTGGTTCGGGAGTGGAATGCCCTGCCTGCAGCAGTTGTAGATGCGCCAAGTTTGGTGGCGTTTAATAGGTTAGTTGATAAGTATATGGAAGAGAAGGGAATGGTTTAGTTTGGAGGGGCATTGCTTTTTATATTGGTCGGCGCAACATCGAAGGCCGAAGGGCCTGTTCTGTGCTGTAATGTTCTATGTTCTATGTAAATGTTGCACCTCTTCTATAGCCTGCTGTCTGCAATTTAAAATCTAAGACACCTGCTTTTTTAAAGAGTTAATGCACTATGATCTCTTCTTGTTTTAGTATTTCTTTTGTTAAACATCACATTTTTAACCTTGCATATGCAATGCTATATTGTCAACAAATAGCTATTGAAACTACTGGATCAGTTTTTCAACATGCAGACAGTTTTTTTTAAAAGGCTAGCTTTTAAATAGTGATAGCTTGATAGTTCCACAAACCATAAATGTCCTTTTTAGAGCATTTACAACCTCTCTAAAGATTCACAACTCCCACATAGTAGAATAAACCCTACCCCCAGCAAAAAGTGGGGCCTGTTTGAACTCAGCACAGAGTTCAAAATGACCCTGCTGAGTTTGGTTCCTATCTGTTGGAGTCCCACCTTGACCATGTTCCCATCTTTCTGCACTGTAGGGTTCTATGATTCATTCCCCGGTGAAAGTAGAATTCATAATAAATAGATGCAAAACTTCATGATCAGGGTTCTGCCTACCATTTCCAAAGTTCTGTAGTGTCCATAGTTTCACAAAAATCTTGCCCAATATTTCTTTGAGAGGTAATTACCATTTGGTACCTTTTATAGTTTGCCCTTATTTTTGTGTGCTAGCAGATGTTCAGTTGCACAGCACAGTGAAAATTGAGCCTCAATATTTGTAGATATCTGCAGCAACAGTTAAAACACCAGCAAGTGGGAGTAGGAACAATGGCTTTATTGTTTTGTCCCCCTGCTTAGCAAAAGGCAAGGATTTTATTGACACCTGGAATGAACTAATTCAGCAATACAATGAAAATGGAAACAGTGACATTTTCTACTGATCTTTTACTCATCAATTTTATGATTAAGTGACAGCAACCATAATGGGTTCTTCCATGCTTTATATTTAGTTTTAAATAGACTTAGTGAGTACCAAAAAATAACAATATATTGTAATGAACATTTATGAATCTTCAAGAAAGACTGTTAATAAGAATTGTGTATGCCACCAGACATGGCTTATCATAGTTAAGTTGAGCACATCTCTTTCCTCTCGCCTCATCACAGTGTAAACCTAGAAAAAGCACCAGAAGAAGGGAATAATTTATTGCATGTCAAAGTTCATCTCCACAACACTGTGAAATTGTGCTTAATATCAGCATGAATGGATCAGTAAAAATGAGCACTTGAGCCAAATCATTACATCTGCACCCAGAACAGGAATAATTGCAGATGAGCATTGATGCATCATTCGAGAGTGCAAGTGGTGAGACCTTTTACTTCCCTTCACTTATCAGTGAAGTCATGCCCCAGATAAATATTTTGCCCTTAAAATTCCATGCAGTTTATTCTGATTTCAGTGCCACAACCTCCGATTAGATCACTTGCAAAAACTTGTGATTGAGAACCAAGAGAAATCCTCGCAGAATTTCGAGGATGTTGTTTGGAATTCTTTGGTTTTTATAAGAAAGTGATAAGCAAGAGGAATTTTGTTGACGTTCCAGTACCATTTCCTGAGGTTTTTTAAAATTTTTGCTCCCAAGTTGTGATGTTTCTGCCACTTTTGACTGCTTTGCCTGACTTTATTCTTGTCGCTCTAATAAGCGAATGTGGCTATTGTCATGGAAACAGACCAGATTAGCAAAAGGAAAAATAATGGACGAAGCTCTGAGAATTAACCTTTCTTATGTTATATTTGAAGTACGTTTTGCTTTTGTGAGTTATAGATTTTATTTGTTGTATTTTCTTCCACCCCACACAAAAATAAATGACAAATGACAGAGCATAGCTTTGCTCTCAACAATGCGATAAGAATCTGTGAGAGCGGGACTCAAAATATGTCTGTCCCATCTTTAAATGCATTTAGTAATGGCATATTCACAAACTCCTGGAGTACAGAATTCTAAAAATTTGCCACCCTATAAGTTAAGAAATTTCTCCTTTTTCTCGGGAGCAAGTGGTAGTGTAGCGGTATTGTCACTGGATTCATAATCCAGCCACCCTGGGTAATTCTCTGGATCTTGGTTTGAATCCCAACATGATTCCAGATATTTACTGATTTCAAAAATCTAATATGACTTGTGCAACCATTGTCAATGGTTGTAAAAACCCAACAAGTTGACGAATTTCCTTTTGTAGAAGAGAATCTGCCACTGATGCTCAATCTGCCTATATAGAACATAGAACATAGAACATAGAACAATACAGCACAGAACAGGCCCTTCGGCCTTCGATGTTGTGCCGACCAAAATAAAAAGCAATGCCCCTCCAAACTAAACCATTCCCTTCTCTTCCATATACTTATCAATTAAACTCTTAAACGCCACCAAACTTGGCGCATCTACAACAGCTGCAGGCAGGGCATTCCACTCCTAATCACTCTTTGAGTAAAGAACCTACCTCTGATATCCGTCCTATAACTCATACCCCTTAATTTAAAGCTGTGTCCCCTCGTGCTAGCTTTCTCCATCCTAGAAAAAGGCTATCACTGTCCACCCTATCTAAACCTCTAATCATCTTATATGCTTCCATAAGATCCCCTCTTAGCCGCCTCCTTTCTAACGAAAACAACCTCAAATCCTTCAACCTCTCTTCATAGGACCTGCCCTCCATACCAGGCAACATCCTGGTAAACCTCCTATGTACCCTCTCCAATGCCTCCACATCTTTCTTATAATGTGGCGACCAGAACTGCACACAATACTCCAAGTGCGGCCGCACTAGAGTTTTGTACAGTTGCAACATGATGCTGCGGCTCCTAAATTCAATCCCCCTGCCAATAAAGCTAAGACTCCATATGCCTTCTTAACAACTTTATCCACTTGACTGCCTACTTTCAGGGATCTATTGACACAGACACCAAGATCCTTCTGTTCCTCAACACTATTAAGAGCCCTACCATTAGCCCTATACTCTACACATTTATTGTTCCTGCCAAAGTGCATTACCTCACACTTTTCCACATTAAACTCCATTGCCACCTCTCGGCCCAGCTCTGCAACTTGTCCAAGTCACTCTGTAAACTAAAACACCCCTCTTCACTATCTACCACTCCACCAACTTTAGTATCATCTGCAAATGTGCAAATGAACATCTATATGTGACTCCAGACCCACAATGTGGTTGAAATTGCCTAGCAAGCCACTCAGTTCAAGGGGCAATTATAGATGGGCAATGAATGCTGGCCCAGCCAGAGCTAATCATGTCCCATGAATGAATTAAAAAAAAACTTTACCCCCTTGAGCTGTGGCCACACCTTTCCTGTGCAGGCTGCTGCTCTTTTTCTCCACAAGTCACAGTTTCTGAGAGTGCAGCTCTCTTTTTCAATTGCATTCTTTCTGGTACCCAGGTAGAATCCAATCTTGCTCACTGCTCTGATACTTGTGCAATTCCAAGAGAGTGGCTACCCACTAGTGAAGTTCTTAGTGGTGGTTCCTTTCATGACCTGCCTGTTGCAGTTTTAATTACACTTACCCCCGGAAAGGAGCCTTGCTTATCTTCAACTGCTCATAGCAGACAGGTTCTGAACATCAGCTGTCCCCAGAACGTTTGCAGAGAGAGACTTTAATTAGCCCTTAACTACTTTAGTTGGTCAGTTTAAGAATACAGCTAAATTCAGAAGCCGCACTCCCAACTTCAGCCCAGGGAAATCAGAGCTGGTGGAAACAGAGACTTCTGCCTCTGTTTAGCTCAAATTAGGCCCAACATATTTTTCGATGTTCCTATTATTTGTTCAGTTTCTGCCTCCAAGGGACCAACTTTAGCTATTCTTTTTATATCCTTGTAAAAGTTCTTACAGTCAGTTTTAATTTTCTGGATAGCTTGCTCTCGTGTTCTATTTTTTTCACTTTTATGAGCTTTTTTGTGGCTCTTTGGATTTGAAAAGACTTCCAATTCTCAGGCTCATTACTGTTCTTTATACCATGTATAAACCTCATCTTTTCACCCAGTATTATCCTTAATCTACTTTGTAAGCTATGGTCTTTCTTGTGAAACTTACTTTTCAGTAGGATACATTTTGTATTGTTTCTTAAATTTTTCCACTGTTTGGGTAAATAGACTAAAAGTTGCAGTGATAAACAATCCACCTTGGCCAGCCTCTCATGCCTCTGTGTTTGGCATGGTTTAAGCTTAAGAATTTGCTTTGGATCTGCAGCAGGTTGTTTTCAAAGTTAGTGGAATTCACTTGTAGTGAGTTTACTTTGTCCAAGTGTATCTTCAAGTATGAGATTACAAATTAATTCTGTCTCTTTGCATAATATGAGATCTAAAATAATTTTATCCCTAGTTGCTTCCACAATGTGGTGTTCCAGGAAATTGTGACAAAAGCATTTTACAACTTTATCTTACATCAATCAAATTTGCTAATTTGATTGATGGAGTCTAATCTAAATTTCCCCTCCCCCCACATTTCTATATTGTCTTTGTTATCAGTTCCAATTATTTCTCGCTTAATGCACTGCCTAACAGCATAACCATTGCAAGTGGTTGGGACAGGGGTCTATAAACCACTGTCACCAGCATTCATTGGTCCTTGTTACTACTAATCTCCACCCATACTATTTCTCCTTTGTGATTTTTCTGAGCCAAGATCCTTTCTCATTCATGCCATTATGTCTGTTATTCTTTGCTATCAAGGATAATCCTTTTTTGGTGTTCTGTCTGTATTTTTGAAATGAAAGGGGACAAATGTCGGAGGCAGAAACAGCTGTGCTGAATGAATTAATAAGCACAACGTTAATATTTAAATCGGCTTTGGGCGTGAATTGTTCGTGCCAGCAAAACGGGGCTGGGCAGATGGCTTTCAACTGGTTCATACCTGGCATGAAAGCCTCATATTCCATCTTCCCGATGCACCAATTGACTGGCTCAAAGGGTCAAAGATTTTACCCATGATGTTTCCAATGCTTCTGAACTCCGGCTGGGTTTATGGTCCAATCAAAACCTCTTTTACGCTTGTAATTTTTCATTAGGTCTTTCCTGTTGTTGTTTTTAATGTCTCATGTTTTATTTTAATTTAAAGCAAAACACTTCCGATCAAAATTGCAACTATTTACTCTGTAATTCCTTTTATTTTTAAAGTTTGCAGGTTTATTTTTATTTCAAACTCTGCATGTCCCTGTGTTAAACGGCCAATCTTTTTCTGCCATGTAGCACCAATTCAACATGTGCTTTGATTTTAAAAATAACGTTTTCTTGCTTTAGTTTCATTTTTTGAGTGATATTGCTACAAAGATCCTTTCTCCTCTTTGTCAGTTTGTTCTGTTTTTGATCCTGGTACCTTTTCAAGATTACTCAGTACACAGGTTGGCAAAGGAGGTTATCAACATTGCAACTGTCCTTTATTGCTTCAGCAATCAAACTAACAAGAAAATCTGATCCTGCGATCCCATAATGTACTGACTTACAAAGTATCCTTACAAACCAGACAAAGTATACAGTACATACTACTCTGTCATTCCCCACTCTGCTGTACTGATCTATTATCTATTTCTCTGCTTAATGTTAAGTGATTAGCATTGCTGTCTCACAATGCCACAGACATTTGAGTCCAGCCTGTCTGTAGAATTCTGCATTTTCACCCCATGCCTGTGTAGGTTTCCTCCCAGGTGCTCCAGTTTCATCCCACAGTCCAAAGATGTGCGGCTTGGTTGATTGACCATGGTAAATTGTCCCTTAGTCCAAGGAAGTACGCAGGGTAAATACATAGGGTTACGGGGATGGAGCCCGGAAGGGCTTGTTGTTGCAGCGCTGTACTGTACTGTAGAACATAGAACATAGAACATTACAGCACAGAACAGGCCCTTCGGCCTTCGATGTTGTGCCGACCAAAATAAAAAGCAATGCCCCTCCAAACTAAACCATTCCCTTCTCTTCCATATACTTATCAATTAACCTCTTAAACGCCACCAAACTTGGCGCATCTACAACAGCTGCAGGCAGGGCATTCCACTCCCTAATCACTCTTTGAGTAAAGAACCTACCTCTGATATCCGTCCTATAACTCATACCCCTTAATTTAAAGCTGTGTCCCCTCGTGCTAGCTTTCTCCATCCTAGGAAAAAGGCTATCACTGTCCACCCTATCTAAACCTCTAATCATCTTATATGTTTCAATAAGGTCCCCTCTTAGCCGCCTCCTTTCTAACGAAAACAACCTCAAATCCCTCAACCTCTCTTCATAAGACCTGCCCTCCATACCAGGCAACATCCTGGTAAACCTCCTCTGTACCCTCTCCAATGCCTCCACATCTTTCTTATAATGTGGGGACCAGAACTGCACACAATACTCCAAGTGCGGCCGCACTAGAGTTTTGTACAGTTGCAACATGATGCTGCGGCTCCTAAATTCAATCCCCCTACCAATAAAAGCTAAGACTCCATATGCCTTCTTAACAACTTTATCCACTTGACTGCCTACTTTCAGGGATCTATTGACACATACACCAAGATCCTTCTGTTCCTCAACACTATTAAGAGCCCTACCATTAGCCCTATACTCTACACATTTATTGTTCCTGCCAAAGTGCATTACCTCACACTTTTCCACATTAAACTCCATTTGCCACCTCTCGGCCCAGCTCTGCAACTTGTCCAAGTCACTCTGTAAACTATAACACCCCTCTTCACTATCTACCACTCCACCGACTTTAGTGTCATCTGCAAATTTACTGATCCATCCTCAATACCCTCATCCAGATCATTTATAAAAATTACAAACAGCAGGGGGCCCAAAACAGACCCCTGAGGTACACCACTTGTCACCGAACTCCACGATGAATATCTCCCATCAACCACCACCCTCTGTCTTCTATCTGCCAGCCAATTCCTAACCCAATTAGCTAAATCACCCTCTATCCCATACATCTGCATTTTCTGCAGAAGTCTTCCATGGGCCAACTTATCAAACGCCTTACTAAAGTCCATATATACTACATCAACCGCCTTACCCCCATCCACCTCTTTGGTCACTTTCTCAAAAAACTCAATGAGGTTAGTAAGGCATGACCTACCCTTCACGAAACCATGCTGACTATCTATGATTCTCTGATACTAAATATCTAAATCTCCCACTACCTGGACCCTCCCAAATCTCTTATGTTAAAGCCCAAACCTCAGCCTCTTTTATATTATATGCCGGGACACTAATCCCAGTCCAGTTTAAGTGATGCTCTTCCGAACAGAACAGCTCCCTCGTTCTGCAGTCCTATTGCCAGTAATCCATGAATCAAAACCTCCTCTTCCCCACCACACCTTGAATCACAAATTTATTTTTTTTAACCTGGTTGATTCAAAGCCTCTTAATGAGTGGCTCTGGTAACAACCTGGACATTTATTTCCTTTGAGGTTCTATGTTTTAATCTGAACCCCAATTTTGAGGAAAACCTCATTCCTTGATCTATCTGTGGTGTTGGTTCTTTATATGGATGGTAATAACCTGATCCCCATCCTCCTGCTCCAAGTTCATCTCTAACTGTGTGGAGATGTCCTTAACCCTAGCATTGAGCAAAGCTTCCCATTGCAGTTAGAGGCCACTATCTATCCCACTGACTGTACTGTTCCCTATCACTGACATTTGTTTGCATTCCATTTGAACAGCATCCTGCATCATGGTGCCACAATCAATTTGTTCATGCATCTGGCAGTCCTTGTTTTCAAGGACTGTTTGTCAAAGTCAATGGCTGAGGATGCCCATTCACTATATACAGATTTTGTGGGCTGAATGGCCTCCTTCTGTACTATATAGTTTTGATGACTCTATGACACATTCCTGACTCACAGTTACAGCTTCCTGTCCCTGACCATTGACCAACCCTCACACTGGGAGGTTGTCACACCTCTGAGGTTAAATAGAGTGTCTATCTAATCAGTTTTGGCAGCACCAGGAGCGTATTAGTGGGTTTTGTCCAGACTGTAAAACAAGGAGGAAGAAAGCCCAGGGATCCCTAGAAATAGGGATTTTGGGCAGGTCAGAGAGGGGAGTGGAGAGAGAGGTGTGGTGAGTTAATGCCACAAGTAGGTAGGAAGAAAAAGGGTGGGGGGGTGTGCTGCTATCTGAGCAGGGTTGCAGCCGATCCTAAAAGAACAGCCACTAAAGATAAAATACACTTAATTCTTGTCTTTTGAAGATATTTTAAAAACAGGGAGCCTACGACCAGTGGTGTGCCTCAGGGATCAGTGCTGTGTCCATTGTTATTTGTCATTTATATTAATGATTTGGATGAGAATAGAGGGGCCATAATTACTAAGTTTGCAGATGACACTAAAATTGATGGCAGAGTGGATAGTGAAGAAAGTTATTCCAATTGCAATAGGATCTTGACCAATTGGGCCAGTGGGCTGATGAATGGCGGATGGAGTTTAATTAATGCGAGACAATGCATTTTGCTTGAATCAGAGCAGTTAATGGTAGGGCATTGGGGAGAGTTATAGAACAGAGATCTAGGGGTATATAGAACATTACAGCACAGAACAGGCCCTTCGGCCTTCGATGTTGCGTCGACCAATATAAAAAGCAATGCCCCTCCAAACTAAACCATTCCCTTCTCTTCCATATACTTATCAACTAACCTCTTAAACGCCACCAAACTTGGCGCATCTACAACTGCTGCAGGCAGTGCATTCCACTCCCGAACCACCCTTTGGGTAAAGAACCTACCTCTGATATCCGTCCTATAACTATCACCCCTTAATTTAAAGCTGTGCCCCTCGTGCTAGCTTTCTCCATCCTAGGAAAAAGGCTATCACTGTCCACCCTATCTAAACCTCTAATCATCTTATATGTTTCGATAAGATCCCCTCTTAGCCGCTTCCTTTCTAACGAAAACAACCTCAAATCCCTCAGCCTCTCTTCATAAGACCTGCCCTCCATACCAGGCAACATCCTGGTAAACCTCCTCTGTACCCTCCCCAATGCCTCCATATCTTTCTTATAATGCGGGGACCAGAACTGCACACAATACTCCAAGTGCGGCCGCACTAGAGTTTTGTAGAGTTGCAACATGACGTTGCGGCTCCGAAATTCAATCCCCCTACCAATAAAAGCTAAGACTCCATATGCCTTCTTAACAACCTTCTCGACTTGACTGCCTACTTTCAGGGATCTATGCACAGACACACCAAGATCCCTCTGTTCATCAAGACTACTAAGAATCCTACCATTAGCCCTATACTCTACACATTTGTTATTCCTGCCAAAGTGCATTACCTCACACTTTTCCACATTAAACTCCATTTGCCACCTCTCGGCCCAGCTCTGCAACTTGTCTAAGTCTCTTTGCAAACTATAACACCCCTCTTCACTATCTACCACTCCACTGACTTTAGTGTCATCTGCAAATTTACTAATCCATCCTTCAATACCCTTATCCTTCAATATGTTCATTGACTCCACTTTCAAGGAGCTTAAGTGGATAGTGCTGAAGAAGGCATTTGACATGGTTGGTTTCATGAGTTGGAACATTGAATAGAAGAGTTGGGAGTCTTGTTGAAGTTGTACAAGACATTGGTAAGGCCACACTTGGAATACTGTGTGCAATTCTAGCCATCCTATTATAGAAAGGATATTATTAAACTGGAAAGAGTGAAGAAAAGATTTACTCGAATGCTACCTGGACTTGGTGGATTGAATTACAAGAAGAGGCTGAATTGACTGAGAGTTTTATCTTTGGGGCATAGGGGGCTGAGGGGTGATCTTAGAGGTCTATAAAATAATGAAGGGCATAGACAAGGTATTTAATCAATTTTTTCCCCAAGGTGGAGGAATCTAAAACTAGAGGGCACAAGTTTAAGGTGAATGGGGACAGATATAAAAGTGTCCAGAGGGGCATTTTTTTCACACAAGGGCTGGTGAGTGTCTGGAACAAGTTGCCAGAGATAGTTGTAGACGCTAGTTCAATTTTATCTTTTAAAATGCATTTACATAGTTATATGGGCCAAATGCGGGCAATTGGGATTAGTTTAGGAGTTTTAAATAGAAAAGGGTAGAATGGACAAGTTGGGGTGGAGGGCCTGTTTCCTTTCTGTAAACCTCTATGACCCTGTGATTCTATTGTCTTCCCATTCCTGTCTCTCTGCTCACACCAACAGTTTTCTGGCGTGGACAAAATATTAGGCTCTATTGGCTTCTTAGAAGCCTAATTTATTCAAACATGGTGGACGAGCTAGTGGTTTTTGGTACCTGTGCGATTTCCCCCCCTGCCCCCCCCCCCCATATTGTGAGGAAGTGTGGTGGAGTGGATGTTCACCTGTTTTACATGACCAGCAGGGGCACGTAAACTTATGTCTTGTTCTGGTAGGAGCAATATATAAGTAGTTGTTCATGTCACCCAGATAATTTACCAATGATTATTGCATAACTTAAACAATTTTTTAAAGGGAGAAAATGGATTACTGTTCATCGATTTGTATCAAGGATAGCAGCATGTTTATTGTTTAAAATGTGCCCCACCAAAGCAGAATATTTGGACCAATTGCTGGATGGGATAACTTTATGAATTCCCTGGAGCATCGAAGAATGAGGGGAGATTTGATAGAGGAGTATAAGATTTCGATGGGGATAAATAGAGTGAATGCAAACAGGCTTTTTCCATTGAGGTTAGGGGAGAAAAAAAAACCAGAGGGCATGGGTTAAGGGTGAAAGGAGAAAAGTTTAAAGGGAATATTAGTGGGGGGGCTTCTTCACACAGAGAGTGGTGGGAGTGTGGAATGAGCTGCCAGATAAAGTGATAAATGCAGGGTCACTTTTAACATTTAAGAAAAACTTGGATGGGCTCATGGCTAAGAGGGGTGTGGAGGGATATGGTCCAAGTGCAGATCAGTGGGACCAGGCAAAAAATGGTTCGGCACAGACAAGAAAGGCCAAAAGGCCTGTTTCTGAGCTGTAATTTTCTATGGTTTTCTATGGAATGGTTTTGGATGCTCATGGAACAAAAATCAAAACTAACCAGTTTGCTGAATTGTTAAAAATTCATTCTTGGGATTTGAGTGTCACTTGCAAGACCAACATTTATTGCATGTATGATAAGGTGATGATGATGGTTTAAAATAATGTGGCGGGGGAGTGGGAACCAGAATAGCAGGCTAATAAGTTTAGGGACTGGGGAGAAATGCAAGACCGAGATAAACAAAGCACAAAGGGAAGTCGTTGGAGCTTTGGCAGGACTGGAGGTCTACAGTGCATTTGTTTCAATGCAAGAAGTACAACTGAGTCAAGAAGAATACCAAGGCTTTTTATGCATACATTATGAGCATACATTACATACAAGAGTGTAGCAAGAGAAAGAGTAGGCCCACTCAGGGACAATGGATGGACGTAATGCATGGAGCTACAGAAAGTGGGTGATATCCTTACTGAATACGTTGGTATTGACCAAGGAGAAGAACATGACAGATGTTGAGGTCAGGGAAAGGTGAGCGAATGCTCTATAGAATATCAATGTATCGAAGGAGGGAGTGTTGGGTCTCGTAAATTGTATTAAGTAGACAAGTCCTCGGCCTAGATGGGATCTATTCCAGGTTAATGGGATAGGTCAAGGGAAAAAAATAGCCAAGGTCTTAACAGATATCTTCACGTTCTCTTTGACCACAGGTGAAGTTTCAGCAGACTGGAGAATAATCAATGTTGTTTTAAGGAAGGAAGTAAGGATAATCCAGAAAATTATAGGCCGATGAGCCTGACATCAGTGGTGGGGAAGCTTTTGAAGCAAGTACTGAGGGATAGGTTATCTGCATATTTGGAATAAAATGGACTAGTTAGAGTCAGGCAGCATGGTTTTGTACAGGGAAGGTCATGTCTCACCAATATGATTTTTTTTAAAGAGGTGACAAAGATGATTGATTCAGGAAGGACTGTGGATGTAGTTTATATGGACTTCAATAAGACATTTGGCAAGATCCCACATGGCACACTGGTAGCAAAACTAAAGTCATATGGGATTTGGATTGGGCTGATTAGGTGGATACAGAACTGGCTTGAGCGTAGAAGACAGTCTTGTTGGAAGGGTGTTTTTCAGAATGGAGATCTGTAGCTAGTGGATCAATGATCAGGCATCAATGCTGGGACCTCTTTTGTTTGTAGTATGTATAAACGATCTGGGTGAAAATGTAAGTGGTCTGATTAGTAAATTTGCAAATGACATGATAATTGATGGAGTTGCTGATAGTTTCCGGGATTGTCTGAGTCTCCAACAGGATATAGATAAATTGGAGATTTGGACACACAAATGACAGATGAAAGTTAATCCGGACAACACGACGACACGAAGGTTGGTGGTCTGTGGATAGTTTGGAGGGATGTCAGAAGACATAGATAGGATGCAAGACGGGGCAGAGAAGTGGCAGATGGACTTCAACCTGGATAAATGTGTAGTCGTCCATTTTTGTAGGCCCAATGGGATGAAGGAGTACGATATCAAGAGTAGGACTCTCAGCAGTGTTGAGGAGCAGAAGGACCTTGGGTTCACTGGTTCATAAGACTCTTAAATCAGCTTTGCAGGTAGAGGATGTGTCAAGAAGGCGTATGGTGTGCCAGCCTTCATTAATAGAGTGATTGAGTTTTGGAGTTGGGAGGTAATGCTTGTCAGACCCCACTTGGAGTACTGTGTGCAGTTCTGGTCGCCTCACTACAAGAAGGATGTGGAAGCTATTGAGAGGCTGCAGAGGAGATTTACAAGGATGTTGCCTGGATTGGAAGGCATGCCTTAGATTAAGGGAGCTAAGTCTCTTCTCCCTGGAGAGACGAAGGTTGAAAGCTGATCTGATAGGGGCTGGATTCTCGGAAGCTATTTCCTAGTGCTGAAATGGTCACTATGAGAGGACACAGGTTTCAGGTGCTGGGGAGCAGGTAAGAGATGTCAGGGATAAGTTTTTCACTGAGGGTGGTGAATGAGTGGAATCGGCTGCCATCAGTGGTGGTAGAAGCGAACTCGCTGGGGTCTTTTAAGAGACTTCTGGATGAGTACCTGGGATTGAGAGTTACAGATAGGCCTGGTCAGTATGGATATGATCGGCACAACTTGTAGGCCGAAGGGTCTGTTTGGGCTATGTTCTATTAGTGTTCTATGTTCTATTAAATGTAAGGTAATGCGTTTTGGAGGATCAAATTTCAATGTGAATTTTACTTGTAAATGGGAGCATCCTTAGAAACATCCTTGGTAGGCAAGTCCACAATTCCCTAAAAGTGACAACACAGGTGCCAAGATGATTGAAAAAGGTATATGGCATGCTTATCCTCATCAGCTTGGGTATTGACTACAAGATTTGGCAAATCATTTTGTAGCTATATAAAACCTTGTTTAGGCCACATTTGGAGTATTGCATGCAGTTCTGGTCATCAGACTACCAGAAGGAAGTGGAAGCTTTGGAGAGAATGCAAAGAAGGTTTATCAGGATGTTGCCTGTTCTCAGAGGCATTGACTATGAGGAGAGGCTGACTAAACTAGGATTAATTTCACTGGAAAGATGAAGGCTGAGGGGAGACCTGATAGAGGCCTACAAAATTGAGAGGCATAGACCGGGTGGATTGTCGGAGGCTTTTTCCCAGGGTGGAAGTGTCAGTTACAAGTTGGCATAGACTTGAGATGAGAGAAGCAAAGTTTCAGGGAGATGTGTGAGGGAAGGTTTTCACCCAGAGTGTGGTGCATGTCTGGAACTCACTGCCACAGTAGGAAGTGGAAGCAGGCACATTAACAATGTTTAAGAGGCATCTGGATGAGTACATGCATAGGGAGGGAATAGAGATCTAAGGACTTAGTAAGGGCAGAAGGTTATTTTTAGTTACGGCATCATGATCGGCACAGGCTTGGAGAGCCAAAGGGCTATTTCTGTGCTGCTCTTTCCTTTGTTCTTCATTCCTGAAAGGCAGCAGAACGTTCTGATACACCAATAGGGCTATTGCAGAGTATTTACATGGCTAATTATCAACATAACCTTCTCATTCCTTCTCCCTTTAATGCTTTCCATTTAAAGCATTTATAGTATTCTCGACTACACTTGCAGTATTTGAATTCCACTTTCTCATCATCTCTGGACAAAGTAGTTCTTATGAATCCCCTGCACGATATAGAACATAGAACATTACAGTGCAGAACAGGCCCTTCGGCCTTCGATGTTGCGCCGACCAATTATGAAAAAAGCAATGACCCTCCAAACTAAACCATTCCCTTCTCTTCCATAAACTTATCAACTAACCTCTTAAACGCAACCAAACTTGGCGCATCTACAACTGCTGCAGGCAGGGCATTCCACTCCCGAACCACCCTTTGGGTAAAGAACCTACCTCTGATATCCGTCCTATATCTATCACCCCTTAATTTAAAGCTGTGTCCCCTCGTGCTAGCTTTCTCCATCCTAGGAAAAAGGCTATCACTGTCCACCCTATCTAAACCTCTAATCATCTTATATGTTTCGATTAGGTCCCCTCTCAGCCGCCTCCTTTCTAACGAAAACAACCTCAAATCCCTCAGCCTCTCTTCATAAGACCTGCCCTCCATACCAGGCAACATCCTGGTAAACCTCCTTGTACCCTCTCCAATGCCTCCACATCTTTCTTATAATGCGGGGACCAGAACTGTACACAATACTCCAAGTGCGGCCGCACTAGAGTTTTGTACAGTTGCAACATGACGTTGCGGCTCCGAAATTCAATTCCCCTACCAATAAAAGCTAAGACTCCATATGCCTTCTTAACAACTTTATCCACTTGACTGCCTACTTTCAGGGATCTATTGACACATACACCAAGATCCTTCTGTTCCTCAACACTATTAAGAGCCCTACCATTAGCCCTATACTCTAAACATTTATTGTTCCTGCCAAAGTGCATTACCTCACACTTTTCCACATTAAACTCCATTTGCCACCTCTCAGCCCAGCTCTGCAACTTGTCCAAGTCTCTCTGCTATCTTCAACTATCCAAGTCTCCAACTATCTCTCTGATAATCTTCTTGAAGACTATCATGTTATTAGCCTCTAGTTTTGTTCTTTAAAACAATTCTGTGTTAACTCAATCAAAGCCTTTGAAGTTTAAGGATCTTCCTTGGGTAATCCCTTATTCTTGCCTGTGCAAGAAAAAGGGTGACCCAGCCTGTTCGTTCTTTCCTGATGGGAATAACCTTCGATTTTTGGTGCAATTCTTATGAAGCTATTTTGCACCCTGTCTACAGCCTCTACATAATTCTATGAGAATGAGAACCATGTAGTGTGTTCCAAGTGCGTACTCACCAAGGTTCCAAATTTCTACTTGCCTATTCTGTCCCTCTGGAAATAACATTGACTTTACAAGCTTTATTTCTTTTATGGTCTTGTAAACCTCTGTCTTAACAAAATATCATATTTCACTTATTTTACTTGAAATTCATTCATCAATTTTATACCTATTCTGCAATCTTACTGCTGTATAATTTATTGGCAATATTGGTCTCGGCAATTCCTAAATTTGGAATGATACCTACTTAAGGGATATAAAGTTTTGATTCAAAGTCTAAATCAATTATATAATTTGTGAACACCAGTGGGAATTGCATTGATCTTTTTGTGACTCCATTTTCATCCTTCTACCATTCTGTCTAGCTACCCTTTACCTCTAGGGTGGGATTTTCCACGTATTCCCATTGGTGGGATCTTCCAGTCCCACCAAAGGTAACCTTCCCTCATGGCAAGTTTCCTGGTGGTAGGATGGATGATTGATGCAAAATAAAGTTAACAATATCGAGAAGCAATAACATTTGGACAACCAATGTGATCCATCAGATTCAGCATGGTTCTATGAAGGGCAAATCATGTTTGACTAATTTGCTCGAATTCTTTGAGGGTATAATAAGCAAAGTGGATAATGGGGATCATATGGATATAATATGTCTGGACTTCTGGGAGGTGCTTGATAAAGTGCCACATGTTAATTTGCAAGGTTAGATCAGATGGAGTAATTGGGGTAATTTCTGCATGGTTTCCTGGGTGCTCTGGTTTCCTTCCACAGTCCAATAGATATGCTAGTTAGGTGGTTTGGCCATGCTCAATTCTCTCTCTATATACCTAAACAGGCGCTGGAATGTGGAGACTAGGGAATTTTTTACGGTGACGAAGTGTGTTAATGTAAGCCTACTTGTGACAATAAACAGGTTTTTGACCCTGATTATAAATTATACGTTTTATTTAACATTCCTCTTTTGTATTATGTATCTATACTATTTCTAATCTCATCTTCTGATTTCATGTTCATTTGATCCATCTTTCTGGTAAAAAAAAAACAAAATAATGTACGATATTTCTGCCGTTTCTTGTCATCTCTAATTTACTCTTATCTAATCCTTAATGCCTCAATTCCCAATCCATACTTCCTTTTCATTTATTTATTGTAGAGCATTTATTTTATGTTCTTTGGTAATTTAATTTCTTTGTTTTTCTTTGCCATTCTAGTTGTTTCTCAAACTCTCTCCAAATCACTTTCTATTTTTTCTTCCCATGTTCGCCCCTACTGTTTATGCACAAAGCGTGTGCCTCTTTCTTTACCCTTCATCTTTCACTCATTGTGTCTTTGTTCATCCATGATTGCCCATTGAGATGTAGTTTCTTTTTTTCCTAGTGGAATACATTTCTTTCCGGACTCTTACCAATGTTTTAAATGTTTCTCATTGCTCTTCTATATTACTGATTTCTAAATTTATTGTCCATTATATTTTCCCAATTTCCATTCTTGGTGTTTCAAAACTAATTTTTTTCTGATTTATTATCTGAGATTTTGCTATAATGCTGTCCTCTGCAGTTATTATCTTAAAATATGTTTATTATGTTATACAAAATGCCTAGGTGTACCTCTTTCTTTCATTTCTCTTATCTGTTCTGGATCATTCTCCATGAGAAGAAACTGTCTTAAATCTTCTGTTGTTGTCGTTCTGACATACAGACCTAGAAAGCCTTTTTGTGTGACTCTTTGCCTCTAAGAGTCTTGTGCACATTCTCATGAGTAACTCAGAATCACAGAATTGTTATGGCACAGAAGGAGGCCAATTTGGCCCATTATGTTTGCACTGGTTTGCCACATGAGTGTCATGACTTAGTGCCATTTCTTTGCCTTCTCCCCATTTCCCTGCGCATTGTTTCTATTAAAATAATCATCTAATTACTTCATTCCTTGACTCGCTTTACTACTCATCTGGCCGGTTTATTTTGTGTTAGCAGAAATTCTTCATGGTTATTATTCAATGTTTTCTTTTCACTAATTATCCCAATATTAAAATCAAACATTAAAAGCATGATGATTTTGTGATACACCTAGCCTAGCCGATAATTGTATGATTTGCAGTACAAAAAATGCAAATGTTAAGGAATAGTTATCCCAGTTGATGCAACTCGTTATTTAAAGTTGGGAGATTTAAAAAAAAACCCCATAAAAATACATTTCACTTTCAAAATTGCACATATTAGGGTGAGACAATAATAGACCAGAAACCTCTTTTTAAAAAAAAGTTTTGCAAAAATCAAAAGTGTTGTTTTTTTTAAATCAACTTTCAAAACAGCATGAAGGAAAACAAATGTCTTCTTCTATTTAAAAAAAAATGTCTGGAACTCTGCTGGCAAACTGCAAATCCTAACAGCATGTTGTTTATTTTTCAATGTTTTGTAAGCTGTCAACAAGTATGTGATGAATGAACAATCTCCATACAATCATCAGAAAAAGGAAGTTTCGGCAGATACTGATGAAAATGTTATAGTACAGAGAACGGTTAATTAAATTTTGTGTTATAAATATTTAATGAGTCTGTTGGTTCTCTTTTGTTCACTATCCTTATTGATTGATTGTTCTGAGATTTGTGCTCATTGTATCAGATTAGTTTATTACTGACCACTGAAGTACAATAAGACAAATGATCAAGGCTGAGATGTAAATTGCCTTTGTTTTACATTCACATTGACTTTTTTTTTAAATTAAATTAGGAGTACACGATCATCAGCATGAAAAAACTATCACAATATCAGAGGATGGATTTGTGCAGAGTCCGCGATTTCCTCAGAGTTACCCTCGGAATGTGGTACTCGTGTGGAGGTTAATAGCATCCGATGAGAATATGCAGATACAACTGACCTTCGATGAAAGATTTGGTCTTGAGGAACCAGAGAATGGACTGTGCAAGTGAGTGCATCCTTTTCAGATAAAGGTAGAACAAACTACTCTTTGTAAAAGAAAACTTGCTCTTAAGGTGAACTAAGAACAGCAACTTCATTTCATGTACATTCAATACACTGTCACGTAAGTGATGCTGGAGAGATTCTGAATAGTTTCTAAAAATATTCATATTATTGAGAATGCTGATATGGTGAAGTCTGTTTAAAGGAATCACTGATTAACAGAATCTAAACCAAAAGCTCAATCCATTCCAATAGGCTTTCTCTTTGATAATGTAAGTAATAATGACTGCTTTTTAAAACATCACAATGAGCTACTTAAGTTTAAAAGCTTCCATCAGTACACTTTGGAAACATGATGCCTAACAGCCATCAAATGAGCGTGCAATAGCTTCAAATAACAATTTATAAGCATAAAAGAAGCTCTATGCTTTTCTTGTGCGTTGTTTTTAATCTGAATTCTGCTTGTTTTCATTATATTTCACATTTCAGGTTTGGTAAAGAATTTCTCAGATGTTGATATACCATGTTGCTTATGCCATTTGAGGAAACTGAGGGCCATATGAATATAGAATAGTGAAATGATACAAAACAGAAAGAGGTTATTTGATCAAGTGTGCCTGTGCCAAATTTTTGGAAAAACTATCCAATTTGTCCTATTCACTACCCTTTCCCTATAGTCATACAACATAGAACATCGAACACTACAGCACAAACAGGCCCTTCGGCCCACAAGTTGTGCCGAACACATCAAAACCTACCCAGCCATAGACCTATCTATAACCCCCAATCCCATTGGATCCCATATACTCATCCAGAAGTCTTTTAAAAGACCCCAGCGAGTTCGCCTCGACCACCACCGACGGCAGCCGATTCCATTCACTCACCACCCTCTGAGTGAAAAACTTTCCCCTAGCATCCCCTCTGTACTTGCTTCCCTGCACCTTAAATCTGTGCCCTCTCGTCGCGACCATTTCAGCCCTGGGAAATAGTCTCTGAGAGTCCACCCTATCTATTCCTCTCAACATCTTGTAAACCTCTATCAGGTCGCCTCTCAACCTTCGTCTCTCCAGGGAGAACAGTCCCAGCTCCCTCAACCTGTCTTCATAAGGCATGCCTCCCAATCCAGGCAACATCCTTGTAAATCTCCTCTGCACCCTTTCAATAGCTTCCACGTCCTTCCTATAGTGAGGCGACCAGAACTGCGCACAGTACTCCAAGTGTGGTCTGACAAGGGTCCTATAAAGCTGCAGCATTACCTCCTGACTCCTGAACTCAATCCCTCGATGAATGAAGGCCAGTACACCGTAAGCTTTCTTAACCACATCCTCCACCTGGGAGGCCGATTTGAGAGTCTTATGGACCCGGACCCCAAGATCCCTCTGCTCTTCCACACAGCGAAGACTCCTACCTTTGATAGTGTACTCATTCATCCCGTTGGATCTGCCAAAATGGACCACAACACATTTATCCGCGTTGAAGTCCATCTGCCACTTCTCCGCCCAGTCTTGCATCCTGTCGATGTCATGCTGCAACTTCTGACATCCCTCCAGACCATCCACAACACCACCGACCTTCGTGTCATCGGCGAACTTACTCACCCATCCCTCCACTTCCTCATCCAGGTCATTTATGAAAATGACAAACAGCAAGGGTCCTAGAACAGGTCCCTGGGGCACTCCACTGGTGACCGACCTCCATGCAGAAAAAGAGCCATCCACAACCACCCTCTGCCTTCTGCAGGCAAGCCAGTTCTGGATCCACAAGGCCAAAGCCCCTTGGATCCCATGGCCTCTCACCTTCTCAAGAAGTCTTGCATGTGGGACCTTGTCAAATGCCTTGCTGAAGTCCGTGTACACCACGTCCACTGCTCTTCCTTCGTCAATGTGTTCAGTCACATTTTCGAAGAACTCAATTAAGCTCGTAAGGCACGACCTGCCTTTTACAAAACCATGCTGACTATTTCTAATCAACCTAAACTTCTCCAAATGCTCGTAAATCTTGTCCCTCAGAAGCCTCTCCATCAGCTTACCAACCACTGAGGTCAGACTCACCGGTCAGTAATTTCCAGGACTATCCCTGTTCCCTTTCTTGAAAATAGGGACCACATCCGCAATCCTCCAATCCTCCGGAACAAGTATTCATCCTTCAAATAGTTATTCAATTTCCTTTTAAAAATTAAGATTGAATTTGCTTCCACCGAATTGTTTATTTAGTGTTTTCCAGATCATATTCACTTGTTCCAGTTTTTTTAAAAAAAACTCCACATCTCGTCTCTTGTTCTTTTATCAATTACCTTCAACCTGTATCTATTGATTATTGATGTTTCTGCCACTCAAAACAGTTTTGCCATGGAGTTAAAGTCATAGAGGATTACAGCATGGAAACAGGCCCTTCAGCCCAAATTGTCCATGTCCCCCCTTTTTTTTTTTTAACCACTAGGTTAGTCTAATTGCCCGTGCTTGTCCAGATCCCTCTTACTGGTTTAACTGTCTAAACACTTTATAAAAGACAAACTTGTACCCACCTCTACTACTAACTCTGGCAGCTTGTTCCAGACACTCACTACCCGCTCTGAAAAAATTGTCCCTCTGGACCCTTTTGTATCTGCTCCCCTTTCACTGTAAGTCTAGGCTTAGATTCCCCTACTATTGGGAAAATATATAGGCTATATAGCTGATCTATGCCCCTGATTATTTTATAGACCTCTATAAGATCAGCCCTCAGCCTTCTGTGTTCCAGTAAAAGAAGTCCCAGTCTATTCAGCCTCTCCTTATAACCCAAGCCATTAAGTCCCGGTAGCATTCCAGTAAATCTTTTCTTCACTCTTTCTAGTTTAATAATATTCTTTCTATCATAGGGTGACCAGAACTGCACACGGTATTCCAAGTGTGGCCTTACCAATGTATTGCATAACTTCAACAAGAAGTCCCAACTCCTGTATTCAATGTTCTGACCAATGAAACCACGCATACCGAATGTCTTCTTCACCACTCTGTCCACCTGTGACTCTACTTTCAATGTGCTATGAACATAGAGCATAGAACATTACAGCGCAGAACAGGCCCTTCGGCCTTCGATGTTGCGCCGACTAATTAAAAAAGCAATGACCCTCTAACCTAAACCATTCCCTTTTCATCCATAAACTTATCTACTAACCTCTTAAACGCCACCAAACTTGGCGCATCTACAACTGCAGCAGGCAGGGCATTCCATACCCTTACCACCCTCTGGGTAAAGAACCTACCTCTGACATCCGTCCTATAACTACCACCCCTTAATTTAAAGCTATGTCCCCTCGTGCTAGCTTTCTCCATCCTAGGAAAAAGGCTATCACTGTCCACCCTATCTAAACCTCTAATCATCTTATATGTTTCAAATAAGGTCTCCTCTTAGCTGCCTCCTTTCTAACGAAAACAACCTCAAATCCCTCAGCCTCTCCTCATAAGACCTGCCCTCCGTACCAGGCAACATCCTGGTAAACCTCCTCTGTACCCTCTCCAATGCCTCCACATCTTCTTATAATGTGGGGACCAGAACTGTACACAATACTCCAAGTGCGGCCGCACTAGAGTTTTGTACAGTTGCAACATGACGTTGCGGCTCCGAAATTCAATCCCCCTACCAATAAAAGCTAAGACTCCGTATGCCTTCTTAACAACCTTATCGACTTGATTGCCAACTTTCAGGGATCTATGCACAAATACACCAAGATCCCTCTGTTCATCAACACTATTAAGAGTCCTACCATTAACCCTATACTCTACACATTTGTTATTCCTGCCAAAGTGAATTACCTCACACTTTTCCGCATTAAGCTCCGTTTGCCACCTCTCGGCCCAGCTCTGCAACTTGTCCAAGTCTCTCTGCAAACTATAACACCCCTCTTCACTATCTACCACTCCTCCGACTTTGGTGTCATGGTTCCCTTACTCAACCATTTCCTCCTCGCCTGACAGGGACATACTTATCAAGGACTCGCAGTAGCTGCTCCTTGAATAAGCTCCACATTTCAGATGTTCCCAGTCCCTAGTAGTTTCCTAGTCCAACCTATGCACTCGAATTCCCTCCTAATGGCCTCATAATTACCATTCCCCTGGCTATATCTACTGCCCCCAGGTTCATGCCTATCCCTTTCCATCACTAAGGTAAACGTAACCGAATTGTGGTCACTATCACCAAAATGTTCACAACTTTCAAGTCTAATGCCTAGTCTGGCTCATTGCCCAGCACCAAATCCAATGTAGCCTCACCTCTAGTTGGCTTATCTACATACTGAGTCAAAAAACCTTCCTGCACACTTTGTATAAAAATTGACCCCTCTTACGAGCTAGAGCTATAGCTATTCCAATCAATATTAGTAAAGTTAAAGTCCCCCATAACAATTACCCTATTACTTTCACTCCTGACCAGGATCGACTTTGCAATCCTTTCCTCTACCTCTCTAGAACTTTTAGGAGGTCTATAAAAGACTCCCAACAGGGTGACCTCTCCTCTCCTGTTTCTAATCTCAGCCCATACTACCTCAACAGACAAGTCCTCATCAAACTTCTTTTCTGTCACTGTGATACAGTCTTTGACTAATAATGCCACTCCTCCCCCCCTTCTACCTCCTTCTCTACTCTGACTGAAGCATTTGAACCCCGGAACCTGCAACAACCATTCCTGTCCCTGCTCTATCCATGTCTCTGAAATGGCCACAACATCGAAGTTCCAGGTACTGATCCAAGCTGCAAGTTCCTCCACCTTTATTGCGAATACTTCTTGCATTAAAGTATACGCATTTCAAACCATGCCCTACTCCACCCGTATGCTGCTGTGCTTTACAGTTCTCATCTATGACCCCCCCCCCCATTCTCGTCCCTCTTAACATCCAAGCTACTCAGGATCCCACCCCTCCTCTGAATCAGTTTAAACCCCTCTGCATAGCCTTTGCAAATTTTCCCCCCAAGATATTGGTTCCCCTCTGGTTCGGGTGTAGACCATCTCTCTTGTAGAGGTCCCACCTACCCCAGAATGAGTCCCAATTGTTCAGGAACCTGAACCCCTCCCTCCTGCACCATCCCCGCAGCCACGAGTTCAAACATTCCCTCTCTCTGTTCTTCTCTAAACTATCCCGTGGCACAGGCAAGAGTCCAGAGATAACCACTCTGCCAGTTTTGGCCCTAAGCTTCCACCCCAACTCCATAAATTTCTGTTTAATATCGCCTTCCCTTGTCCTACCTACATCATGTGTCCCTACATGAACTATGACTTGGGGCTGACTCCCCTCTCCCTTAAGAATCTTGAAAACCAGCTCTGAGACATCCTGGACCCCGGCCCCTGGGAGGCAACAGACCAGCCCTGTGTCCCCTAGATCTCTTTGTTCTATAATTTTTCCCAACGCCCTAGCACTAACTAAGTATTGACCTGCCCTGGTTCAATGTCCCAAAATGCATCACCTTGCATTTATCTAAATTAAACACCATCTGCCATTCGTCAGCCCACTGGCCCAATTGATCAAGATCCCATTGCAATCCGAGATAACTTTCTTCACTGTCCACTATGCCACCAATCTTGGTATCATTTGCAAACTTATTAACTATGCCTCCTTTTTGACAGCCCCATAAAATCTCCCCTTAACCTTCTCCACGTTAAGGGGAAAACCACTTTGATTAGTCTATTTGCTGAACAGAAGTCCCACATTCCTGATCTCAATCTAGTAAATCTTCTCTTGACCTCCCTGGGGCCTTCTCACGTTTCCTAAAGTGTTGTATCCAAAATAATGCACAATATATGTATAAAGCTTCAGCATCTCTTCCTTGCTTTTTTTGCTCTCTTCCTCTTTATATCAAGTCTGTGATCTGATGATTTTTTTTTCCAGAGATGTTTACAACCCGTCCTCTTGTGCATGCATATACCCAAGGTCTTTATGCTCCTGTATAGTTTGATTTATATCATTTCTCATTTCTCCTATCGAAATCTATTACTTCATACTTCTGTGTTAAGTTGCATGTTCTCCGTGTCTGCCCATTTTTCCCTCCATGTGTCCCTGAAGCATGTATCCTGAAGTATCCTTATTACTTTATTTATCTATATTTATATAGATTATATATACAAGGTCATTTCTATCAAATAGTGGTGTTAAAACTTATTGCTGGAAACAATACTGCAAATCTCCCTCCATCAGACTATCAAGCAAGAAGCTTGGGAGAGGAAAGAGGAGGAAGAAGAAGAAGGGTACATCTTTCCACTAGGGTTATATATGAAGTACCCATAACCCACACATCAATGGTCCCACCATCTTTATCTTCACTCTGTCACTGACCATTACATCAGCTTCCTGGCCATAATACAAAATTAAAAGCCACCATAGTAAGCTTTCTAAATTAAATTTATCAATGAAATCAAGTCATATTGCATGCAAGTCTGAACTATTTACGTGTGTGCATCCTTTCGTATGGCTTTGTTTGTATGAGTGCTCCATGGCAGTGCTTTGGAGGATAGACTGCTGGAGTGTTGTGACACCTCCAAGCCTTTGGAACACTATTATCTGCAGCGATAGTAACAGTACCAAGCTGACTTCTGGGGACTTGATTGTGAGCTTCCACTGAAGCACTCAGGTCGTTGGTGGAAGCTCATTATTCTGCAGTGTAGCCTGAGAAACAGGCCTTCAGACATTGCTTAAGAGCAAAGTACTGCAGATACTGTAAATCTAAAATAATGGCAAAATATTGGAAATGCTCAGCATGTTTGGTATCTATGGAACAAGAAACAAAGTTAACATTTCAGTTGTTGAAAGGTCAGTGAGCTGAAACATGAACTTTGTTTCACTCTTCACAGAGAACACATAAATATGCTCATGGATTTCACTACTGCTTCCTGCTGGAGAATCTAGGATTTCAAACTTTGCAAAATTCCCAGGTGTGGGCCGCTGCCTCCTCCTCCTCCAGTTACATTGACTGACTGCAGAGTTCCTAATAGGCTTCTCAACATATTAGGCATTTTGTTACATGTAACCATTAGCAATCTTTTGTGACTGATGTCCTTACCCAAGTCCTCTGGGACAGACCTCGTGTGAATTGGCTGCCTAGTGGGCAGGTACCTGCTCTTTCCTTTCACACTGTGCTGGTTGTCTCCAATGTCTCATCATGTGCAAATCCCATATTTTATCTATCCTCTACGATTCAGTGTCTGAATGGGTGACTGCGAGTGAGAAATCAGATGAGAATGTGTCTTCTTCACCACTTTCTTCTTGGTATTACCCCACTGGTTGATGTGCTTCTGAACATTGGGTATCTGAAAGGAAAAGGCACAGGGTAGAGTTGTGGGGAAAGTTACATCATTTGCAAATAGTAAGTAAGTAGAGATTGTAGAATGAGAACAAAGAACAAAACAGCACGGGAAACAGGCTCTTCATCCCAACGAGCCGGTGCCGCCACCCCGATGTCCCCACCTCTACCTGTGATCCCTGTCTATGTTTATAGATCTATGGATTAAAAACCAAATTTGAGACAATTTAGGGAGAATTTGTTTTGCCAATTAGCCTAAGAGCACATTTTGGGATGTGGGAGGAAACCGGAGCACCCGGAGAAAACCCATGCAAGCACGGGGAGAATGTGCAAACTCCCACAGATGCAGGCCCAAATCCACGTATCTGCACAGCACAGCGATAGTCACTGAGTGTTGCCTATCAAATGGTCAAGCATTCACTAATGACGTGAAGCACTACGATACTCCCAAAAAAATTCAAGAGCAGCCCTTGGAATGAACTAGAATCTGGGAAGGAGGATTACTATAATAAATTGAGGGCAATTTGATGAGCCTTCAGAACAGAAATTGCTTTAGCAGTAAAGCCTGAATAACACTATATGCAAATAGAGTCTGACAGACTAACTATGGGGCGTAAACTAATGCTCCCTAGCTCCAGCTGCCGATCCGTCCCAATCTGGGACTCTCGCACTAAATTGGCTCTGACACAATACTCCCCAGGATCAGTTCTGACCATGTGGCCCTCTTAAAAGGGCAGGGGTCACACTCTACTCCTTTTCCAATTTCTCCAAAAAGACATCAATTGCAGCATCAGAAAGTCTATGTGCTCCTTCCTATTCATATTCAGTTGTTGTTCTTCTATGTTTTCAATGTCAGATTGAGCTCTGGAGACATCTAGTACCTGCTCCAAATATAATGCTTTCAAGAGTCTTAAACAGTGCAGGCTTCCTGTCAGATGAACCAAACTCAATTTTGGGCTGCATACTGATCCTACCAATACACAGCACTACATACAGACAGCAAGTAAATGAGTAGGTCATGTGAAGATAGAATCTTTATCTATTGGCCCATGTGTTATTAGCACATTGTAATTCCTCTGCCAGTTTTTGGGGTTTATTCAATTCAATCCTCATAACCCCAAAGTTTCCAAATAGCGAAGAAAGATCATTTTAGGACTGACACTTTAGGAAACTTTTGAAACAATCCAAGTGTGGGGAAAAATAGGAAAAGACAACCCTTGGAATTGTTTAATTAAGTGGAAGTTACAAGAAACAGGGATATTAGAATTTTTTAATTAATTCATGGAAGTGGATATCACTGACAAAGCCAGCATTTGTTATCAACTTCCATTGCTCTTTACAGATAGTGGAAAATCACTTTCTTGAACTCCTACAGTTTATGCAGTGTATGTACACCCACAGTGCTATTAGGAAGAATTCCAGGATTTTTACCAAGTGGCAATGAACAAACAGCAATATATTTCCAAGTATGATGGCGTGTGGCATGGAGGTAGCTTGCAGCTGTTGTTGTTGCCCAGTTTTTTTATCCTTGTCCTTCGAGGTCAATGGTCTCCAAACTCTGATCCGGATGTGGCCCATGGGATGCTGTTCTAGGTTGTAGAAGTCATGGATTAGGGAGAATCTGTTGAAAGAGACTTGTTAGAGCTAATCCATCTAACCAACACATCTTTAGACAAGTTACCATGGCCAATCAACCTAACGTGGACATCTTTGGACTGTGGGAGGAAACCGGAGTATCTGGAGGAAACTCGCACAGACACAGGGAGAACTTGCAAACACCACATGGAGGTTGGAATTGAACCTGGTCTCTAGTCTGTGAGGCAGCAGCACTAACAGCTGTGCCACCACGCTGCCCATATGTCAAAGGTGGCTGTCAGGGAACCATAGACCTTGTGGCTTGTGACACCAGCTTAAATTGAGTCCATATGGACACAACATGAACTCTGTTCCTCTTTTCACAAATGCTATCAGGCTTGCTGGGTTTTTTCAGCTTCTATCTCAGATTTCCAACATTTGCAGTAATTTGCTTTTGTATAAGCATGATAGTTACTCATTTACATAAAATTTGAGATACCTCAAGTAATAGTGATGAAGACAATCTATAGATATGTAGAAATCAATGATCAGACTTTGACATGGTTAACAATATATTCAGTGATTGATAAGACGAATGAACTTTTTCCCATAAGGATACATAAGCCAGTATTTACAAGTGTGAAAAAATAGATTATATGGCCCTTCAAACCTACTCCCCATTCAATACGATGAAGGCAGATCATACAACTCAATAGCCTGATCCCTCTCCTTTTATAATTTGACCTCCTTTTCCCCAAGAGTTATATCTTGAAACTATACAATGTTTTGGCTTCAATTGTTTTCTGTGATAGTGAATTCATCAGGCTTGCTGCTATGAGTGAAGAAAATTCTCCTCATTCTGTTCTGAATGTATCATTGGACTATGACCCATGGTTCTGTATACCCCCATCATCAGGAACATTTTTCCTGCATTTATCCTGTCTTGACCTTTTCAAACTTTATTGGGTCAATGACAGGGTTCTAAGGAATGTGGAGGAACAGAGAGATCTTGGGGTTCATATCCACAGGTCTCTGAAGGTTGCCACTCAAGTGGATAGAGCCGTAAAGAAGGCTTATAGTGTGTTAGCGTTTATTAACAGGAGATTTGAGTTTAAGAGCCATGGGGTTATGCTGCAACTATACCGGACGTTTGTGAGACCACAGTTGGAATATTGTGTTCTGTTCTGGTCACCTCACTATAAGAAGGACGTGGAAGCATTGGAGAGAGTGCAGAGGAGATTTACCAGGATGCTGCCTGGTTTGGAGGGTTGGTCTTATAAGGAAAGGTTGAGGGAGGTAGAGCTTTTCTCTTTGGAGCAGAGGTGACATAATAGAGGTTTATAAGATGATGAGAGGGATTGATAGAGTGGACATGCAGAGACTATTCCCTCGGGTGGATGTAGCTTTTACTAGGAGGCATAGCTATAAGGCTCATAGTGGGAGATATAGGAGGGATGTCCGTGGTAGATTCTTCATCCAGAGAGTGGTTGGGGTGTGGAATAAACTGCCTACTGTGATAGGAACTTTCAAGCGGTTATTGGATAGGCACATGAAGCACACCAGAATTATAGGGAGGAGATAACTCAATCTTGGGATTGGACATAGCTTGGCACAACATTGAGGGCCAAAGGGCCTGTACTGTGCTGTAATGTTCTATTTTCTATGTTCCATGTATCTGCTGTGCATTTGCATAGTTGGATATGCAACCTGTTCAAATCATACACAAGCAACTCTGCAATCTCCTCATAGCTCACCTTCTTACCTAGCTTTTGTCACCTGCAAACTGGAAGACATTACATTGAGTTCCCACGTCTAAATTAGTTCCCTCATCTAAATCATTGATATATATTGTGAATAGCTGGTGTCCTAGCATCTGTTATCTGACTTCAAACTTGTATCACTTTGCAGGTACTGTGTTTAGCGTAACAAACCAGAGGCAGACATCAATTCAAATTCACTTCACAGACGAACATTTGTTTATTCAACTCGAACTCAACAGTTGCAGCTCTTTCACTTTTAACTCTTAAACTGAAAACAAATACCATCTGGTTCCTTGAGTGAACTTGCCAAATCCATTCCTAACATAGATTCATCCTTGTAGTTCTTCTGTTTTCTCTGAAGATGTTCCTTCAAGGCATATTTGCAATGGTGTGTCTCATGTTATCGCTGAAGACAAATGCTCAAACTCATCTCTTTATCGCCAAACTTTCCCAAGCTTCCAGAAAGTTACTAGGGGGCATAAGTTTAAGGCACAAGTGGCAAGGTTTAAAGGAGATGCATGAAGCAAGTTTTGTTTTTATGCAGAATGTGGTAGGTGTCTGGAACTCGCTGCCAATGGGTAGTAGAAGTAGATACAATAGTGACTTCTAAAGATACGTGAATAGGATGAGAATAGAAGGATATGGTCACTGGAAGGGGGTTTTAATTCAGTCGGGCAATATGGTCAGTACAGTCTTGGAGGGTCAAAGAGCCTGTCCCTGTGCTGTAATTTTCTTCTTGGACCACTGGATGAGTGCCAGGGAACAAATTGGAAACCAATATTGTTTGATTGTGGCCAATTGAGTTACTTGTAAACAGCTCCCAAATGTTTTTACCAAGCTGCATATAAGTTACATAGCCTCACCATATTTGGTAACAATGGATCCAATGTGTCTAGCATAGTCCAAACAGCAATCCTTATGTGGTGAATGCAGAAAGTGTCAGCACACAGTCCATGGGAGAAGTTATGACTTGCAACACTCTTCTAACCTGCATCTGTGTTTTAATTGTAACCTGATCAGAGTTGTCACCATGCTTGATTCTCAATGTCACCATTGTCCCTGCAGCTGATATTGCAGTTGTTGTGATTGTCTCCCTGCTACACATCACTAGCTATTGCCATGTGGAAAATAACCCAATAATTTCTACTCCTGGTGACAGAAGTCTGAGGTCATACACCAGCCGACTCAAGAACAGCTTCTTCCCTGATGCTGTCAGACTTTTGAATGGATTTACCTTGCATTAAGTTGATCTTTCTCTACATCTTAGCTATGACTGTAATACTACATTCTGCAGTCTCTTGTTTCCTTCTCTATGAATGGTATGTTTTGTCTGTATAACGCACAAGAAACCATACTTTTCACTATGTTAGTAAATGAGACAATAAATCAAATCAAAAGAAGTGTTAGTGACTGATCACTTTGGACCAGTGACCATAATTCTATTAGTTTAAGATAACTATGGATAATAATAGGTCTGGGCCAAAAATTAAAATTCTAAATTGGGGCAAGGCCAATTTTGATGAACTATGAAATAGTCAGCATGGTTTTGTCAAGGGCAGGTCATGCTTTACGAGCCTAGTTGAGTTCTTCGAAAATGTGACTGAACACATTGACGAAGGAAGGGCAGTGGACGTAGTGTACATGGACTTTAGTAAGGCGTTTGATAAGGTCCCCCATGCAAGGCTTCTGGAGAAGGTGAGAGGGCATGGGATCCAAGGGGCTTTGGCCTCGTGGATCCAGAACTGGCTTGCCGGCAGAAGGCAGAGAGTGGTTGTGGATGGGTCTTGTTCTGCATGGAGGTCGGTAACCAGTGGAGTGCCCCAGGGATCTATTCTGGGACCCCTGCTGTTTGTCATTTTCATAAATGACCTGGATGAGGAAGTGGAGGGATGGGTTAGTAAGTTCACCGACGATACAAAGGTTAGAGGTGTTGTGGATGGTCTGGAGGGATGTCGAAAGTTGCAGCGGGACATAGACAGGATGCAAGTCTGGGCGGAGAACTGGCAGATGGACTTCAACGCAGATAAATGTGTAGTGGTCCATTTTGGCAGGAATAATGGGATGAAGGAGAACAATACAAGGGGTAGGAGTCTTAGCTGTGTTGTAGAGCAGAAGGATCTCGGGGTCCAGGTCCATAGGACTCCTAAATCGGCCTCGCAGGTGGAGGAAGTGGTCAAGAAGGCGTACGGTGTACTGGCCTTCATTAATCGAGGAATAGAGTTTAGGAGTCAGGAGGTAATGATGCAGCTCTATAAGACTCTTGTCAGACCCCATTTGGAGTATTGTGCGCAGTTCTGGTCGCCTCATTATAGGAAGGATGTAGAGGCTATTGAGAGAGTTCAGAGGAGATTTACAAGGATGCTGCCTGGATTGGGAGGCAGGCCTTATGAAGATAGGTTGAGGGAGCTGGGACTCTTCTCACTGGAGAGACGTAGGTTGAGAGGCGACCTGATAGAGGTTTATAAAATGTTGAGAGGAATAGATAGGGTGGACTCTCAGAGACTATTTCCCCGAGCTGAAATGGTCACTACGAGAGGACACAGATTTAAGGTGCAGGGAAGCAAATACAAAGGAGATGTCAGGGGTAGGTTTTTCACTCAGAGGGTGGTGAGTGAATGGAACCGACTGCCGTCGGAGGTTGTTGAGGCAAACTCACTGGGGTCTTTTAAGAGACTTCTGTATGAGTATATGGAAAAGAATAGGATAGGGGGTTATAGATAGGTCTGTGGATTGGTAGATGTGATCGGTGCAACTCGTGGGTCGAAGGGCCTGTTTGTGCTGTATTGTTCTATGTTAACATTCAAAAATTGATTAGGGGAGCCTGTGGGAAGGCAAAGGGATGTCTGGTAAGTGTGAAGCTTTCAAAAGTGTGTTAACCAGTGTTCAGGGTACGCACGTTCCTTTTAGAGTGATGGGCAAAGCTGGTAGAAGTAGGGAACCCTGGATGACTCTGAATATTGAGGCCCTGGTCAAGTTGAAGAAAGAGGCACATGAAATGCATAGGCAGCTGGGATCAAGTGAATCTCTTGAAGAGTATAGGGATATAGGAGTAGAATTAAGAGAGAAATGAGGAGAACAAAAAGGGGACACGAGATTGTTTTGGCAGATAAGGCAAAGGAGAATCCAAAGAGTTACTGCAAATACAAAGGAGCAAGGGAGAGAGGATCAACAAGGTCATCTCTGTGGATTCACAAGAGATGGGTGAGATCTTAAATGAATATTTCTCATCAGTATTTACTGTTGAGAAAAGCATGGATGTTAGGGAAATTGGGGAAATAAATAATGCTGTCTTGAGGAGTCTATATATTACAGAGGAGGCGGTGCTGGAAGTTTTAAAGCACATCAAGGGAGATGAATCCCTGGGACCTGATGAAGTGTACCCCAGGACATTGTGGGGGCCTAGAGAGAAATTGCAGATCCCCTAGCAGAAGTATTTGAATCATTGATAGTCACAGGTGAGGTGCCCGAAGATTGGAGTGTGGCAAATGTTGCACCTTTGCTTAAAAAAGGCTGCAGGGAAAAGCCTGGAAACTACAGGCCAGTGAGCCTCACATCTGTGGTGGGTAAATTATAGGAAGATGTTTTGAGAGACAGGAATTACAAGCATTTTGGGACAGTCAGCTTGGCTTTGTGAGTGGAAAATCATATCTCACAAATGTGATTGAGTTTTTTGAAAGGATAATCAAGAAGTAGATGAGGGCAGTGCACTTGATGTTGTCTATCTGGACTTTCGCAAGGCCTTTGACAAGATACCACATGGTAGGTTGTTACATAAGGTTAAATCTCATGGGATCCAGAGTGAAGTAGCTAAACAAATACAAAATTGGCTTGATGACAGAAGCCAGAATGTGGTTGTAAAGGGGTGTTTTTCAAATTAGAGGCCTGTGACCAGCAGTGTGCCTCAGGGATCAGTGCTGGGTACACTGTTTGTCATTTATATTAATGATTTAGATGAGAATATAGGAGGCATAGTTCGTAAGTTTTCAGATAACACTAAGATTGGTGGCATAATGGACAGTGAATGTTATTTTGGATTGTAATGGGATCTTGATCAATTGGGCTAGTAAGCTGATGAATGGCGGATAGAATTTAGATACATGCAAGGTGATGCATTTTGGTAGATGGAACCAGGCCAGGGCTTACTCAATTAACATTAGGGCATTGGAGAGATTAACAGGACAAAGAGATCTAGGGGTACATGTTCATAGCTTCTTGAAAGTGAAATCGCAGATAGACAGAATGGTGAAAAAGGCATTCAGCATGCTTGGTTTCATTAATCAGAACATTGAATAGAGGAGTTGGAACATCCTGTTGAAGTCTTACAATACATTGGTAAGGCCACACTCGGAATGCGTGTATAGATCTGGTCACCCTATTATAGAAAGGGTATTATTGAACTAGAAAGAGTGCGGAAAAGATTTACTAGGATGCTACTGGGACTTAATGTTTTGAATTAATAAGGAGAGGCTGGATAGATTGGAATTGTTTTTCTCTGGAGCATAGGAAGCTGAGGGGGATCCTATAGTGGTCTATATAATGATCAGAGACATGGATCAGCTAGATTGTTAATATCTTTTCCCAAAGGTGGGGGAATCTAAAACTAGAGGTCATAGGTTTAATGGGAGAGATACAAAAGTCCAGAGGGTGGTGAGTATCTGGAACAAGCTGCCAGAAATGTTAGTAGAGGCAGTAACCATTTTGTCTTTTAAAAAGCATTTAGACAGTTACAGGGGATAGGTATAGAGAGATGTGGACCAAATGCTGGCAACTGGGACTAGCTTCAGGATATAAAAAAAAAAGATGGCATGGACAAGTTGGGCTGAATGGTCTGTTTCCATGTAGTAAACGTCTGACTCTAAGATTCCTTGTTTCCTATCTACCAACCAGTTTTCTATCCATCTCAATACACTACTTCTAACCCAAGCACTTTAATTTTGCATGCTGATCTCTTATGTTGGACTTTGTTGAAAACCTTCTAAATCACAATCCCTGGCTCCCCCTCATCAAGTCGACTAGTTACATACTCAAAGAATTATAGTAAATTTGTCAAACATGATTTACTTTTTGTAAATCCATATTGACTCTTTCCAATTCTACCACTATTTTCCAAGTGCATTGCTATAAAATTTTTGGTATGGAATTCGAGAATTTTCCCCACTAATGACATGAAGTTTACTGATCTGTAGTTTCCTCTTTTTCTTCCTACTTCCTTTTTAAATAATGGGATTACCGTACCTCCCCTCCAATCTACAGGACCTCTCCCAGAGTCTAAAGAATCTTGGAAAATGACCACCAATGCTGTAAACTGGAGCTTCTCCCTCTCCAATAGAGCATTTATATTTAGTTTTGGTAACAGCCATGATGGCTAAGAAATTGGTCATTTGCTTTCTTCAACATAATATCAGAGTACAAGCCCAATCACATTCCCCGAAACATCTATTATGACATATGTTTCTGCATGTGGGTTGAGATGTACAAGGACTGGTGGAAATGCTCTCTTTGCTTTTTTAATATGTCAACCGCTGTTTGCAGTGCAATTGTTCTTTTCCATTGTATCATTGTGCAGGGGCTGTGATCTTTGCATGCTTAGCAATGAATTTGAGATGGGAGTTGGCAACACTGAGGAACGATGGCAACTCTTTTACATTAGATGTGGTTGGAAGTGCGTGAATAGCTTTGAAGTTGTTTTTTATATGCTTTGCTGCTACTGCCGTCATTCTGTTCACTAAAATGTCAATTTCAGATTTTGCAAACGTGCATTGTCCTTGTTGGACATCAAATTGTGTTTTGAGTCGAGCACCACTGATCTGCTTTGTGTCCTCCTTGGATAATGACATCTTCAAGTTAGTTGAGCATCCTCTCAACATTTGACAAAATTGAAGAATCTACTGGATTATGTTCAGTGCTGAAGCTAGCCCATAGGGCATTCTGAGGTTTTGAACCGCACCTTCATGAGTAACAAAAGATAAAAAATATCTGCTCTGCTTTGGTAATGGTATCTAAAAATAGATCAGATATCGAGTTTTGTGAAGACTGTAGAGCCGTGAAATTGTGCCAATCATTCTTGGATTGTTGGATATATGTTGGAATGATTATTTATTGACTGCCTTAAGGTGAATGCACGGTCTAGCCCTGTCATCTTTTTATCTTGCAATGACTAAGTCCAATAGGGACTACAGTGTCGTGGCCATTACAGAGACATGGTTAGAACAGGAACAGGGATGGTTGTTAACAGTTCTGGGTATAGATATTTCAGTAAGAGTCGGGAAGGTGGTAAAAGAAGTGGAGGAGTAACATTGTTAATCAAGGATAATTTATGGCTGCTGAAAGGCATTTCGAGAGGGATCTGCCTACTGAGGTAATATGAGCTGAAGTTAGAAATAGGAAAGGAGTGGTCACATTGGTGATAGGATGCAGAGCTAGGCTGAAAAGTGGCAGATAGAGTTTAACCCTGATAAGTGCGAGGTAATTCATTTTGGTACATAGAACATTATAGCGCAGAACAGGCCCTTCGGCCTTCGATGTTGCGCCGACCAATTATGAAAAAAGCAATGACCCTCCAAACTAAACCATTCCCTTCTCTTCCATAAACTTATCAACTAACCTCTTAAACGCCACCAAACTTGGCGCATCTACAACTGCCGCAGGCAGGGCATTCCACTCCCTAACCACCCTCTGGGTAAAGAACCTACCTCTGATATCCGTCCTATAACTATCACCCCTTAATTTAAAGCTGTGTCCCCTCGTGCTAGCTTTCTCCATCCTAGGAAAAAGGCTATCACTGTCCACCCTATCTAAACCTCTAATCATCTTATATGTTTCAATAAGGTCCCCTCTTAGCCTCCTCCTTTCTAACGAAAACAACCTCAAATCCCTCAACCTCTCCTCATAAGACCTGCCCTCCATACCAGGCAACATCCTGGTAAACCTCCTCTGTACCCTCTCCAATGCCTCCACATCTTTCTTATAATGTGGGGACCAGAACTGCACACAATACTCCAAGTGCGGCCGCACTAGAGTTTTGTACAGTTGCAACATGACGTTGCGGCTCCGAAATTCAATCCCCCTACCAATAAAAGCTAAGACTCCATATGCCTTCTTAACAACCTTATCGACTTGACTGCCTACTTTCAGGGATCTATGCACATATACACCAAGATCCCTCTGTTCATCAACACTATTAAGAATCCTACCATTAGCCCTATACTCTACACATTTATTATTCCTGCCAAAGTGCATTACCTCACACTTTTCCACATTAAACTCCATTTGCCACCTCTCGGCCCAGCTCTGCAACTTGTCCAAGTCTCTCTGCAAACTATAACACCCCTCTTCACTATCTACCACTCCACCGACTTTAGTGTCATCTGCAAATTTACTAATCCATCCTTCAATACCCTCATCCAGATCATTTATAAAAATTACAAACAGCAGGGGCCCCAAAACAGACCCCTGAGGTACACCACTTGTAACCGAACTCCACGATGAATATCTCCCATCAACCACCACCCTCTGTCTTCTATCTGCTAGCCAATTCCTAATCCAATTAGCTAAATCACCCTCTATCCCATACATCTGCATTTTCTGCAGAAGTCTTCCGTGGGCCACCTTATCGAACGCCTTACTAAAGTCCATATATACCACATCAACTGCCTTACCCCCATCCACCTCTTTAGTCACTTTTTCAAAAAAAAAGTTTGGTAGGACAAACTTGAATGCCGTTACAGGGTCAACGGCAGGTCTGAGGAACGTGGAGAACAGAAAGATCTTGGGATTCATATCACAAATCTCTGAAGGTTGCCACTCAAGTGGGTACACCCGTGAAGAAGGCTTGTAGTGTGTTAGCGTTTATTAACAGGGGGTTGAGTTTCAGAGCCGTGGAGTTATGCTGCAATTATACCAGATGTTGGTGAGACCACATTTAGAATATTTTGTATGTGGTTCTGGTCACCTCACTATAAGAAAGATGTGGAAGCATTGGAGAGAGTGTGGAGGGGATTTACCAGGATGCTACCTGGTTTAGAGGGTAGATCTTATGAGGAAAGGTTAAGACAGCTGGGGCCTTTTTAGAATGGAGGAGGATGAGGGGTGACATAATACAAGTTTATAAGATGATGAGGGGAATAGCTAGAGTGGACTTTCAGAGACTATTTCCTCGGGTAGATGGAGCTATTACTAGGGGGCATAACTATAAGGTTCATGGTGGGAGATATAAGAGAGATCTCCAATGTAGATTCTTCACTCAAAGTGGTTGGGGTGTGTAATGCATTGCCTGCTGTGGTAAGGTCAGACACTTTAAGAACTTTCAAGCAGTTATTGGATAGACACATGGAGCACACCAAAATGATAGGGAATGAGATAGCTTGATCTTGGGTTCAGACATAGCTCGGCGCAACATCAAGGGCTGAAGGGTCTGTACTGTGCTTACTGTTCTATGTTCTAATATTCACAGCAATGGGTTGATTCACTCAATAGTACCATCTATTTTAACTCTTGTGACACTTCAGCATGGATTGCAAATGGCAACCATCTCACATTTTGTGGAACTGGTGTAATTTGAATGTTAGCTCGAGGAACATGGTCATACCTATGGTGAAGTGAGAGAAATTTGTGAAAAGTAACTATGGTAGTGTTAGTTGCTCAATATAGATACTTCAATGCCAACATTGATGGGAGTGACATTTAGATACCTATGCCCTGACATTTTACTGTACATAAAGGTACTGCTGTATCTCACTCTTAGGGAAAGATGACAACTCATAGCAAATCAATGAAATCTGCTTCTTCTTCAACCTGCACACTTTTGCAAAGTGATTTCAGCGTAAGAACAATAAAATTTCTTTGTGCTGGACATGGAGTTATGTATCAGTGGGTAATTTAGCACACTTTTGAGGGTGTATAACATGGCTGCCTGGCACCTTTGGCTATTTGAATAATCAGTACAGTATTTCTGAGAGCACTTGCTGCTGTATCAAACATAGATGTGTCTTTTGTGAGCTGCTTGAAGATTTGCTGGCCTTCAGCTCCAAGACAACGCCCAATCTTAGTTTCTTGTCAATTGCTGCTACGTCCAGCCCGTTGATCCTCATAATGAAAAAATATATCTTCAACTCCAAAATCTGTCAATCCTGTGTCATTGGTGGACCCCGCGGCAAAGAAAGAAAGTCATTGATATAAGTACATTTAAACTGTTCTCCATTTCACCCCAGTTGTTGTGTTTTATATCTTTGTGATATGCAGAGATGACTTGGTTTCTAAGTGTGAACTGTAATTTTATTCAGTGCTTTACAATGCCTGCAGCCACAAGCTTTCCAGCTTCTTGCTTCTGTTTAGTTTCTTTTTTGCCATCACCACACCCAGGCATGATGAATAGCAGAGAGAAAAAAATGAACAAAGATCACAAAATTAAACAATTCAACGATACACATTTGATAACATGTCACAGAGAGCTTGTGGAATAAAATGGACAGTAGCAACATGCATATGAAATTGACAAAAAACAATAGTCATGGATGAAAGCATTTTGGTTAGTAGGAAGATATATTTTGGGGTTCACCAAGATTTAGTGTTCTTCAAATAAATAGATTTTAAATTTGGGTGCATAAGGCACAAAACTTGGAAGCATTGTGAGCTATGAGAAAGATAGTAATAAACTTCAAAAGAACGTGGATAGCGTGATGGAATGTGTGGACGTGTGACAGATGTAATTTAATACAGAGAAGTGTGAAGTGAACCATTCTGATCGGTAGAACAAATAAGGTCAGTACAATTCAAAGAGGCTGCAGAGGGATCTGTGGTAAACATATGTGCACATATCATTAAAGGTCATTCAAATCACTAGATATTGAGAAAGCAGTTAGTAAAGCATCCAAAATCCTGCCTTTATAAATTGGGCATAGAGTACAAAAGTAAGGCAGTTATGGTAAACCTTTTAGAAATGTCGGTTTGGCTGCATCTGGTGTCTTGTATCCAATTTCCAGGCACCATACTTTAAGAAGGATATGAAAACAGTAGGGAGATTGCAGACTATCCTATCCGGATCCATAGGACTCTTAAATTGGCCTCGCAGGTGGAGGAAGTGGTCAAGAAGGCGTACGGTGTACTGGCCTTCATTAATCGAGGAATAGAGTTTAGGAGTCAGGAGGTGATGATGCAGATGATAAGACTCTTGTCAGACCCCAGTTGGAGTGTTGTGTGCAGTTCTGGTCGCCTCATTATAGGGAGGATGTTGAGGCTATTGAGAGGGTTCAGAGGAGATTTACAAGGATGCTGCCTGGATTGGGAGGCAGGCCTTATGAAGATAGGTTGAGGGAGCTGGGACTCTTCTCACTAGAGAGACAGGTTGAGAGGCGACCTGATAGAGGTTTATAAAATGGTGAGAGGGATAGATAGGGTGGACTCTGAGACTATTTCCCCGAGCGGAAATGGTCACTACGAGAGGACACAGATTTAAGGTGCAGGGAAGCAAATACAAAGGAGATGTCAGGGGTAGGTTTTTCACTCAGAGGGTGGTGAGTGAATGGAACCGACTGCCGTCGGAGGTTGTTGAGGCAAACTCACTGGGGTCTTTTAAGAGACTTCTGGATGAGTATATGGAAAAGAATAGGATAGGGGGTTATAGATAGGTCTGTGGATTGGTAGATGTGATCAGCGCAACTCGTGGGCCGAAGGGCCTGTTTGTGCTGTATTGTTCTATGTTCTAGAAAAGATTCACTGAAGATCAGGAACTTCAGATATGTGGCTAGGTAGAAATTGCTGGGCTGTGCTCTTGGAAGAGAAGATTCAGAGGAGATTTAATAACGTATTTCAAGATCAGAAAGGGACTAGAGTAGATACAGAAAAATTGTTCACAATGGTGGAAGGATGAACCAGAGGAAACTAATTTGAGGTGATTGGCAAACACAGCAAATGGGAACTGGAGGATAAACTTCAGTGAGTAATTAGATCCTGGAATTCAATACTTAAGAGTTGGTGAAAGCAGATTCAATCAAAACCTTCAAAAGAGAATTGGTTAGTTATTTGAAGAGAAAAAAAATGCAAGGATTCGGGGAGAGGTGAGTTATACTTGCAGAGAGCCAGCAGAGTTAAGATGGGCTTAATACCTTCAATTTTTGCCACAGCCATTTTATGGCTCTATGCATCTACATGGTTCACCTGTTTAAAGCAATTCCATTTGAGAATACAGGTTTTTGCTCAGTCTGTAGCATGTGGATTTAAACAAAATACAGCAAATACATTTTCAGCAAGTTCCCTGCACGGGGAAACCATTACTCACTTGTGCGCTTTTCTGCAGAAATAAGAGGAGTTTCTGAAATAATTCAGGCTGGGAAATCTACCAGGGTTTTCTAGAGTTGGCCCTGACTAAAACATTTGGAAATGGTGCTCAGAACTCGCTAAAGGGAGAGCAGTTATAAAGAGCTCCTGGAAACAGTTGAAGGGATACAGCCACAGAAAAAGTGCCAAAATACGGAGCCAAATTTTTAGTTAGCCTTTGGAAATTGTACAAGTATTTAAAATGGGTGTTTGAACATTTCTAAAGGCAAGAAAGTAATAATCAGAATCCATTGCACCCAAAATAAATTTAAAGCAGAAAGCAAAGTATGGGAACTTGAAAGGTTACATAGCATCCAACCTCCTAGTAGGATAGTTAATGAAGTGGAGATACTGAAGGAAGGGATGGATGTGATTGTTCAATTTGGCACTTAAAACATTTTTGCCAGAGTATTGGATTTGTAGCAGGATTTGAAATCAAAAATATGGTGGGAGAATATTGACTGTAACAGTCAATAGGACAGGGCAGAGTTGTGGAAGGGTGGTAGCTCTCTGGATGTACATTTCATTTTCCCTCAGCCAGAATGACACAGCAGGTCACACTGCAATATATTTCCCAGAAGGCATCACTGACAAACAGAAGACCTGGTCAATCTTGTACAGCGATACTATGCTTTGACTGAACTCCTGAAGACCTCCAACCCTGCAAGCATCACTAATGAAAAGAAAGCCCGCTAGGAACCTGGAAAGAAACATCCCTTCAGGCCCTCAAGTCAGAATGGAGGGTAACCCGTCTGAGCCAAGAAGAGGATTGATAGACAAAGACAGCTGACCCTGTTACATGTGGAGATCCAGGCCACATCTTATGGAACTGTCCTACTAAAGATGAGCCTGTGCAAGTGGAAACCAGCCCTACTAAACAATGTAATTACCACCCTCCAAGGGAAACCCTAGTCAATCCAGCAGTCCAAATCCAAAACCGGGAAGCGAAGGCTTTTTGGACTCTGGCCACCTGATCACACTGGCTACTCCTCGCTTAGCTCCCATCAGCAACACATTTCCATAATACACCTCTGTGGGACCACCAGAGTATATCCCGATGCACACCAAGAAATACAGATCATGGAAGATTTATTTAGGGGAACAGTGGGAAACAACTGCCTTATCCTGTGGTTCGTGAAAGGGACTGTGTAAGTTCTTCCAGAAACTCTAGAAATGAACTGGAGATAAAGACAAGGAGGGTGACAAAGGTAATCCACTGATGGAAAACCCAGAAAAAGCATCTGTGCTTATAGTACAAAATTGGTGGATGAAGAGAAGGAATGTGTGTTGTGTCGGACCTTGTTGGTGGGAGGCTTAAGTAGGAGTTCCCGTAAACCGTATGATGACTGTATATTTATTATCTCAAAAATCTGCTTCAAATAAGCAAGGCAGTTTAAAAATAAGGAAATTTAATAAAACAAAACAAAAAGCCTAACTTTTGTTAAGCACTGTCTATATATTGATTATCTTCCCCATATATTGTGTAGAATCATAGAACCCTACAGTGCAGAAGGAGGCCCTTTAGCACATTGAGTTTGTACCAAACACAACCCCATCTAGGCCCTACCTCCATATCTCTACATATTAAATCCACTAATGCCTCTAACCTACGCATCCTTGGACACTAAGAGGCCATTTCTTAGCATGGCCAATCAACCTAACCCCCATACCTTTTGGACCGTGGGAGGAAACCGGAGCACCTGGAGGAACCCATGCAGATACTAGGAGAATGTGCAAACTCCGCACAGACAGTGACCTGAGCCGGGAATCAAGTAAGAATCTAGCAACACCAATTTTAAATCCAACTGACTTATTTGATAGTAAATTTGTGAGCTTTCGACACTGTGTCTTCGTCAGGCAAATGCAGTGTCCTGGTCAACACCGGGAATCAAACCCAGGACCCTGGAGCTGTGAAGCAGCAATGTTAAACACTGTGCTACCGTGCCACCTATGATATACTGAATAGCTAGGTTATTTACCTGTGCAATCAAATCAAAACAGAAAGAGAGCCTCTATCGTCAATGTTTGGAAAATTAAGGTCCAACTGGATTGGGTTCTCACCCAGTGCCAGTTCATATTCCAATTTAAGGTTGCAAGTTCAAAGCCAGGAAGCCAGATTTCCTCTCCGGTTGTTCAGCAGCAGCCCTCCATGTCCATTTACCTCTGCAGGCACTCTAACATAGGATCAAGAGAATAGACAGACCATTGTGTCCAAGCCCCTTCTCTTTTTTTTCTACAGTCTAATGTTTACCGATTCCTGTTTCAGTGTATGAATGGGAATGACAGGTCTGAGAGTCCAATAGAACTCCCTGTCCACTGGACTAGAATATGTAACCTCTGGTGTTCTGAATGAGCAAAAATAATTGGCTCTGTGATTTCTATCTTATCTGCAAGTCTTATTTCATCTTGGTTGCTTATATGTCTAAGGCAGCCGTTCATCTAGGTGAAAACATACTGCAGGGCATTGTCAATCTCTAGAAAACCTCCCAGGATGTAAGTTTCTCAGCAAGCAGTCTTTCAAAGATCAGTCTATACTGTTCTTAAGACTCTTGCCAAGGATTGTACATCAGCCATTGTGACATTTAAATTACTCTTACTAATAAACTGAACTGAACAACTCAAACAGATTTTGAGAAATAGCATAGCAGAATCACTTGGATTTGTTGCAGGTGTTCTGTTGAAGTGCTTTATTATGTAGAAGATACTCCATTGATGGAATAACTCTCTTGCCATAAACGCCATTATCTGTGTACAAAGGAAAATGTCCGGGAAAGCCAAACCTTTCTTGCGCTTCATGCTGCAACATTTCAACAGGCTTCCGTCGTGTACAAAGCATACAACCTAGAGCTTAAAGTTAAAAGTTTATTGACTTGTCACCAGTAGGCTTGCATTAAAATTGCAAATAATTTACTGTGAAAATCCCCTAGTTGCCTCATTCCGGCACCTGTTTGGGTACTCTGAAGGAGAATTCAATATGGCCAATGCACCTATCCAGCGCATCTTTTGGACTGTAGGAGGAAACTGGAGCCCATGCAGACATGGGGCAAACATGCAGACTCCGCACAGTGATCCAAGCTGGGAATCAAATCTGGGCCTTTAACACTGTGAGGCAACAATGTTAATCACTGTTACACTGAGCTGCATCATTTGCAGTACTAAATCCTCTGGGTTTCTTACATGAGGTGATATTTTCATCAGCAGCAGGCAGAATGAGAGAATGCAGAGAATGGCCAAGAGTAGTTTCCTGCTAATGTGATAAAAGTTCACAATTTTCCACTCCTGGCTCCCATAATGGGTTGGATAGCCAAGTTTTGGAAACTATACTTGCATTTATTTGAATATCACAAATACTAGTTAAAAAATCTAGTTCACTGGAATCACTAAGCTTTCTCATGTCCATGTATACATCTGAACATCACACCATTATAAGTCCCCACCTTTCCACTTCCATGATTTAGAGCTATGTATTTTGAGCCTTGCGATTTCTGCTAGATGATTGAAATTGCATGACAAGCAGTTGTGTGCAGAGGTTCCAGATGCCTAACTTTGAGATGGGAGGATGCACAAAGGGAAATCTAGTGAGGAGGGTTGTACATCTCTAATGGAGCTTGTCCAATATTTAAACTAAATTAAACAGATGGGCAAGTTTCCTTTTCAATGTGTCAATCCCTCTGCCTGATTTTTCTTTTTGCACTGTGACCAGGCAATTCAGTTGGCTCAGCAACAGGAAAACGTGTTTCATTACGCCTTCACAGTTAACGATAAATGAAAGGTCAACTTAGAATATATTGAGTAATATTAGGTTAAATACTCAAACTTTGTTTCAGGCACAGGGTCTTGCTTCCAAGAAAATGCACCAGATTTGTTGCGCTAGTAATTTTCTTGTAAGTAATCAAACAAAACTTCAATCCAGAAGTCCCAAAATGTATGCACATCAGCAACAAATGGATTGGTCCATACACATGGCATCTTACCATGTAAACTATATCACAAAATAAAACTCCAATAGGCAGAATTTTACGAACTAAATTCGAAGTGTTGAATGAGTGAGAAAACACGAGAGCTTCAGAGTTTTTTTGGGGTGAGTTTAAAAATGCAAGCTTATGGCAAGGGTGTGATTCTCAGCAGAGAGGAGATCCCAGAGCTCGCTGGGAAAGGTGATTACTGAACTGAAGTGCATTGTGCAGGCATTGGATCTCGTGCCACCTTCCCACAGCCTACCTGGAACCATTGGGAACCCCCCACAACCCATAGACATCGCCATTGACCCCCCCCCCCGCCCCCTACCTTGCAGAGTTCCCTCCCTCCCTCCCACTCCACTGCCTGTCACTGCACTAGCAGAGCCCTCCACCCCTGTTTTGTTCCCCTTATCATGGCTCCACTGCCACCCCTTTGATACTGCCTCTGACACAGTTATGGTTTCTGGTGGGTAGTGCCATGATGCCAGGCAGGCACTGCCCGGCCCTGCCACTGACTACCCAAGAGCCTTCAATGGCCCCTTATCCCCTGGTGAATCCATCACATCAGGTCTCCATTGGTGGGCACCGTACATGATTCTCACCAATATGAACCTCAGCTGGTGAGGTGGTAGAGATGAATGAGCCCAATGCTAGCATCCAGGGTTTGAAAATGACATGCTAAGTGTGCCATTAATATTGGGCGCAAAGGTGATTTTAACGATTAAACAGGGGAGGTGAAAAACAGGGCATGTTTCTGATTTTTCGCCTCCTGCCTGATTTCGTTACTTCACTTCACCGAAAGTCAGGTGGAATGAGGTTGTAAAATTGCACCCAAATGTGTTTTAAAAATTGACTATCAACCAAATTAAGGAATTTAATTTATACAAAACTAATAATTTGAGTTTGGAAGGGTATTTGTCCTTTATGGTATTTGAGAAGAAGTAATACTTTCTAAACGGATTCATGATTATAAGAAACATTTTACTTTCTAAAGATTTATGTGTTTCTGTATTGCAAACTCCAACCACAATTAAATCATGTCTGTATCACTCATAACCCGTACGACCACTTGGCTTGTAGAAAGGAAAATGAAAAGTAAAGGTAATGTTTATCAATTGCCCGTGCTTATTATCTTAGCAAACCAAAATTTAAGGTATTAGTGTATATGGTCTCCAGATCAGTGGCCCGAAGAATGGAATAGTCAAACCTATTTATTTAATATGTAGCTTTTAAGAGCCATAAGTAATCAGAACCTGTTTCTATAACATTCTGAAATTAGCTTATCAGAGTTTCTGTATAGAACTAGGCCACCTGGCTCAACCAGTCTGTGTTGATGTTTACCTTTCACAGAAATAAGTAACTCCAATTACATGTGGAACATCTTGAGAATGGCAGCAAGCTTTGAGGCAGATTCTTTGTGTGCAAAATCAAGCTCAAGTATGATTTGATGACTTGAACTAGAATTTAAAAAAAAAAGTCTCTCACTTTAACTATATGGTGAAGCCATCTCAGTAAGTCAAATGATTTGTATCTCCTAACCTGAGTCTCAACTTCTGTACTTTCCCATGAATATCAAGAATGCTATTGTGATTTTGGTATGAATAGAAGGACAGGCCAAGTTTTTCCCCTTTGAGTTGGAAATCATAAATTGGAAGATTCCCCAACATCGTGACTCTGCCTCCTGCTTGCAGTATATACTCATGCTATTTTCATGGTGCGGTGACAGATGTGCGAGACTGGGGAAGACAGCTTCCATCAGCAGGCCAGAGGCAGAAATGGAGGAGGGCAAGTTTATAGAAGCCCACCTCCATTTGCTAAGATATTGGCCCAATTTTGTTCCTGAGTGTTAGACATAGAAACTAGAAGAAATAGACCATTTGGCCCTTCAAACCTGCTCCACCATACATTTAGATCCTGGCTGATCATCAAACTCAATATCCTGATTTCCCTCTTTCCCACATATATCTTGATCCCTTTAGCTCCAACAGCTATAGCTAATTTCTTCTTGAAATTAGGCAACATTTTGGCCTCAACTTCCTGTGGTACTGAATTCCACACATTTTACCATCCTCTATGTGAAGACTTTTCTCCTCACCTCAGTTCTAAAAAATTTATCCTTATCCTCAAATTATGACCCCTAGTTAGGGACTCCCCCACCATTGGGAACACTCTTTCTGAATCTACCCTGTCTAATCCTGTTAGAATTTTATAAATTGCTATGAGATCCCCCCTCTCTCTCTTCTAAACTCCAATGAATATAATCCTAACTGTCTTAGTCTCTCCTGATATGACAGAATTGCCATCCCAGGAATCAGCCTGATAAACCTTTGCAAGGACAGTCTTCCTCAGATAAGGACACCAGAACTCCTCCAAATACTCCAGGTGTGACCTCATCAACACCCTATACAATTTCAGCAAAATATCCCTATCCCTACATTCAAATCCTCTCATTATGAAGGCCAACATACCATTTGGCCCTCTTTACTGCCTGCTGTACCTGCATGCTTACTTTTAGTGACTGCACGAGGACACCAAGGTATTACTGAATATCCACCTCACTTAGTTTAGATGCATTCAAGTAATCTGTCTTCCTATTATTGTTACCAAAGTGGATAACCTCAAATTTATCCACGCTATATTGTATCTGCCATGCATATGCCCATACGTTCAGCCTGTCTAAATGCATGCTGAACTATCTCTGCGTCGTCCTCATAGTTCATCTGACTTTGTGTCATCTGCAAATTTAGAGACAATACATTTAGCTCATTCTACCAAATCATTAATATATAATGTGAGCATTTGGGATCCTAGCACAGATCCATGAAAAACACAATTTAAAATGTCTTTTAAAAAGCATTTAGACAGTTATATGGGTAAGATGGGTATAGAGGGATATGAGCCCAATGTGAGCAATTGGGACTAGTTTAGTGGTTTAAAACCTGGGCAGCATGGACAAGCTGGGCTGAAGAACCTGTTTCCATGTTGTAAATCTCTGTGGAACACCACTAGGCATTGATTGCCAGTCAGAAGAAGACCCATTTATTACCAACTTTGCTTTCTAACCATCTCTAGACATTACCTGCGATCTCATGTGCTTTAACTTTATGTAGTAGTCTGTTATGCGACATCTTCTTCTTCTTCTTGCTACCAAAGTGGATCACCTCAAACTTTTCCACATTATATTGTATCTATCATGCATATGCCCACACTTTCAGCCTGTCCAAAGGTCATCTATGTGCGGATCCACAAGAGATGGATGAGACCCTAAATGAATATTTCTCATCAGTATTCACTGAGAAAAGCATGGATATTAGGAAACTTGGGGAAATAAATAATGATGTCTTGAGGAGTATACGTATTACAGAGAAGAAGGTTCCAAAAGTCATAAAGCACATCAGGGTAGTTAAATCCCTGAGACCTGATGAAGTATATCCCAGGACACTATGGGAGGCTAGGGAGGAAATTGCGGGTCCCCTAGCTGAGATATTTGAATCATCAGTAGTCATGGATGAGGTACCTGAAGATTGGAGAGTGGTAAATGTTGTGCTTTTTTTTTTTTGAAAAGAGCTGCAGGGAAAAGCCTGGGAATCACAGGGCAGTTAGCCTCACATCTGTACTGGGTAAGTTGTTGGAAGGTGTTTTGAGAGACAGGATCTATAGGCATTTAGAGATGCATGGACTGATTAGGGACAGTCAATATGGCTTTGTGAGTGGAAAATCATGTCTCAAAAATTTGATTGAGTTTTTTGAAGGGGGTAATCAAGAAGATATGAGGGCAGTGCAGTTGATGTTGTCTACATGGACTTTAGCAAGGCCTTGGATAAGGTACCGCATGGTAGATTATTGGTATTTAAATAGATACAAAATTGGCTTCTTGATAGAAACTGGAGGGTGGTTGTTGAGAGTTGTTTTTCAAACTGGAGACCTATGACCAGCAGTGTGCCTCAGAGCAATGCTGGGCTTGCTGTTATTTGTCATTTATATTAACGATTTGGATGAAAATATAGGGGGCACAGTTAGTTTGCAGATGACACTAAGACTGGTGACAGTGGACAGTAAAGAAAGTTATCTTGGATTGCAACAGGATCTTGATCAATTGGGCCAGTGGACTGATGAATGGCAGATGGAGTTTAATTTAGACAGATGCGAGGTGATGCATTTTGATTGCACCAGGGCAGGACTTGCTCAGTTAATGGTAGGGTGTTGGGGAGAGCTACAGAACATGTTCATTGCTGCTTGAAAGTAAAGTCACAGGTGGACAAAGTGGTGAAGAAGGCATTCGGCATGCTTGGTTTCATTGGTCAGAACATTGAATACAGAAGTTGGGACGTCTTGTACAAGACGTCCACACTTAGGCCACACTTGGAATACTGTGTGCAATTCTGGTCACCCTATTATAGAAAGGAAATTATTAAACTAGAAAGAGTGCGAAAAAGGAATGCCACCGGAACTTGATGGTTTGAGTTATAAGGAGAGGCTGAATAGACTGGAACTTTTTCTCTGGAGCGTAGGAGGCTGAGGAGTGATCTTGTAGAGGTCTGTAAAATAATGAGGGGCATTGACAAGATAGATGGTCAATATCTTTTCCCAAAGGTAGGGGAGTCTAAAACTAGAGGGCATAAGGTGAGAGGGAAGAGATACAAAAGTGTCCAAAGGGGCACTTTTTTAACACAGAGGGTGGTAAGTGTCTGGAATAAACTTCCAGAGATAGTAGAGGTGGATGCAATTTTATCTTTTTAAAAGCATGTAGATAGTTAAATAGGTACAATGATATAGAGGGATGTGGGCCAAATGCAGGCGATTGAGGTTAGATTAAGGGTTTAAAAAAAAAGTAAGCATGTACAAGTTGGTCCGAAGGGTCTGTTTCCATGCACTAAACCTTTATGACTCTATGACCTTGTCAAAAGCCTTCTGAATATCTAAATAAACGACATCCATTGATTCTCCTTGGTCAACTCTACCAGTTACTCAAAGAATTCCAGTAGATTCATCAAGCATCAACTTTGTCTGATTATGCTGCTGCCTTCCAAATGCTGAGTTATAAAATTCTTGATAATATATCTGAGCAATTTCCCCAGTGCCTCATGTTAGACTCATTGGTCGATAGTTCACTGTTTTCTCTCTACCTTCCTTTTTGAATAGTGGGTTTACATTAGCTCTCTCCAATTTTGGAACCACTCCAGAGTCCAAAAAATTTTGGAAAATAACCATCAATGGATTTATTTTCAGGGCCACTTCTTTATGTACTCTGGGATGAAGATTAGCAGAACCTGCAGATTTATCCCATCAGTTTCCCCAAAACTATTTCTCTACTGAGGCTGATTTCCTTCAGCTCCTCACTACAACTTGCTTCTATCAGAACTTCTGGTAGATTATTCATATCATCTTTTGAAGAATGAAGCAAAGCATGAATTTAATTCCTCGATCATTTCTTTACTTCCCATTATAAATTCTCCCATTTCTGACTGTAATGAGCCTTCATTCATTGTCAATCTGACATTCTAACCCTTGTACGTCACCACCACAATCAGCCAGACCTTTTCAAATACAAGAAGTTGACTATCTATTCAGCTATTTCCAATGCTCAACAGATGGCTAGACTATCAGTTAATGTAAAGATAAAAGCACAGGTTTCAACTGACACATTAAAACCTAAATCACAATGTTGTTGAATGTGGAAAGTACTTTTCCACTGGACAAGGTACTCTAATACTTTGGAACACTTTTACAATGTTGGCCAATTCAATGGTTGCTTACCATTGAACAATCTGTTCCGAAGGGCCTGTTTCCCGTGCTGTGTTGTTCTTTGTTCCTTTTAAGCACAAAGCTCGATCATCGGGCACTGTGTTTAAAACATACTTATATTACTATTCAACATCTAATTATGAAAATGAAGTTGGCAACATGTATTAATAATCCATCTGAACAGGTTCAAGCCATGTTGCCATTAAAAGTCTTCCCAAGCTGACTCAACTTCAAGTATTAGGAAGGCACTACTTTTGGTGATGGAACCTGCAGCATTGGGATTGCTGATTGAAGAGTCACAACTGTACCCTTTTCCAGCGCTCTCTTGAAAATAGCACGGGATGGGAATGGTCTTCCTACAGCTTTTTTCCACAGGTTTGCCCAATATTGGGAAGGCAAAATCCAACAAAATAGAACAAAGAACAACATAGCACGGGAAACAGGCCTTTCGGCCCAAAGAGCCCGCACCGCCACCTTGACGTTCCCACTTCCACCCATGACCCTTGTCTATATTTATAGAAATCTGCATTGGAATCAAATTAGCAAGACAATTTAGGGAGAATTTGTTTTGCCAAAGAGCACATCTTTGGGGTGTGGAAGGAAACCAGAGCACCCAGAGAAAACTCATGCAAGTACATGGAGAATGCGAAAACTCCCACAAATACTGGCCCAAATCCATGTATCTGCTCAGCAACAGTGATAGTCACTGAGCTGTTGTGTTGCCCATCAACTGGTCCAGTTTAAGCATACATTAACGATATGAAGCACTAGGCTACTCTCGCAAAATCCGAGAGCAGCCCTCTCATGATCCATCGAGTGTATGCCCCTTGTTGGACAACAAGGCAGACTGAAGTACCTGTAGGATAAAAGAGAAATACATCTTCAGTTCCACCCTACAGTGTGCTCCTGAATAAACATTGAAGCAAGTTGAATGATGAACAGCACAGAAACTCAGCCCACCAATTATGTGCTGATCATGTAGCCTTATTTAGACTAATCACCTGTACCCCACCTGTTTGTCTATCCGGATAAGAGTTAAAAGTCCCTAATATGTCTGCCTCAAACATCTCACTGGGCAGTGCTTTGCAGACTCCAGGCTCCTACCATGGTCTGTGTGTTTAAAAAAAATACTTTCCCTGCACGTTGCCACTGAAAATTACCCCCCCCCCCTTACTTTTAACTTGTACCCCTTTATAATTGTCAATTCTGTCCAGGGAAAAAACTTCCAACTGTTTACTGTATCTATATTGCTCATAATTTTATAAGCATTTATCGGGTTGCCCCTCAGACTTTCTAAGGAGACCAATCCCAGCTTATTCATAGAACATAGAACATAGAACATTACAGCACAGAACAGGCCCTTCGGCCTTCGATGTTGTGCCGACCAAAATAAAAAGCAATGCCCCTCCAAACTAAACCATTCCCTTCTCCTCCATATACTTATCAATTAACCTCTTAAACGCCACCAAACTTGGCGCATCTACAACAGCTGCAGGCAGGGCATTCCACTCCCTAATCACTCTTTGAGTAAAGAACCTACCTCTGATATCCGTCCTATAACTCATACCCCTTAATTTAAAGCTGTGTCCCCTCGTGCTAGCTTTCTCCATCCTAGGAAAAAGGCTATCACTGTCCACCCTATCTAAACCTCTAATCATCTTATATGCTTCAATAAGATCCCCTCTTAGCCTCTTATTCAATCTTTCCTCATAGCTAATACCCTCCATACTAGATAGCATCCTGATAAACCTTTTCTGTACTCCCTCCAAAGTCTCCATATCCTTCTGGTAGTATGGCGACCAGAATTGAACACAGTATTCCAAATGTGATCTGACCGACATTTTATGGTTGTTAAGAAGGCATATGGTGTGTTAGCTTTTATTAGTAGAGGGATTGAATTTCAAAGCCATGAGATCATGTTACAACTTACAAAACTCTGGTGCGGCTGCACTTGGAGTATTGTGTACAGTTTTGGTCACCGCATTTATAAGAAAGATATGGAAGCACTGGAAAGGGTGCAGAGGATGTTTACCAGGATGTTGCCTGGTATGGTGGGAAGGTCTTATGTGGAAAGGCTGAGGGACTTGAGGTTGTTTTCATTAGAGACTAAGAAAGTTAAGAGAACCTAATTGAGGCATACAAGATGATCAGAGGGTTAGATAGGGTGGACAATGAGAGCCTTCCTCCTCTGGTGATAGCTAATACGAGGGGATATACCTTTAAATTAAGAGGTGGTAGTTATAGGACAGATGTCAGAGGTTGGCTCTTTACTCAGAGGGTAGTAAGGGTGTGGAATGCCCTGCCTGCAGCAGTTGTGGACTCGCCAACTTTAAGGGCATTCAAAGGGTCAGTGGATAGATATATGGATAACATTGGAATAGTTTAGGTTAAAGGGTGATTAGATTGGTTCCGCTGGTCAGCGCAACATTGAGGGCCAAAGGACCTGTACTGTGCTGTATAATTGTAACATAATTTGCCAACTTTGGTAATCGAAGGTTGGGAAAATGAAGGCAAGTATGCTTTGTTCACCACCTTTTCCACTTGTGCTGCCACGTTTGAGGATCTGAAGATCTGCACTCCAAGATCTGTGTCAATGCTCCTGATGGTTCTGTCATTTATTTCATAGCTTCCATCTGTATTGCATCACCTTATTTATCTGGATTAAATTCCATCTGCCATTGCTCCAATTTTCAAAGCTATCTGTATCCTGCTGTATCCTCTGACCATCTTCATTACTATCCACAATTCTAGCAATCTTAGTATCATCCACAAACTTGCTAATCAGACTAGCTACGTTATCTTCCAAGTTATTTATATATATTACAAACAACCAAGGTCCCAACACTGATCCTTGCAGAACACCACTAGTTACAGACCTCAAAATGTAAAAACACCCCTCTACCACAATCCTCTTTCTTTGGCCAATTAAGAAGCCTCACGACACCAGGTTAAAGTCAAACATGTTTATTTGGCAGCACAAGTTTCTATGGCCAAGCCAGTTTTGAATCCATCTAGGTAATTCACCCTTGATCCCATGTGATTTAATCTTTTGCAGCAGTCTACCATGAGGCACGTATTGCTAAAATCCATGTAGACAACATTGATGGCTCTCCCTTCATCAATCACTTTTGTCACCACCTCAAAAAACTCAACTAAATTAGCGAGACATAACGTCCTTTGTACAAAACCATGTTGTCTGTCATTAATAAGACCATTCCGTTCCAAATGAGTATAGAGCTTACCTATTACAATCTTCTTCAACAATTTCGCTATCACTGATGTCAAGCTCACTGGCCTATAATTATCTGGGTTTGTAGAAATAATAGAAACCCTACACTACAGAAAGAGGTCTTTCGGCCCATCGAGTCTGCACTGATCATAATCCCAGCCAGGCCCTACTCCCATATCCCTACATATTTAGCCACTAACCCCTCTGATCTACATATCTTAGGACACTAAGGGCAATTTTAGTATGGCCAATCAACCTACCCCACATATCTTTGGACTGTGGGAGGAAACTAGAGCACCTAGACACACGAAGAATGTGCAAACTCCACACAGACAGTAACCTAAGCCGGAATCGAACTCAGGTTCCCTGAGCTGTGAAGCAGCAGTGCTAACCACTGTGCTACTGTGCCGTCCCACAGTTATCCTTGTTATCCTTAAATAACCTGACAGCATTGGCTACCCTCCAATCCTTTAGAATCTCACCTGTGGCCGATGGGAAAACAAAGATTTCTGTTAGAGGCCCAGCAATTTTCTCTCTTGTGTCCCTCAGTAATCAGGGATAGATTAATGAGTCCTGGGGATTTGTCTACCTTCACGATTTTTAATGATTCTAACACTTACTCCTTCATAATGATGACTTGCTTTAGAGGATTTGCATAACCTTCTGAGACACCATCAATCAATGTGTCCCTTTTCTTTGTGAATACTGATGCAAAGTACTCATTAAGGATCTCATCACTTATGTTAATTCTGTGCATAATTTCCCTCCTTTGTCCTTGAGTGGACCAACTCTTTCTCTAGCTGCCCTCTTGTTCCTAATGTATGTATTAAATAGTCAGAGTTTATAAGTTATAGGGTTAAATTTTCCTATCAACATTATGTTAATTGTATTCATCAATCCATTTAAAATGTTTTAATGATTTTGTTACAATAATTCTAAATGGAAAATCTGTGTTAAGATGTTTGCAAGACATTTCACACAATTAATAAATTGAGGCAGGCATACTGATGAACATAGAACAATACAGCACAAACAGGCCCTTCGGCCCACGAGTTGTGCCGATCACATCTACCAATCCACAGACCTATCTATAACCCCCTATCCTATTCATTTCCATATACTCATCCAGAAGTCTCTTAAAAGACCCCAGCGAGTTTGCCTCAACAACCTCCGACGGCAGTCGGTTCCATTCACTCACCACCCTCTGAGTGAAAAACTTACCCCTAACATCCCCTTTGTATTTGCTTCCCTGCACCTTAAATCTGTGTCCTCTCATAGTGACCATTTCAGCTCGGGGAAACAGTCTCTGAGAACCTACCCTATCTATTCCTCTCAACATTTTATAAACCTATAAAACTTATACTCGTAACTATCTAACTAGTAATTGTAACTGCCTTATTATTACCTCTGGCAGCTTGTTCCAGATACTTACCACCCTCTGTGTGAAAAAATTGCCTCTCTGGACACTTTTGTATCTCTCCCCTCTCAGCTTAAATTTAGTTTTAGACTCCTCTACCTTTGGGAAAAGATATTGACTATCTACCATGTCTGTGCCCCTGACTATTTTATAGACATCCCTCAGAATAGTGTCCTACGCCCAACCATCTTCAACTGCTTCATCCACGACCTTCCCTCCATCATAAAATCAATGCGGGAATGTTTGCCAATGATTACCCAATGTTCATCACTATTCACGACTCCTCAGGTACTGAAGCAGTCCTTGTTTAAATGCCGCAAGATCTGAACAATATCTAGGCTTGGGCTGACAAGTGGAAAATAAGATTTACACCACACAAATGCCAGGCAATGATCACCACCAATAAGAGACGCTAACCACTGCCCCTTGCCATTCACTGGTGTTGCCATTACTGAATCCTCCACTGTCAACATCCTTGGTATTATCATTGGCCAAAAACTCAACTCAATGAAGTTGATAGAATGAAAAGTATTTATCATTTGAATTTTTATTAAAAGTTTGAACAATGGATTGAAATTGTTTGTGGAAGAGAGATTTAGACCAAACAAAAAGGAATTGTAATGCTATGGAACTCATTTCCAAGTTTAATATTTGAGGTAGAAACAACATCGGCATTTAAGATCAGATTAGGTAATGTCTTTAAGGAGAAGGAAACAAAGTATATTGGGACAGAATAAGTAAGTATGCTTTGATCTATTTGCTCAAATCTAGGTAAATAGAACATAGAACATAGAACACTACAGCACAGAACAGGCCCTTCGGCCTTCGTTGTTGCGCCGACCAATATAAAAAGCAATGCCCCTCCAAACTAAACCATTCCCTTCTCTTCCATATACTTATCAACTAACCTCTTAAATGCCACCAAACTTGGCGCATCTACAACTGCTGCAGGCAGGGCATTCCACTCCCGAACCACCCTTTGGGTAAAGAACCTACCTCTGATATCCGTCCTATAACTATCACCCCTTAATTTAAAGCTGTGTCCCCTCGTGCTAGCTTTCTCCATCCTAGGAAAAAGGCTATCACTGTCCACCCTATCTAAACCTCTAATCATCTTATATGTTTCGATAAGGTCCCCTCTTAGCCGCCTCCTTTCTAATGAAAACAACCTCAAATCCCTCAGCCTCTCTTCATAAGACCTGCCCTCCATACCAGGCAACATCCTGGTAAACCTCCTCTGTACCCTCTCCAATGCCTCCACATCTTTCTTATAATGCGGGGACCAGAACTGCACACAATACTCCAAGTGCGGCCGCACTAGAGTTTTGTACAGTTGCAACATGACGTTGCGGCTCCGAAATTCAATCCCCCTACCAATAAAAGCTAAGACTCCATATGCCTTCTTAACAACCTTATCGACTTGATTGCCAACTTTCAGGGATCTATGCACATATACACCAAGATCCCTCTGTTCATCAACACTATTAAGAGTCCTACCATTAGCCCTATACTCTACACATTTGTTATTCCTGCCAAAGTGAATTACCTCACACTTTTCCACATTAAACTCCATTTGCCACCTCTCGGCCCAGCTCTGCAACTTGTCCAAGTCTCTCTGCAAACTATAACACCCCTCTTCACTATCTACCACTCCACCGACTTTAGTGTCATCTGCAAATTTACTAATCCATCCTTCAATACCCTCATCCAGATCATTTATAAAAATTACAAACAGCAGGGGCCCCAAAACAGACCCCTGAGGTACACCACTTGTCACCGAACTCCACGATGAATATCTCCCATCAACCACCACCCTCTGTCTTCTATCTGCTAGCCAATTCCTAACCCAATTAGCTAAATCACCCTCTATCCCATACATCTGCATTTTCTGCAGAAGTCTTCCATGGGCCACCTTATCAAACGCCTTACTAAAGTCCATATATACCACATCAACTGCCTTACCCCATCCACCTCTTTGGTCACTTTTTCAAAAAACTCAATAAGGTTAGTAAGGCACGACCTACCCTTCACAAAACCATGCTGACTATCCCCAATCAATTCATTTCTCTCTAAATAACTATAAATCCTATCCCTAATAATTCTCTCCAATACTTTGCCCACAACAGAAGTAAGACTCACTGGCCTATAATTCCCTGGAAGGTCTCTCTTCCCCTTCTTAAACAATGGGACCACATTCGCTATCCTCCAGTCCTCCGGAACCACACCCGTAACCAACGAGGACCTGAAGATCAGAGCCAGAGGCTCTGCAATCTCCTCTCTTGCCTCCCAGAGAATCCTAGGTTAAATCCCGTCCGGCCCAGGGGACTTATCCAACTTCAAACCCTCGAGAATATCTAGCACATCCTCCCTATCTACTTCAATACTTTCCAGTTTGCAACCCTGTACCTCAGTGTTCTCCATAACTACATTTACATCTCCCTGCGTGAATACCGAAGAGAAATATTTATTCAGTGCCTCTCCAATCTCTTCAGGCTCCACGCACAACTTCCCACTGCTGTCTATGACTGGCCCTAATCTTGCCCTAACCAATCTTCTATTCTTAACATATCTAAAGAAAGGATTAAGGAGAATCCTAAAGCTATCAGCCAAAGTCTTCTCGTGTCCTCTCTTAGCTCTCCTCAATTCACTCTTTAGCTCCCTCCTGGCTAATCTATAGCTATCCATTGCACTAACCGAGCCTTCAAGCCTCATCCTGACATAAGCCTCCTTTTTCCTTTTAACCAGCAAATCAACTTTTTTCGTACACCAAGGTTCTCTTACTCGACCATTTCCTCCTTGCATGACAGGGACATACTTATCAAGGACTCGCAGCAGCTGCTCCTTGAATAAGCTCCACATTCCAGATGTTCCCAGTCCCTGTAATTTCCTAGTCCAATCTATGCACCCTAATTCTCTCCTGATGGCCTCATAATTACCCTTCCCCCAGCTATAACTACTGCCCCCAGCTTCATGCCTATCCCTATCCATCACTAAGGTGAACGTAACCGAATTGTGGTCACAAATAGTGACATTTAATCGTTGAGCAAGTGGAATGTTTCTATGTTGTAGCTTTAATGTGTTTCTACGACTTGCTATAGCTAGTGCAATGTAAATTTCCATCGCAGGCAACATGACCATATAGAAGCTTTCAATAAGTATAGGAAAAGCTTACTGTTTTGTGAAATATACTTATTGAAAGCTTGCTGTTTCAATGAATTTAGCACTGAATAAGGTATTTATTAAAATATTGTGTGCTATCAGAAGTGAATTGTATTAAAGGTATGGAAATATTGCAGCAGTAATGCAATATTGCTGAACAATGCTGTGCCCTTCATAGATGGGACTCAAATTCTCCCTTTGATAATTTTAGCAAGGAGGAATATTTTACTTGCATTTGTACATGGTGGCACAGTGCTAGTATTGCAGCCTCACAATGCCAGACCCAGGTTCAATTCCAACCTTGAGTGACTGTTTGTTTGTTTGTTTGTTTGTTTGTGTGGAGTTTGCACGTTCTCCCCATGTTCTCCAAGTCTCCTGTCAATGCTCCGATATCTTCCCACACTCCAAAGATGTGTGGGTTAGGTGGATTTGCCATGCTAAATTGCCCCTTAATGTCCCAAGATGTTTAAGTTTGGGGAATTACCAGTTTAACTACGTGGGTTTACAGGAATGGAGCCTGCATGGAATTGTTTTTTCCTCAGATGGAGAAAGCTAGCACGAGGGGACATAGCTTTAAATTAAGGGGTGGTAGTTATAGGACGGATGTCAGAGGTAGGTTCTTTACCCAGAGGGTGGTAAGGGTATGGAATGCCCTGCCTGCTGCAATTGTAGATGCGCCAAGTTTGGTAGCATTTAAGAGGTTAGTAGATAAGTTTATGGATGAAAAGGAATGGTTTAGGTTAGAGGGTCATTGCTTTTTGTTAATTGGTCGGCGCAACATCGAAGGCCGAAGGGCCTGTTCTGCGCTGTTATGTTCTATGTTATCAGAGAATTTGTGCAGACTCGATGGGCCAAATGGCTGCCTTCTGCACTGTTGGGATTCTACTTGCGTTGATTTTTTTTTTGTTCTGAAGATTGACAGTTGTCAGCAGGAATGCTCTCCCTCGACATTATTCATTGTTTAGTTTATAATGAAAAATACTAAACTATGCACCCTTACTTCCATATTGAAGTGCTTGCATTGTGACTGAACTGACACTTGAGTGAGGCAAAGGATAAATTTTAAGTTGACTTTTCCCCTGAAATGTAGAGACAATGTAATTGTAATAATGGGTGAAAGTCTCAATGAGTGCAATTGCATTGGTCAACCTCATCTGATGTTCCATTTCATTGACTTTTTAATGGATAGAAAAATTATGCATGTTGTTTAATCAGTGTCATTCATTTGACAGCATTACCCAAAGTTAAAATTATCCCAGAGAATTCCATGATAATTACATAATGACTCTTTAATACAATGGTGGAGTGTTGGACTCATCGAAAGATAGTTATCAACCTTTAACAGCACAGGGGCAAATGTTCTGAACAGGTCAGGACAGATAGCCAACCTGATACAAAATACAGATACAAAAATGTTAACCTAAAACTCCAGATGTAAATCATGAAAGCCATGCTGAAAAATGCCCAGAAACCATAATGCCAACATTAAAACCAGGCCATTGGTAAATTAAAAATAATTTTCTTTTGTACTTACTGGCATGGTCATTGTTAATTGGTATAAGAGGCTATTGGCAGGACAGAAAATTGGATTGCTCATGACTTTGCACAAGGGGAAACCACTTGTTTTAAATAGCAAGTCATGGAAAACAATTCTGAATCCAACTGTCCAATTTTGGTCAGATGAAGACTGTATGAACTAATCTGTATTGACTCACTTTAAATGTGATGTTTATTTGTAGTAGAAACATTATTTTATTGATGTAAAAATGTACAATAAGAATACAAACCATCCACCAGATTTTACCACCTCTATTATGCACAGGGCAGCTGATGTTTATTTTCTACATGGCAATATTTTGTCTGCAAGTAAAAGCAGATACAATAGTCATCAAATGCTCAAAGGCTTCATTTGTTGTGCGTAGAAGTTAGGATATTTTTCTAGAGTTGATTTGTTCCTGTTGTACCTGATATTTTAATAACACGCTTAAGTCACAGACATATGCCAAAGCCACAATACAGTTTGAATGACCGTCTTGTTTCAGTTGATATGGAAGCATGGTGGCACAATGGTCAGCGCTGCTACTGCATAGCACCAGGGATCCAGGTGCAATTCTGACTTCAGGTGACTGTGTGTGTAATTTGCACATTCTCCCCATCTCTGTGTGGATTTTCTGAGTGCTCCGATTTTCTCCCACAGTCGACAGATGCAGGTTAGGTCCATTGGCCATGTTTAATTTCTCCTTAGTGTCAGGATTAGCAGGGTAAATGTTACAGGGATAGGACCTGGGTGAGATTGTTGTCAGTGCAGGCTTGATGGGCTGCATCGCTGACCTCTGCATTATAGTGATTCTGTAATTAATCTTTAAAGCTGCCATTTGTAATCATGCTATGTGCAGAAAATTGATTTAGTATTTTAGCTTTAGGATTAGCAAACCATTAATAGAATCCTCCTTAAATGGTACTATGGAACATAAAAATAAGCTTGAGATTGATTAGCATAGACAGGAAGTCTTTTTATTAATATATATAAAGGACGAACATGGCTAGGATAAACAAAGATAGAGTAAATTTTGTTCCCTTGGGGGATAATGCTGGGGTATTAATAATAGGAAATATGAAATGGCAAACATTTTCAGTAAGTATTTTATATCTGTCTTCAATGATTAAGGTACTTAAAACACTTGAATTATAGTAGAAAAACATGGGGCAAAGGGAAAGGAGGAACTACAATTGTTATCGCAAGAGTAAAGTATTTGGAAAATTAATGTGATAAAGGCTGATGTGTCCTCTGGACTTGATCATTTATATTTAATGATCTAAAAAATAATTAATTGCTTCTGATAAAATGGATGCACTATTTAGAATCTTCACAATTCCATAGATTCTGTAAAAAGTCCCAGCAGAAAGGACAGAGATACAAGGCAGGAAACTTTAAGAGTTAATCTAACATTTGTCATTGCGAAATTGCTAGAATCCATTCTTATGGAAGTTGTAGAAGACGTTTAGTAAACCATGAGTACAATCAGGTCTTAGGAAAGAAAAACCAGTTCTGACAAATTTATTCTAGGATTTTTAGGATGTTACAGAATGTTAAAGGGAAACCAGGAGCTGTGCATTTGGATTTCCAAAAATGTTTGATAATGTGAAAGTGCATGATTTAAGAACTCATGGTATTGGGGGTATTATATTGACATAGAAGGAGGATTAGCTAGCTAATAAGGGAGAATTGGGATAAATGGGTCATTTTCAGATTGCAAACTGTAACTAGTGAAATGTCACTGGGATCAGTGCTGAGGTCTCAACTATTTACAACCTATACTGATGATTTGGATGAAGGAACTGAGTATGTCGTAGCTGTGTTGATGATGCAAAGGTAGATGCAAAGCAAAAGGGAAAATATTGTTCCTGCTGGAATCTGAAACAAACAGAAAATGCTGCAAATCTCAGCAGGTCTGATAGCATCTGTGAAGAGAGAATAGAGTCAATGTTTCAAGTCTAGATGACCCTTCATCAGAGCTGGAAGTTGTGAGAAGAGCAAAGAATGTATAAGAATATGGATAGGCAAATTTGAGTGAGAAAGGTTTAGCAGGGGAGAATTCACACACTAATAGCATTTTTCTGCTGGCAGCACATCCCTCCTACAGGCTTTGCAGCAGCATGATGTTACATCATTGGGAAATCCCATTGACAACAGTGGGATCACAGATTCCCACCATCAGTGAACAGTGTGCCACCTCCTGCTGCCGAGAAATAAGGGACTAGGAGGCCAGAGATTTCCCCCACAGTATGGAAAATGCGAGGTTATCCATTTTGGTAGGCAAAGTGGAAAAGTAAAATATGATTTAAGTGGGAGAGAGTGCTGAATGGTACATTATAAACAAATCTCATTGTCTTCATAAATGAATCACCAAAAAGTTAGCTGGAAGGTATAGCAAGTAATTAGGAAAGCAAATGGAATGTGGCCTTTATTGCCAAGGGGATGGAATATAAAATTAGAGAAGTTTTGCTGTTACTGTACAGAATTGAAACCGCTTCCAGAATATTATGTACAGTCTTGGTCTCCACACTTAGAGGGGACAGATCAGAAAAGATTCACAAAGTTGATTCCAAGAATGGAAATAACCTAAGGATCAAATTTTGAATAGGTTGGGCCATTAGACTTGGGAAGAATGTGAGGTGATTTTATTGACCATGTAAGATTCCAAGAAGGTTTGACAGGGTAAATCTGAGAAAATATTGCCTTTCAACAGAGAATCTGAAACTAGAGAGCATAATTTCAGAATGAGGGTACTCTCATTTTAAATGAGAAAAGGAATTCCTTTTGTCAGAGGATTAAGCTTGAGATTTCTCATCTTCAGTAAATATGATGATTGAGTATATTCAAGGTTAAATTATACAGAATTTTGATCAACAAGGGAGTGTCAGAGACCTGTGTTGTCCCTGCCTCAGACTTCTGCAGAGACTCATCAATGAGGTATTTCCCAGAAAGTGACCCTGAGTTTAACCTTAAACTATGCCCCATCAAGGTGTGTGTCTCTGCAATGGTGGAAAGTGTGGATAAAGGTTATTCCTGTGCCCCCTACAAGAAAATCAGCTGCAGGATTCCTTAGTTAGGGATCCTTGGTAGAGAAGATTGGTGGGAGAGAGAGTGTCGGAGATCAGGATTGAAGGTAGGGTTGCACTTGTTGTTTGTAAGCAGGGGTGTGAGAAATGATATTCTGCACAGTGGATTGGGACAAAGGCTGAGGGACAGAATAGAACTTCTGTTCCTCTTGATCCATAAGGAGTGGTGCAAAGAAACATCAACCTGTTGCAACCATCAGATCCCACCTCCGTTTCATTGCCAGGTTTCTTGAACCCTGCCATACTTCGGTCATCTGCTATACTGGGCCATGAACTCAGTTAATAGTTATTTTATAAATTCTCCCAACAGAAATTGAGCATCTTTATCCATGACAAGATTCACTGTTAATCATTAATTGCCCTTGAGTTGCACTTCATACATCTCTCATACCCCTGTTAACAAATAACAACTGCACCTTTATTCCCAATCCTGACTTCTAGCTCTCTTCCTCCCGAATGTCACCTTCTTCCCCTTTGTCCCCCCATTAATTTACAAAAACTGTCCAGAGTTTCTAGCCCAGCACAAAAAGTAGCAGACAATTTTATAGAGTAACAAGTCTCAATACTTGGTTAGAGTCCAACAGGATTATTTGGTAGCACAAGCCACCAACCTCTGGATCGCTGCCACTTCATCAGGTGAGTGGCAGTTCTGTTCTCAAACAGGGCATATAAAGACACAAGCTCAATTTACTAAATAATGGTTGGAATGCAAGCCTTCACAGATAATCAAGTCTTAAAGCTACAGATAATGTGAACGGAGAGAGGATTAAGCAAGGTTAAGGAGATGTGTATTGTCTCTACCAAGAAAATTAGTGAGGTTTTGCAACCCAGGCAAGTTATGGGGTTACAGATAGTGTGGCATGAACCTAAGATCCTGGTTGAAGCCATCCTCATACGTGCAGGAGTTGGCTATCAGTCTCTGCACAGCTACTCTGCATTGTAATATGTTCTGAAGGCTGCCTTGGAGAAAACTTACCCGAAGATCAGAAGCCGAATGCCCGTGACCTCTGAAGTGTTCCCCAATAGGAAAAGAACAGTCTTGCTTGGTGATTGTCAAGTGGTGTTCATTCATCCATTGTCATAACATCTGCATGGTCTCCCCAATATTACATGCCTCGGGAAATCCATTCCTGCAGCATATCAGGTAGACAACATTGACCGAGTTGCAAAAGTATGTACGTGTACCTGGTGGATGGTGTTCTCACATAAGATGATGGCATCTATATCGATCTGGCACGCCTTGCAGAGGTTTTAGTGGCAGGGTTGTGTGGTATTGTGATCGCTATTCTCTTGAAGGCTGAGTTGTTTGCTGCGGACAGTAGTCTGTTTGATGTTGTGTGGTTGTCTGAAGGCAAGAAGTGGGGTGTGGGGATGGCCTTGGCGAGATGTCATCAATGAAGATGAACATGTTGAAAGCTGTGGAGAAGATGTCGTAGCTTCTCCACTCCGGGGTAAGTATTGGATGACAAAGAGTACTCTGTCTGTCTTGTCCCGTGTTTGTCTTCTGAGAAGCTTGGTGTGGTTTTTTTTTGCTGTGGCGCTTTGATCAATGAATCAAGCTCCATGTCCTGTTTTTTTTTTTTGAGGGCACCTTTCATCATCTGGTGTTTCTTATTGTGCTTACCCCAATCCAATGCTGGCATCTCCACATCAATTTTATAGGGGCCAGTAGATATTTGCTGGAATTTGCAGCAATTTATGGCAAGAGTGAGAGGGATGTTTCAATTTGTAAGTGCAGGGGTGGAAGGGATGCTGGCAGACGTTCACTTGAACAAACAAAACAAAGACCAAAGTACAGCATAGGAACAGGCCTTTTGTGCACTAAGCCCATGCTGCTCACGTTGTCTTATCTCAACTAACCGCTTGTAACACTCTCACCTGTTCAAATGTCTATCCAAATGATTCTTCTGAAGTGTGGGTGAGCACTCCTATTCCTCCTGAACCACAAGGAATGATGTAAAATGGGAAATAGTTGTACTAGGCCCCAGCAGCCTGTTGTTAAAAACCAGGACAGATGCCTTTGAGGTAACTAAACAATTCATTTAAAATTTTCAGGGCTGGAACTGAGCTTTCTATTTATCGAGTTGGTTTTGCCGTACTTTTGGTTTTTGATAACTATTTTCACGTTAGTTTTGTTTGTCTGCTGCCTTTTCGTCCATGTCCAATTATATTTGGAAGACAGATTGGTTAGGCAGTACCATTGTTACAAAGATCACAGCCTGTCTTGAGTGTTTCTACTGCAGAATAGTTTCAGGTTATTACTGGAGATATTAGCTGATTAGCAGCCCATAACAATAATATGACCTGATATTGCTTCCTTGATAATTGATTTTGACACTTTCCCAACAACAGTTGTTAAACTAACTGGTCTGTAACTTCCCACAATCGTTAATATGGAGTTTGACCATTTGCCACTGCAGGTTTTCCTTGATCTGACATGGTCAGAGTAGAACTGATAAGGGCTTGTCTTACCTTTTTGTCTTGGCCCTCCATCAGTTCTGGTATGTAACTAGACACTTGCTGTGGAAGAATTGAAGGCATGTAACAGCAGTAAAAAGGAGACTGTACCAAAGGGTATTTGTGCCAGAACACCATGCTCTTCACCCTACCACAACACTCAGACTCTTCTGATATTGCAACACCATTGCTGACTTCACTCCTCATGTATTCATGGAAAGAGGAGGTCAAATTGAGCAGTTATGCCAGGCAGCCAATTTTGTCCAACAGCATAAACAGATTGTCTTGTTCACCTGGTGCAATGCCATGATGAGATTGAAGAAACAGAGAATACAGAACATATAAGAAGGATCCTATTGTGGTCTCCTTTGCTCATGGCATTTCTTTTGCTGGACTGAGCAGATAATGCTAATTGTAGGTATTTAACTCTTCCTTCTGAGTTACAGTAAGTGTACTACCAACTGAACTATGGTTGACGCTAGGAGTTGGGAAATTTGGGGAAGGGTAGATTTTTCTTGGGCCCAGTTTTTAATACTGATGTGGGTAGATTGAGTGTGTAAACTTTCTGATCCAGGAGACTTGCCTCTGTAGAAAGTGCCTCAAATTATGGTCCAGAGGAGGGAGGTGCAGGACTGAGTCTGGCAAGTGGTTGAATGTTGAGGTGAGCTAGTTAAAAGATAGTTCAGTGTTGACGTGAGCTGGTGAAAAGGTGGTTGAGTCGGAGGGTGGGCTGGTTAAAAGGGGCGTATTGACTTTCTGGAGCTTTGTCCCAACTGTTTCATTAACTGTTAGGACTTCTAGCACTCATACCTCACAACCCATCACCTCTCCATAAATTCTCAATGCCACCCCATCCAAAGGTTCCACATGCCCTTAGTGCAAATATATACCTCGCCCACCATCATTAGCTCTTTGTAATTCCCATGCCAACTTAATGCCATCCTATGCGACTCCTGACATCATATCTGTGTGCCACATGGAAATAGTACTCAACATGAAGAAAGAAGATGGACTTTCTGGAAAAAAAAGTGGATCTCCAGGAACATGACAACATGACAACCCCTACCTCTCCTACGCAAAGACAGGGCCATGGGAGAATTTCACCCCAGCTAACATCATTCTCCAGTTTCTCTCCTATGTCTTCTCCAAGCTTATTGTTATTCTCGGGATCAACCTTAAATTTCCCTGATCCTATCCTCACTAAAGTGTTGAGCACAAGATTTTCCCTCCTATTTGCATGTTGGCAGATATTGTTAACCAATTTCTCTCTTCAAGTACTGCCCCATCTTCAAATCTGTTGTCATCACCCCTCTCCTCAAAAAAATTTCTTGATCCTTGCAAAATATAAGTTTTGGGGAACCTTTGAATTCCGCAAACCACGGAAGACTGATGCATACAGATTGTTGTGCTTTTGGGGAACCGAAGATATGGAAAACAGACAGAGAAATGAAGTTGTGGCCAAGATCAGATCTGTCACGATTGTATTGAGTTGCAGAGCAGGCTGACATGCTGTATAGCCTACTCCTCAACCTGTTCCTTTTATAGCTATTTGAATTTGCACTCCAACTTTTTAAATGAAAAAATATGTTAATCGCAGGGGATTATAACTGAAAATTACATAATGATGATTGGGGCACGATGGTAAAATGCAAAAAGGCTTGTAATCTTGGGCTTTATTTCTGATCAGCAGATGTATAATCTCTGCCTATTTTGAATACCCTTCAAAAATGGAAAAGATTGGCAAACAGATAGCATTTTTACTTGGAGGCACTGACCTACAAAACATTATATTAAAGTTGATAAACAATAAGGTGCTAGAGGAGAGGGGAAGATTTAACTGGGAATGGGTTTCAATAAGGCCGGGTAATTTAAAATTCACCGTGTTGTTTTTATTGCAGATGTGTGCTCTTGAAAAGAGAGAATTTCTCGGGAAACAAAATATAATAAATTCCACAAGTGAGTTTAGTTTAAAAAGAACAAAATAGTTGTAGACTTAAATAATAATGAGCAATGATGTAATTTTGATCATTTAGTACATGTTATAAAGTCATATGAATTTTTAATAAGCTGAATACTGGCTTTGGAGGAAGGTTTTATTTTAATTATGGTTGCACAGTGCAAACATATTTAATTACTTCCGCTCTTAGTGTTGCGGCTTAATTTACACCACTGTATATATACTTGCTATTCCATTGAAGTTCTAAATAGTAAAGTTTTATAAAATCCCTAGATGCTAATTGCCGTAAGGAGACCAATATATTGTGTTGACATGAGAATGTGGTTTCACTGACACAGCAAACAGGTTCAGTTAATTCTCCGTCGACTTGATTTTGTCCATTGTTTACACTGTAATATGATACTGAAGAATAGTTTATAGTCATTGTAAGGCTTCAGCAATTGGTGCCTGGGGGCATACAACGTTTTGTTTATCGCCCTGTGTAATTTACAGCTTTCATTCCCCCTTTTTGTTTTTTTTCCTTCACTGGGTTACTTGAATCCTGCCTTTTCATGGAAAATCCTACCTTCCTCTTCCTATATAATTTGACATTATTGGGCATATTTTTTGATTTGGCGCAACACACCACTCATCCTGCCTGGTTCCATTTTCATGATCTCGAGCCAATGAAAGAGGTCGGTAACCTGTTCAGATGTTCTCTCCAAATGCTGCTCTGTGTCAGTTTCTAAGTGGTGGGTGAGAGTGAACTGTGAGGACTAGCGCATTATGTAAGATGGGTGGAATATTGAGCCCACACTTTTAGTTTGCAAAGTCACTGGTGAGGACCCGAGATCTAGCAAAACCCAGAAATCCTGAACCTCACCACTGAGATCGCGATCTCCGATTTTTGCTGCACCTTGTCAGCAATGTAATCAGGTTCATCCCCAAAATTGATTCCATTTATTAAAATTTTAAATCGAATTAAACACCCCCCTCACCAGATTTTCCTTTCTCAACAAATTTTCTTACCTCACCAATGTGACACGTTGTAAACCTCATCAACAAGTTCACCTAGGTGTTCATCCACCACGTGTCATGGTGATCCCCTGATGGTGCAAAGGTCATTAAAGCCCCCCGGAGAGGAAGAAATGGCCAGGCGATTCTCAGGCAATGCTGCCTGGTACAGATTGACACTGCCAGGTTGGGAGTTCCCAATTGGCAGTGCCAACCTGGCAGTGAAAACCTATGTTGGGGGCGGTGTCAGAGATTGGCTTCAGAAGGAGCCTTGTGTGCAGAAATTCATTTGAGGTGGTGGGGGAGCAGACTTTGTGAGCGCTAGGGATCCGATGAGATTGGGATGGGGGGTGCATTTAAAGGCCATGCCAGCCATGATCAGGGAACCAGGAAGTGGGGGTGAGGGAAGCCTACACTTACCATTGTGATGGAGACATCCTTTAAAAAAGGTTCAGTGGAGCTGGTTCCTGTTTCTGAGTTCTTCTCTCACCAGAGTAATGGCACAAACCACTCTTACTTTTTTTATTTTTTATGTTAAAGTGACAAGATCTGGAGAAAAAAAACTGGCCTGTGGAGCTGTAGAGTTTCACCGCCAGTTTTCTCACCAGAATTGACACTGCCAATTTCTTGTAAGATTCTGCCCGATGTCTGTCTCATGAAGAAGCAAATGAGAATCATTTTAACTTTGCAATCATGTAAAATTGATGATCGCCTATTGGCAGCTTGTTTTACATCTCTCCCAATTTTTATTACCATTGTGTCTTAACTTGCACCAGGACCTTCTCACACATCATTCCTGCCCTCTCTGAACTATATTTTAACTCCTAGTCAAGCAATGTCTGGATTTAGAAATTTGCACTATTGTTTTGAAATCTCTCCGTCTTTGTTCTGTTCTATCTTGAAATTTCCTCCAGCCTCTCAGCCCTCCAAGGTATGCTTCTCTAATTCAAAGAACAAAGAACAAAACAGCACGGGAAACAGGCCCTTTGGCCCAACGAGCCCGCGCCGCCATCCTGATGTTCCCACCTCTACCCATGATCCCTGTCTATGTTTATAGATCTATGGATTAAAAACCAAATTTGAGACAATTTAGGGAGAATTTGTTTTGCCAATCAGCCTAAGAGCACATCTTTTGGATGTGGGAGGAAACCGGAGCACCCGGAGAAAACCCACGCAAGCACGGGGAGAATGCGCAACCTCCCACAGACACAGGCCCAAATCCATGTATCTGCACAGCACAGCGATAGTCACTGAGCTGTCGTGTTGCCCATCAAATGGTCCAGGTCAAGCGTACACTAACGACGTGAAGCACTAGGATATTCTCGAAAAAAAAATCCAAGAGCAGCCCTCTCACGACCCATCGCGTGTATGCCCCTTGTTAGACAACAAGGTGGACCAAAGCACCTGTAGGATAAAAACAAGTACATCAATATCATCATCTATTTAACACACTTCCCAGGGACTCCCAAGGCTCATGATCCCTATTTTAAATCAGTTTTCTATACCCCTCCATTCCCATTCTGTTCATGTGCCCATCTAAGTATGTCTTAAATAACTCCAGAGTACCTGCCTCCACCACTTTACTTGGCAGTGCATTCCATACCCCCACCACCCTCTGTGAAAAAACTCCCTCTAGCATCCAAATTATACCTTACCCCCCTCACCCTAAGCCCATGATCCCTCATGCTATTAGAGTCCATCCCTGTTTACTCTATCTATACCCCTCATAATGTTGTACATCTTTATTAGATCTCCTCTAAGTCTACGTCTTTCTAAGGAAAACAGTCCGAATTTGGCTAACCTCTCCTCATAACTCAGACCTAACCTCTCCTCGTATTCTGACAAGAGGCATCCCTGATTTTAATCATTCCACTATTGGTGGGCATGTCTTCAGTTATATGAACCTTAAGCTGTGGAATACTCACCTTGCATCTTTTCCAACTCTCTATCTCATTGAACTCCTTTAAAACACTCATTGGAACCTACCTCTTTAATTAAGGTTTTGCTCAAGTGACCTAATTTCTCTGTCCATGGCTCAGTGTTGTGTTTTCTTTTATAATGCTCCCATGATATGGGGCAACAAGGTGGCACATGTTAGCACTGCTGCCTCACAGCACCAGAGACACTGGTTCAATTCCAGCCTCAGATGACTTTGTACATGGAGTTTGCACATTCTCATGGGTTTGCATGAGTTTTTTCTGACCTTCCAATGATGTGCAGATCAGGTTGATTAGTCATACTAAATTGTCCTTTAGTGTCTGAGGAATTTGTGGGGTAAATCATGGTGTTACAGGGATAGGGCATATGAGGGATTGTTGTTGGTGCAGGCTTAATGGGCCAAATGGCCTCCTTCTGCAGAGCAGGGATTCTGAGTCTAAGGAGGAGAAAACTATTGTAAATTAAATAGTATTATAAGATGCTTAGCCTCAGATTAATATTGGCTTTAATTTATTGTAGTTTTTTTAACCAGAACTGCCAGTTTTCAATGTGAATTTTATTTAGTTGAATTCATTCATGGGATGCTCCTATACTGGCAGCACTTGCAGCCTGCTAGTCTATAATAGGAACAGGAGGAGCCCTTCAAGCCTTCTCCACCACATAAGATCGTTGCTGATCTAACACTCATAGAGCCAACTTTCCTCCCTTCTCTCCGTAATCCTCAACCTTCCTACTGATCAAAAATCTATTGATCTCTGCTTAGAAATGTTCAACGATTTCAGCCTCCAGAGCTTCTGGGCTAAAGAATTCCAAAGATCCAACTCTCTTTGACAGAAGAAATTGTTTCTCAAATCTGTCTTAAATGAGCGAATACGTCTCTGGTCCTCTGTTCTCCCATGACTGGAAACATCCTCCTGACATTTACGCTGTTTAACCCTTTAAGAATCTTATGTTTCAAGCATTTCACGTCTCATTCTTCTGACCTCCAAGAAGTGCAGACTTAACCTGTTTAATCTTTCCTCGTACAGCAGCCCTCCATACCCGGGATCATCCTGATAAACTTCCCCTGTAATGCCTCCAATTATAATATGTCAGAAATAAGAGGAACACCAATACTGTACACAATATTCCAAATGTGACCTCAATAATACATTGTACCATTGCAGCAACAGCTGTTTACTTTTCACCCCACCTTGAAATAAAAAAGGCATTCCATTTGCCTTCCCTATTATCTTCTGCACCTGTAATCTTTCTGGGTTTCCAGGTCACTTTGAGCTACAGTTTTCTGTAGATTCTCTCCATTTAAATAATAATTTACTTCCCAAAATGAACAATTGTACATTTTCCCACATAGAATTCCATTTTTCTGCCCATTTTCTTAACCCGTCAATATCTCTTGAACTATTTATATCCTCCTCCTAACTTGCCTTCCCTCCCACCTTTGTATGAAATGCAAAATTTGGCCACAGTATAGTCCATTCCTTCCTCAAAACTGTTACTATAGAACATAGAACATAGAACATTACAGCACAGAACAGGCCCTTCAGCCTTCGATGTTGTGCCGACCAAAATAAAAAGCAATGCCCCTCCAAACTAAACCATTCCCTTCTCTTCCATATACTTATCAATTAACCTCTTAAACGCCAACAAACTTGGCGCATCTACAACAGCTGCAGGCAGGGCATTCCACTCCCTAATCACTCTTTGAGTAAAGAACCTACCTCTGATATCCGTCCTATAAATCATACCCCTTAATTTAAAGCTGTGTCCCCTCGTGCTAGCTTTCTCCATCCTAGGAAAAAAGCTATCACTGTCCACCCTATCTAAACCTCTAATCATCTTATATGCTTCAATAAGATCCCCTCTTAGCAGCCTCCTTTCTAACGAAAACAACCTCAAATCCTTCAACCTCTCTTCATAGGACCTGCCCTCCATACCCAGCAACATCCTGGTAAACCTCCTCTGTACCCTCTCCAATGCCTCCACATCTTTCTTATAATGTGGCGACCAGAACTGCACACAATACTCCAAGTGCGGCCGCACTAGAGGTTTGTACAGTTGCAACATGATGCTGCGGCTCCTAAATTCAATCCCCCTACCAATAAAAGCTAAGACTCCATATGCATTCTTAACAACTTTATCCACTTGACTGCCTACTTTCAGGGATCTATTGACACATACACCAAGATCCTTCGGTTCCTCAACACTATTAAGAGCCCTACCATTAGCCCTATACTCTACACATTTATTGTTCCTGCTAAAGTGCATTACCTCACACTTTTCCACATTAAACTCCATTTGCCACCTCTCGGCCCAGCTCTGCAACTTGTCCAAGTCCCTCTGCAAACTATAACACCCTCTTCACTATCTACCACTCCACCGACTTTAGTGTCATCTGCAAATTTACTGATCCCTCCCTCAATACCCTCATCCAGATCATTTATAAAAATTACAAACAGCAGGGGCCCCAAAACAGACCCCTGAGGCACACCACTTGTCACCGAACTCCACGATGAATATCTCCCATCAACCACCACCCTCTGTCTATATATTGTGAAGAACTGCTGTCCCAACACTGATCTCTGTGGAACTCCACTGGTTACTGCCCTCTAAGCTGAGAAAGGTGCCCTTATCACTACTTGCTGCTTTCTGTTATTTAGCCAATCCTTTATCCAGAGTACCACTTCCAGAACCTTGAGCTCCTATCTTGAATAATAGGCTTTTTTGCAACACCTTTAAAATGCCTTTTGAAAATCCAAATATCTACCCTGGTTGAAAGCACCTCAAAAAAAACTCTAGTAAATTTAACAGACATGATTTCCCCCTTCATGAAGCCATGCTGACTCTGCTTGATCAGATTATGACTTTCCAAATGCACAGCTATTCTCTCCTTAATCAATACTGATATTATTTCCAGTAACTGAAGTTAGACTAATTATCCTGTAGTTTTCTGCATTTTTCCTTCTTCCCTTTTTAACAAGGCTACCACATTGGCAATTTTCTAATACTTTGGCACAGTTTCAGAATCCAGATATCTTTGGAAAATGAATATCGTGCATCCACGATCTGTGTAGTTATCTCCTTTAAGATCCTGGGGTGCAAATCATCAGATCCAGGGGACTCGTCAGTCTTTAACCCTATTAATTTGCCTAAAACAAATACACTGGTGATGACAACTGTGTTTGATTCCTTCCCATACTTTGTACCATTTCACGCACGCCATGCAAAACATCTATAATTGTTGGCATGTGGCACCTTCCAACCTTAATGTAAGATACTCGGAAACTGATAATGTTCCAATCATCTCAGAACATTTGCCTAGTGTATATGGTGAAAGTTTAGTCATTTTCAATGAATTGAGTCAATGTACAGAAGATGAAATTGGCAGCACTTCATGATCTTACTTGCAAATATTAAAACAGTAAAGCTGATACACAGATTACGACTATTCTACTGGTTACAAACAAGAACATCCTACAGCATTTGTTTTACTGTCAAAGTCTTGAACAATTGTAGCAAGAAATTGACATTCTTAATGGTGATTAACAGTCTTTTCCAGGTTGAATCCTATTTTGTATATGGGGCTTTTATTAACATAGTCAAGTTTCTCAGTTTGGACACAGTTCAAACATTGTTCAAAAATGTGGATAATTAATTGATTATGTCCTATTTGAACCCTTTGTGGGGTTTTTATGTATTATGTTTTCTGAATATTTATAATAAATGCCTATAAACCTTTATCAGGCCAGAAATAATACTCCAACAGCATTTCTTTATCAATGACTTAAGATGCATATATTGTCATATAAGTCAGCCAACTTGTGACATACTTTACTTGACGGATACCTTCTCTGCTTCCCTAATTCTGCCATCAACTCCTTTGCTCAGTACTTCCCACTGCATTGTGGGTATGATTTAATTTTGGTTTGGTTTATCATTGTCCCATCTATTGGGATACGGTGCAAAGTATTGTCTTGTGCAGTATGTAGACAAAGCATATTATTCATAGAGTACATAAGGGAGAAGGAAAGGAGAGGGTGCAGAATGTAATGTTGCAGTCATAGCTAAGGTGTACAGAAAGATCAGCTTAATATAAGATAGTTCCATTCAAAAGTCTGACGGCAGCAGTGAAGAAGCTATTCTTGAGTCATTTAGTACGTGACCTCAGACTTCTGTACCTTTTTTCTGTCAGAAGAAGATGGAGGGGAGAATGTTTGAGATGTAAGGGTCCTTGATTATGGTGGCTGCTTTTCCTAGACAGTGGGAAGTGTAGATCAGTGAATGAATGGGAGGCTGGTTTGCATGATGGACTGGATTACATTTACAACCTTTTGTAGTTTCTTGCGGTCTTGGACAGAGCAAGAACCAAGCTGTGACACATCCAGAAAGGATGCTTTTTAGTGCATCTGTAAATCTCATTTACAGCATATATTTAACCTATATGACTGTGCATTTATGCACAACTTATCGAAGAGACAACATGCTGTATGAATAGATGACACATTTCACATTTGAGAAGCTTTATGATTATTTTCATATATAAAATCTATTGGTGATTTTAGTTGATAATTAATTTGTAAGTAAATGGCTGAGCCACTGTGTTAAAATAACAGAGTAATGCTGCACCATTGTTTTAAACATTTGTCTGCTACTATGGAAACTAATTTCTGGACTTAATTCTCTATGTGCTCAAACTTTACTGTATGCAAGTGCCAAAAGCCATCTTGGAATTGCAATTCAATTTTAAAGTAATTCTCTCCTCAACTCAAACCATCAAACATTTTATAAATCAAAATAATAAAATTAAATGTTGAAAATCTTAAACACAGCCAGCACAGCGGTCAGTACTGCTGTCCCACAGCATCAGGGACCCAGGATCAATTCTGGCCTCAGGTCAGTGTCGGTGTGGAGTCTGCATGTTCTTGCCATGTCTGCATGGGTTTCCTCCTGGTGCTTCAGTTTTCTCCCACAGTCCAAAGATGTGTAGCTTAAGGGGATTGGCCATGGAAACTTGCCCCCTAACCTCAGAGGGGCTAGCAGGGTAAATATGTGGGGTTATGGGCATAGGGTTTGGGTGGGATTGTGGTTGATAAAACTTCGATGTGCTGAATGGCTTCCTTTTGCACTGAAGGATTCTATGATAATGATTTTATGAAAATATAGAAAAAATGTAGCAGAGGCCTCAGCCTGGTGAGAAGTTTAACATCACCTGACACTTCAGACGCATGGGCCAGAATCTTAACACCGTTCATGCTGGTGGGACTTTTCCATCCTGCTGCAGTGAACAGAAATTTGAATAATCACCAAAATCTCCGACCCCGCTGAAGCGGAAGCGTGGCATGAATGGCAGGTAAGATCATGTCCAGTCTTTTGGCTAGACCATCAAATTGATTAGAAATCATTTTAAACCCTGACCTTCAATTATCATGTTGAGGTGTAAATTTCATTCTGCAGTCTTGAGATCAAGGGGAGGTTGTCTCTGATTTTTTTGACCAGATCGAGAGGGTTAACAGAGCACTGCAAATTCATCCCAGCTTTAGGGGAGATGTTAAGAGACCTTTTGGTCTGTGCCTTACAACCTCATAATGCACAAGTTGTTATTGGCTGAGACCAAAATCTCTTAGAAAAAGTTGTGGAGATGATCCAGGTGATTGAATGTGCTGAACAGGGTGTAAGTGAATTACAAGGTGTGAGAGGAACACCGAGGAGAGGAACCGTTTGTGGTGGAAAACAGTCGTTGCGAGGAACATCCTGAATAGAGCAGTAGAGCCTGAGGAGAGGAGTACAGCACTGAGAGTGAAAGCTTGTTTCCAATGTGGTGGAAAGCACCACTAGTGCAGAAATATGTATGTTTCTGATATTTAAAAAAAAAGAGTTATTTACAAACATAACGCAGAACAAAGAACAGGAAATAGGCCCTTCAGCCCTCCAAGCCTGTGCCACTCATTGCTCCAACTAGACCATTCTTTTGTATCCCTCCATTCCCAGTCTTTTCATGTGACTATCTGGATAAGTTTAAATGATCCCAGCATGTCCGCCTCCACCACCATGCTTGGCAGTGCATTCCAGGCCCCCATCACCCTCTGTGTAAAATACGTCCCTCTGATAGCTGAGTTAAACTTTGCTCCCCTCACCTTGAGCCTGTAACCCCTCGTGTTTGTCACCTCTGACCCAGGAAAAAGCTTCCCCCTATCCATACCCCTCATAATTTTATACATCTCTATGTTCTCCCCTCATTCTCTGTCTTTCCAGGGAGAACAACCCCAAAATAAAGCAGTTAGGGCAGAAAATACTAAAACAAAACATTGGTTAGTTTATATCTGTTAAAACAAATGGATGAGAAGCCTGAGTTATATACCTTAAACCAATCTAACTCAGTAAGGTGCTTTCTATAGAGAGAACCTTGATGGTAAATCTTTTCAAATGGAAGTTGCAGCTAAAGTCATAGTAAATCAGGCATTAGAATGCCTTCAAAAAAATCTTCAACAATTGAAATTAGACAAACCTGGAGCCATTTTGTCTATTTATAAGGTTAGCAATAGTTACCACTCAGCTTTCAATAGCTTAGCGGAATGAGCTGCACTGATGTTCAAATCATGGATGAAGAAACAAGTTCATAGGTCATTACCTTTACATTTGACAAGTTTCTTGCTGAGCTACCACTCCAAATGCAACCGCAGTGGTCACGCCAGCTGAATGAATAGTAGGATGTCATTTACAGATTCATCTTGATTTGATATTTCTAGATTTGACAGGGAGGGTGGAGGCTAGACAAACCTTCCAGAAAGACAATTATGACTCAAAAAGGGAGAGAGCTTTCCAGATTGACTATTCAGTCTTGGTCAAGAGCTTTGCAGCAAAACCAACATGGGTGGGTGCTAAAATTGTGGAAAGAACAAAATTGGTCTCTTATGTTGTAGAAATACAAGGTCATGTTTTTAAAAAATAAATGTGAATTATTAGAAGAAGAGAGCAGCGTTTGTTACTGGGGATCAATAGGTGTCTCCTGCATTAGACTAGTGTTCACCAATTGTTGATCTTGGGATCCCTATTTTAAGAGTAGAGCCAGGGCATAAGCAGTTTCTGTAGCTGGGGAGACAATAGCTACCGAGGAGGATATTGATCGCGGATTGATGAGTTTGCCTTTTGCACCCTGATTGTTTACTCATTGATGATCATAATATCAAACTGAAATGATCCTTTTGGATTTGGAAATCTGACTGACTTTGTGATGATTTTTTTTCCTGAGGTGTCGCTGATATCTTGTTGAGTTGTGCATATCTATGTTCCTTTTATTGCATTTGTTGGTGAAGTCAGGAGTTAGAAGGGAAGGAGTATCGTAGCATGGCCCAGGTGAATCCTAAGGGCCTCGTACTCATATTATGGGGAGGCATCGTGGGGAGCCAAGCCAATCGGGTGCAAGGACATGCATCCCAGGTTAAGTACTAATCTCATTTGGAGCCAGGGAGGAATAAAAAATGGACATTAATTGCAGTTCTGTCAGACTCTTGATTGTATATGTATAAATATCATTAATATATCAGTTATAACTTGAAGCCACAACAAATTGTCTTAAGTTATTAAGTAGTCATTTCACTAAAGAGGCACAAATAACAAATACTCTAGTCACAGCAGAAAGGTTTCTAGGTTGAACATTGCCATAAAAACCAGGGGACTGTTACATGATCAAAGTAATCGTCTAAGCAAAGGAATGTTCAATTAGCAGACGTAAACCCATGGGAAAGGGCTGCACAAGGGAAAAGCATGGAAAAAAAATAGGTCAGCTGAACAAGCTTTATGACCAGCTGATGCAAAGAAACTGACCTTTAACTTTCTCATGAACTCTATTTTTCCAAAGTACTGTGAAACTTTGGAGCTCTCAGAAGTGAGTCTGACTGGAATTTTATGAAATTCAGACAGCAAGGGGCAAATCCAAAAACCATTTACCACCCACCTGTGCCTTCCTCCAAGGTATCACAACATCTAATGAAAATATCAACATGCCAAGAGTACAGAAAATACAGTAATGGATCTGCAATCATTCGAGACTCAACTTTTCACTTCTGTGAGGTGAAACCGAGTGGAAAAGCTACTGCTGTCTGAAGATTACATTTTCTCCTTCTGCTTTACACAGGTCCCACCTCAGAAACTTGCCCCACTTGACACAGTTGTATCCTGAATCTGCATTAATGGTGGGAAATAATGTGTGTACATTACAGAATAATTTGATAAACTTGTGCTTCAGAAACATATATGCACTTCTACAGGCGAAATGATTCATTTTGGTCAGATAAATAAGGAGGGGTAATATAAATCAAATAGTACGATTTTAAAGAGTGACTGTCTTATCTGATACATGAACAAGTCTTAGAAGGTGCTTGGACAAGTTGAAGGAATGGTTGGAATTGCTTTTGGCCCCAATTTGCATAAATGAAGAGAGAATAGTGGGGTTAGGATATAGTTTAACAGTTAGAAAAATGCAGATCTACCTCAGGTCCTGCCATTTTTAGTTGAAGAGCCTACCTTGCCACTTTTGTAAATCCACTCAGGGCTGCAGCCAACAAGATTGAAAGACCGGATGGCTATCAGGCAGGCAGTCTTGGATCTCTCGGTCTGCAGTTTGGCAGCACCGATCTGAGAGCGAGAGAACAGGGGTCGGGTTGGCTATACCAACGGAATGTTTAGCAAGATCAAGGATTAGAGGAATACTGGTGGGGATTCTGGAAAGATGGAAAGTTTGGAATCAATGAGGGATATTTGGAAGAATCAAGGGTTGGCAAAAGGTCATTGTGGTGGGTGGCCAAATAACCTAGGCTTTGGGGAATGTTGTATGTGGGCCTGGAGTGATGATGGGTCAGGATGGTAGTGGTTGGTGGAGAGGCTGTAAGAAAGTTGGTAACTACTCCTTATTGGCCAAGATGACGCAGGAGCTAAGTGCTATCTTCACTATCGAGGTGGATATTATCCCTATAAATTTGAGAAAACATTGTTACAAGGTTGAGTAAAATGTTAGAATTTGATGTTTGTAAAACTATAAAAAAATTGTAAAATGCTAAGAGGTGAAAGTATTACCTGGTCTCCTCAAAAAGGTGGTGTTTTTTCTGTGCTTAGAAAGTTAAATAAAATGCAAGTCCAGATAGAGTGCCCAAAGGGAAACATTTGTATTGGAGGGCCAGGCAGCGGTGATGCCATTGATAACAAACAGGCTTTTACATTTTTTTTTAATTTAACCAATCAGTTTAAATCGGGCACTTGGATACGAGCTACCTATTAGATTTTAAATTCGATGGTTTTGGCAACCCACAACCAATCATGTTGTAGGAGACCTTGATGTGCCATTAGAGGTATACTATAAGTAGAGAGAGCAACTGCTAGCGCAACAACCTCATTCATGTCTTAGTGAAAGTTCCATCTCAATAGTGAAGATAGCAAAGAAGACAGAAAAATCAACAGAGAAGGTCCATAATAAGGTGGGCAAAGTGTTGGAGAGAATAATTAGGGATAGGATTTATAGTTATTTAGAGAGTAATGAATTGATTGGAGATAGTCAGCATGGTTTTGTGAAGGGTAGGTCGTGCCTTACTAACCTCATTGAGTTTTTTGAAAAAGTGACTAAGGAGGTGGATGGGGGTAAGGCGGTTGATGTGGTATATATGGACTTTAGTAAGGCGTTTGATAAGGTGGCCCATGGAAGACTTCTGCAGAAAATGCAGATGTATGGGATAGAGGGTGATTTAGCTAATTGGGTTAGGAATTGGCTAGCAGATAGAAGACAGAGGGTGGTGGTTGATGGGAGATATTCATCGTGGAGTTCGGTGACAAGTGGTGTACCTCAGGGGTCTGTTTTGGGGCCCCTGCTGTTTGTAATTTTTATAAATGATCTGGATGAGGGTATTGAAGGATGGATTAGTAAATTTGCAGATGACACTAAAGTCGGTGGAGTGGTAGATAGTGAAGAGGGGTGTTATAGTTTGCAGAGGGACTTGGACAAGTTGCAGAGCTGGGCCGAGAGGTGGCAAATGGAGTTTAATGTGGAAAAGTGTGAGGTAATGCACTATGGCAGAAATAATAAATGTGTAGAGTATAGGGCAAATGGTAGGATTCTTAGTAGTCTAGATGAACAGAGGGATCTTGGTGTGTATGTGCATAGATCCCTGAAAGTAGGCAGTCAGGTCAAGAAGGTTGTTAGGAAGGCATATGGAGTCTTGGCTTTTATTGGTAGGGGGATTGAATTTCGGAGCCGCAACGTCATGTTGCAACTGTACAAAACTCTAGTGCGGCCGCACTTGGAGTATTGTGTGCAGTTCTGGTCCCCACATTATAAGAAAGATGTGGAGGCATTGGAGAGGGTACAGAGGAGGTTTACCAGGATGTTGCCTGGTATGGAGGGCAGGTCTTATGAAGAGAGGCTGAAGGATTTGAGGTTGTTTTCGTTAGAAAGGAGGCGGCTAAGAGGAGACCTTATTGAAACATATAAGATGATTAGAGGTTTAGATAGGGTGGACAGTGATAGCCTTTTTCCTAGGATGGAGAAAGCTAGCACGAGGGGACACAGCTTTAAATTAAGGGGTGATAGTTATAGGACGGATATCAGAGGCAGGTTCTTTACCCAAAGGGTGGTTCGGGAGTGGAATGCCCTGCCTGCAGCAGTTGTAGATGCGCCAAGTTTGGTGGCGTTTAAGAGGTTAGTTGATAAGTATATGGAAGAGAAGGGAATGGTTTAGTTTGGAGGGGCATTGCTTTTTATATTGGTCGGCTCAACATCGAAGGCCGAAGGGCCTGTTCTGTGCTGTAATGTTCTATGTTCTATAATATTCAGCAAGGTGCAAAACCTGGCTGTAATTTAGAGAGTAACCAAAATTCTAATTTTTATGTTAATAAGTGGGACTTGTATTTAGCAAAACAGCATTAGAATCGTATTATATTTGTAATAGCTTAGTTAAACTTGTTCACTTTTAATTAGATAAATAAATTGTTATTTGTTGACTTTAAACAAAGCATCAGGGAGTTATTTTGATTTAACCCACTGAAAGTTGCTGAAGCACAGATCGTACAACTTCTCACTCACTTTAACAGATTGAGTTCCTCTGAGTGGTTAGGTGTTAGGTTTCAGAGTGGGGTCCACCTCTGCTTCATAGCATGTACTTGCAGACATGGACAGCTATGGCAAAGTGCGCTGATGTGAAACTCCCATGTACAACAGTTTTACTAATTTCATTGCAGGATCCATAATCCTGTTGTGCAAATACAATAAATCCTCCTGGATATCAAAAATGTTCTATATTGTGGAGAGTATAGGTCCAGCTGTCTCAGGTTTCCCAGCATGCCATGAACTCGCAATAGTAACAATCTATGGAATTGGTCAGACTTCATGAAGCAGATCCAACTTCAAAATCTACTCCACTCACAACCTAATCTTGAAATATCCCAAACATTTCAACAAAATTGGCACTTGCAAGGAAATGTAAATCCATCAATTGATTTGGTACATTTTGTACAATGCAAATACCAATAGCTACAAGAAGAAATGGTCAAAAAATTCCACACTTCACATGCTGTGAAAAATCATCATTGAAGAATGGCCTAATTCAACTTATAAACATGAGACATTTTGGCCTTATCTGAACAAGCAAGGCATCTCCTACAGAATCATTTTTAAAGGCAGGCAGATCATTATATTGGAATCTTTACAACCTGATATTCTTGTCAACTTCATCAGTCATACATGGGCATAGATTGTTCCGAGTCTTCTGATGTAATCTATTGGCTAGGTAGGAGCAATGACATTATTGTCATTGTCCAAAAGTGGGAGATGTGCCAAGTCAGCACAAAGCACCATTGAATCCATGTGAAGTTTCTATCCATCCTGGTTTAGAATCTGATCTCTTTCGTGCTTGTGGCACTAACTTCATTGTCATTGTCAATTTCTTAACCAAGTTTCCCATCATTTGACAATTGCACAATACATCAAGCATGACTGTCTCACACATGCTCTTTAAGTTTAATTCCCAGTCCTTTTATTTGCCTAGAGAGATGATCATGGAAAACGGTCTGAGATTTATTGGTAAGCCATTTCAGGATATGTGTGAGAAGTAGATTATTGATCACACTACATCTTCTCCTCATTATGCTGGATCTGCCAATTAACTGAATGAATGATTCACAGTGAAATCCCAAATGTATAGACAGAGCAAGCAAGATCTACACATTGCAATGTTACATGTGAGAGCAACACCTTTAATTGCAACTTTTAAGGTTTAAATCATAGAGATCATAGATTCCTACAATGCAAAAAGAGGCCATTCGGCCCATCAAAACTGCACCAACCACAACCCCACTCGGGTCCTATCCCTATAATCCTATGCATTTATCCTAGCTAATCCCCCTGACTGTAAGGGGCAATTTAGCATAGCCAATCCACCTAACCCGTCATCTTTGGACTGAAGGGGGAAATTGGAACACCCAGAGGAAACCTATGCAGACACAGGAAGAATGTGCAAACTCCACACCAGCAGTGACCCCAGCTAGGAATTGAACTGAGGTCCCTGCATGAGGCAGCAATGCAAACTACTGTGCCATTGTGATGCCCCATTGTGACACTAATAAATAAAAATCTTTATTTGTGTCACGAGTAGGCTTACATTAACACTACAACAAAGTTACTGTGAAAATCCCCAAGTTGTCACTCTCCAGTGCCTGTTTGGGTAACTGAGGGAGAATTTAGCACGGCCAGTGTACCTAATCAGCGTGACTTTCTGCCTGTGGGAGGAAATTGAAGCATCCAGAGGAACTCTTGCTGATACGGGGAGAACGTGCAAAGTCTGCACAGTAACTTCAGCCAGGAATCGAACCAAGGTCCAGTGGACTGTGAGGCAGCAATGCTAACCATTGTGCTCTGTGGCATCCATCACTGGCAGAACTGTTTAACAGACCAGTGTGTCAATTTACCTTCTTACACGTTTCTCTCTCAGAAACTGAAAAGCAACTTTTAAAACTGCTAAAGAGAATGACCAACATGCATAATAAAAGTCCAGGTACAAGTTTACAAATGGGACAACAATTTCACATCCAGAACCCCATAGAAGGTAAACAGCAACCAGTTGGATTGACAGCAATTGGTTATGAACCAAGGTCCTTGGTCACTTCTATGTGCAATGATTTCAAAGGACAAATCTGATCCATTCCAGCTTCCTCACCACTCTGCACTCCTCATGCAACTAGAACGAGATCCAAAATGCAACCAGGAAGGAGATCCCAGAATGACAACCTGCAGGTCTCAGTGAACAAGTGAAAACATCTCCAGGCAACGTTATATCATATTGACGTATCAATAGATTACCTCCATACTTTACAGACATATATATACCAATCCTAAACACTTTATAGGTAAAAATAAATGAAAATATATTGTAAATAGTTATATTTCTTAGAAGTACCTTTTAAAAAGGAAAGGGAAGTTGTAATATGCCTTTAAGAGATATCACTTGAAAGGAAGTGAGGTCATGTGATCTTGCCTCAGTTTCACTTTGGTTTGATGCAGAACTTGTACACAGCTCTGCTGCTCATGTCTTCAAGCTTCCTTTCTATGTTTTTTGTCCCCATATGCCTGGTCTTAATGAATGAATACATTGTGGGTGAGATTTTCTCACCTGAAAACCAAAAAAATCCCATCCAAGGTTAGCAGACTTTTGCATGGTTCACTACGATTCCTGTGGCAAGTGTAATGGGAAAATTCTGGTATATGTTTGCCCAATCCCTAGTGAATACTTTTTATACCAGTATATCACACAAACAGGTCTATCAACTACTTAAGTTCATTATTGGTTGATTTCCTTTGGCTATCACAGTATTTGGTACTTTCCACAGCACTTTCAAGCTGCAAAGTTTGCAAGGGATAGTGTGACAGAGGCTGACACATTTTTTTTATCATTCTAAAGGCCTTAACACAAACCAGCTGTTCCTGGACATAGGTGTAATAGTACATATTTCCCTTGGAACGCACTGTGCCTGAGACAATGGATAAAGGTGACATAGAGGAATACAAGCTGACAAAAGAGAAAGGAGGAAGACTGAGAGGACTCCAAGATGGAGACTATATCTATTCAGAGTGTTCAGATAGCAATTCTTTCACCTGAGCCTTAGTGAAGAAGTATTTTTCAGTAATTACATCCTCACTAAAATTTGCTATTTGCTGCAGACAAAATGTAGAGCAAAGATTGCATGTGAAGCTTACAGTGGTGGTCGACTTAAACGTGTCTCTCCAGACTAAAGCTAGGGCTATTTACAACATCTCATAGTTTGCCATTGCAGTTGAGTAAAGGGTATTACTGATGCTATCTATTCGAAGGGAGCTACTTACATTTCGTTCTTCCTTGTCAGAGACCAATGGGCAAGCACAAGGGTTTGCTTGGCTTACCAGCATCATGCAGTATGCCATTGATTTTGGACTCATTGCTTTGCAGATGCCACATGTCAGTTCTGCCACTTATTGGGGCAAACTAGTATTCCGCTCTATCACCATTCAGCTGGAGTATAACCACGAAAGAAAGAAAATCACCAAAGTCCCATACACACGCTGCTCTCTCCTTTTGAGAGAGACAGTTGACTGGTAGTGGGATTATGGTTTGTGCAGACTGGATGGGCCAAATGGCCTTTTTCTGTATTGTAGGATTCTATGACTGAGTAATCCTTCGCAAGTGCACAGCACGTACACAAACAAAGCAATGCTGCCACACTAAATGTAATAGATTGACTAATACAAAATGCGCTAGTTAGGTCTCATTTGGATTATTGCACCCAGTAATTGGGTACTACACTTGAGGAAGGATGTGAAAGTATTGGACAGAGTACAGAGACGATTGACAAGCATGATTCCAGGGATAAAGAACTGCAGTTATGAGGAGAGGTTGGATCTGTACTCTGAGAAAAAAAGGGTTGAGAGGGAACTTGATAGAGGCATTCAAAATCCTGGGAGACATGGACTGGGCAAATAGAAACTATTCCTACTGAAGTAAACATCAAGAACTGATAGCCAAATGATAGCTAAAAGGAATTTGAGATTTTTTTATCCAGAGGATGATTAATCTGTGCAAAAAACTTCCTGAGAGGATGGAAGAGGCAGGTTTGATCAAGGTTTTCAAAAGGAATTGGATACTAGCTGAAGAGAGAGAATGCGTAAGGTTATGCAGATAAAATAGGAATAGGACTGGATAGAATGCTCTTTTAGAGAGCCAATGCTGATTGGATGGATCAAATGGCCTCCCCCTATGCTGTAAAGATGCCATGAAGTGTTGAAATAATGCTTGGTTTGCTCTGGAGAAGACTTGCAGCTTTGGGCAGAATGAGAGCTGGGGTGAATCACTTATAGAACATAGAACATTACAGCACAGAACAGGCCCTTCGGCCTTTGATGTTGCACCGACCAATATAAAAAGCAATGCCCCTCCAAACTAAACCATTCCCTTCTCTTCCATGTACTTGTCAACTAACCTCTTAAACGCCACCAAACTTGGCGCATCTACAACTGCTGCAGGCAGGGCATTCCACTCCCGAACCACCCTTTGGGTAAAGAACCTACTCTGATATCCGTCCTATAACTATCACCCCTTAATTTAAAGCTGTGTCCCCTCGTGCTAGCTTTCTCCATCCTAGGAAAAAAGCTATCACTGTCCACCCTATCTAAACCTCTAATCATCTTATATCTCTACTTATGATGTAGAGATGCCGGCATTGGACTAGGGTAAATGCAGTAAGGTTTGACAACACCAATTTTAAATCCAACTGATTTATTTGATAGTAAATCCACGAGCTTTCAGCCTTTGTGGCCTTCGTCAGGCCACAAAGGCCGAAAGCTCGTGGATTTACTATCAAATAAATCAGTTGGATTTAAAATTGGTGTTGTCAAACCTTACTGAGTGAATCATTTACACATCCCCCTCTCAGATACTGGAGAGCAACTTTTAAAATTGGTAAAGAAGATGACCAACGTGCATCATCATCCTTGGGAATGACATTTTGATTTAATTTATTAAGTTTGCTTTCGATTTATTTTAGTTACAGTGCCCCACCAGGGGCTGTCACTCCTATATCTTTTGCTTAATTTATTGATTATTATTTTCTCCAAGGGCAAAGCAGAAGATAGAAAATGTGCTTGTTGGTTAGAGATGCTTGTTATGCTATTTGTTTTTTAGGAGGTTAAAGTTTATAAATGTATACAGACTAGGCTTCAGTGTTCTATTCTTCACCACCTGACGTTTGGAGTTGTAATATGTCACTCTCACCGTGTCTTCAGCAATGGCTGTTCCAATACTGTCGGGCAGTGTCTCTTCCATGGGGATTAGGATATGCATGCCTGTCTGTTGCTATAGGATTAGCTCAGGATAGCTCCTTATTGTCCCTGGTGTACACCACCAGATGGAAGTGTCAGTGAATGTGGTAACATGCAATAATGCGGTATGGTTGAACAGCTGGCAGCGTGGCCAACTGTGAGCTGTAGAGGTGAGGCTCTAGTTGTGTGCAGGTATTGTGAAGCTATGAATGTCTGTTATTGACAGGCCTGATTGACAGGAATTGTTGGTGTTTGATTGATGGCGATGTGTGGTTGAAGCTAATGATATAGTTGGTGGAGAGAAAAAAACCCATTTGAAGACACACACTCACTTTGTCCACTTCTATGAAATGATTAAACTTACCTCCTTCAAAACACCTCCAGTTCAGTGTCCAAAAGTGTAAAAGCTCACTCTCTCCCATGTTGTGCTATTCCTCATTTTTCCCTAGAATGATTCACTCCATGCAGAACTCCCAGCACTTGCTGCCACCATAGAACACTTCCTCTTCTATCATTATGGACTTTACAGTGCAAATTAGCCTGATGTGATGATGGAAAATGATGTCTTTGGGACTTCTGCTGATCCCACTGCCAATGAACAGCGCTAGCTGCTTGCAGAAATCATTATAATGAACTGACAGCAGAAAATTGGCATGGTGCCTGCAAGGCACTGAGTCGCGTATCATGAATTTTGCTTTTGTTTTTTGGTATGTAACCAATGTAGTAATTTAGTAGTAATTCTAACGTAATTTATTGATTGACTGACACATGATGTTTTAAGTTTAATGTGGAAGGCCATGTCAGTATGGATGCTGTTTAGCAGATTCAAACCAGTAAGATTGATGGCGTGTTGGAAGGCAGCTTCATTCTGCCAGCATCTGCAATTGACACCAGTATCTGCCCTGCACACAACCTCGCGGAAGAGACAGGTTGTCAACTAGTATATTTTTCTTGCTAAGTGTGCCAATATTGCCTAATATGTTTTCACTTTAGTGTTGTATTCACATGTTTTCTCTGTCTCTTGGAATTTAATGTACAGATGCCGGCGTTGGACTGGGATAAACTCAGTAAGAGGTATGACAACACCAATTTTAAATCCAACCGATTTATTTGATAGTAAACTTGCTAGTTTTCAGCATTTGTGCCTTTGTCAGGCGAATGATGTGTTCTGGTCTGCAACAGCACACATATCAGCACAGACAGTTTACAGATTGCTGATTAGAATGCGAATCCTTACACCTAACTTGCTATTCAAGTCTTAAAGTGACTAACAATGTGAGTGGAAGGAGCACTGAGCACAGGTTAAAGAAATGTGTATTGTCTCCAGACAGCATGGTAAGTGAGGTTTTTTGCTAACCCAGGCAAGTTACAGATAGTGTGACATGAAGCCAAGACCCCTGTTAAGACCATTCTCGTGTGCGGAACTTGGCTATCAGTCTCTGCTCAGCGGTTCTGCGCTGTCGTGTGTTGTGAAGGCCCCCTTGAAGAACATTTACCTGAAGGTCGGAGGCCGAATGCCCATGACCGCTGAAGTGTTCGCCCACAGGAAGGGAACTGTTTTGCCTGGTGATTGTTGAGCGATGTTCATTCATCCACTGTCGTAGTGTCTGCATGGTCTCCCCAATGTACCATGCTTCGGGTGTAAGGATTCACATTCTAATTAGCAATCTGTAAACTGTCTGTGCTGATATGTGTGCTTTTGGACATCAGAACACCTCATTCGCCTGACGAAGGCCATAGAGCCGAAAGCTAGCAAGTTTACTATCAAATAATTTGGTTGGATTTAAAATTGGTGTTGGAATTTGCCAGTGAAAGCACAATGAATGCACAGCAGCAATTGAGGGGCGACCATCAATCTCAGACGAAAGTGCCAATAAATACTCAGTGCTCGCAGCTGCTTTCTTACTGCCAGAGAGAATGAGTTTGTTCATAGTGTTTGCTATAACAGGTCACTTTGTAAGACTTAGAGATAACTTTCGACACTTCACAGGTCTACTACATGAGGTTGCTAATGCTGTCATACTTTGGACCTCAGACCAAGATGACCAGCCACAGCAAGGGCAACCTGTTGATCACAAATCTTTAGCTGTACATGAGACAGAGAGAGACAGCTTTTGGGAGGCACCAAATGGGATTTACAGGCAGAAGATCAGATTTCTTCACGTGTCTCAGGAAGCTCAGGTATCTGCAGCTTTCTAACAAACTGCCTGCTAGGTCTGGTGGCCATATGCATGGTTGTCAAAGTCAGCACCATCAACTCCTCTGTCCTTTCTCGGACTTTGCCTTAGTCATATCCCACAGTCATAGTCTACAGTGCAGTGGCCAAGTGATGGATGGGTCGTTTGCCAAAGCCAGTGAATACTGAATTTCTCATCATTAGAAGTAGTTAGAATGAGTGGATGTTTGGCTTTGTGGTTCTGGCTCGTTCACTACAGATACAAGGTGCTGTCAATGGCACACACATGACAACTCGGGCATCCCCGAAACAATGAGGAGTATCTGTAAATCCAGAAGTGTCCACTCAAACTGGTGTATAACAACAAAATAATACGGGAGTGCACAAGATTCCTGAGCAGCTGCCATTACCTTTTTCCTGTAGAAGTGCATATTTCCTGATGTTTTCACACTTGGAAGCAGAGTGAGACTACAAGGGAGGTTACATCAACCCCAGTTCGTGACGTCTGCCAAACACCTAAAGCTCAACAGCAACATACTGAATGCCATATCACCACTGGGCATTGAAAAGCACTCCAAACAGATCAGTATAGGCGGCAGGATGGTACAGTGATTAGCACTGCTGTTTCACAACTTCATGTACCCGGGTTTGGTTCCTGGCTTGGGTCACTGTCTGAATCGAGTTTGCACATTTTCCCGGTGTAAGTGTGGGTTTTCTCCAGATGCTCTCAGTTTTCTCCCATAGTCCAATGATGTGTAGGCTGGTTTGATTGGTGGTGCTAAATTGCCCTTTAGTGTGCTGGGGTGTATATTTTAGAGGAATGAGAGTAAATATGTGGGGTTTTGGGAATAAGGCTTGAGTGATATTGTTGTCAGTGCAGATTTAATGGGCTGAATGGCCTCCTATTGCACTATAGGGATTGTATGAGATCAGATATCCTTCCGTATGCACTAACCTGAGCTTCCAGAACAGTTGTGGTTTGCTGCATTCTTCACAACTTTGCATAATAGTGAGGCTTTGCCTTGTAGAAGGAACAAAATGACAAATTCTAATCCTCCTCAGATGATTTGAAGGAGGTGAAAGAAAAAGAGGATAAGTGATGAAGGCAATACACGCTTAGCTACTCATATTGTTGCTTGGATGCCAAGGGTGCCCTTATTAATACAAAAGCTTTGTTTAGTTCATTGCGTCTGTCACACCAGAGAATGCAAAAACCACTCTTCTCTCTCTCCCCTACAACGTCAGTGACTGAAAGTAGTCCTGCAACCAATCACCCAGCTCTTGAACATCCCCCATTGAGTTCAACCTCATAGTTAACATCCAACTAGTTCGTAGGTCATCCAAGACTGTGTGCAAGATGGAGGTGAGGTGAAAAAGATCTCAAATAAATAGCAGGAAATTATCAAGAGACCATTTTCTCTCACATCCATGGTCATACCGTTGTGTGTATTAATCTTCCTTTCTCTGCTAAGCCTATATAGTGGAATTTGTACGGCTTCAATAGTGTTGGAGATTGGCTGCTTAGATTCTTGATTTAAATGCTGTGATACTCATGGCCAATTTGCCTAGTATTTACATAGAATAATTGAATTTCCGATAGTGCAGAAAGGAGACCATTTTGTGTATCGAGTCTGGTAATTGTGCCTGGTCTCCAACAGAGTACTGATTCGCACCCATGTGATGTCTTGCCATTGAGGTGGGCACATTTGTGTGCCAAACAGGCTAATGAGATTGAAATCAAATTAATCTCATATTAATCAGCCTCGTGCTCCCTCTGGGCATGATCTGGTTTGTGTCAGTAGAAAGGAACCACGATGGTTGCAAACCTTTTGACACTGGGTGCAGAACTAATTTTTAGGTCCACATTGCTATTTTCTGGGATCAGCGCCAGGCACAGTGAGTTCAGAAAATCGCATCCTAAGAGTGAGGGCCATCATTTTCTGAAAGGCAATTAAGAATAAGCAGTAAGGATAGGCATTGCTTGTAATATTATACCACAATATTTCAAAAAACATTATATGGATTTAATTTAGGCTAGATTCTCTACAGTTTGAGTATCTTTACTTGTGGTTTTGTACCAACAGCTGTTATTTCACAAGACATTCAAGGAACCAGATGGTCATTGGCAGGTATGAGTAATCTGTGTTGGGAAATGAAAAAATAAGATGGAAGGAGAATTAGACCATAGAACTCTACAGTGCAGATAAAGGCCCTTTGGCCCCTTGAGTCTGCACCAAACACAATCCTACTCCCATTTCCCTACATATTATATCCACTAATCCCTCTAACCTACACATCCCTAGACACTTAAAGAACAAAGAGCAACACAGCACGGGAAACAGGCCCTTCGGCCCAACGAGCCCACGCCGCCGTCCTAACGTCCTAATGACATATCCTTGTCTTTAGGCTATGCCTATTGTTGAAGATTCCCATATAGGGACCAATATAGGGACAATTTGTTACCCAATCAGCCTAAGAGCACATTTTTGGGATGTGGGAGGAAACCGGAGCACCCGGAGGAAACCCACGCAACCACGGGGAGAACGCGCAAACTCCCGCAGACACAGGCCCAAATCCATGTGTCTGCACAGCAACAGCGATAGTCTCTGAGCTGTCATGTTGCCCATCAGATGGTCCAGTTTAAGCATACACTGACGACGTGAAGCACTAGGCAACTCCTGAAGCAACCTCCAAGAGCAGCTCTCGCACGACATGCTGCATGCATGCCCCTTGTTGGTCAACAAGGTGGACCGAATTGCCTGCGGAAACAAATAAGACTTAATTAAACATGCTAAAAAAAAACTAAGACATTCCCGAGACGAAACTAAAAGATAGTCTACTACTATTTGGTCCTCCCTATATTCAAACAGTCCTGCTATATCCCTCTATCTGCAGACCGCTCATGTGGCTGTCCAAGAGACCCTTAAACAACCCTAGCGTGCCTGCTTCCACCACCTTACTCGGCAGTGCATTCCACACCCCCACTACCCTTTGTGTGAAAAACTGGCCTCTAATATTCGTCTTATACATAGCCCCCCTCACCCTGAGCCCGTGACCCCTCGTTCTATCCATTTCTAATGGTGGAAAAAGCTTACCACCATTTACTCTATCTATAACCCTTATAATCTTATATACCTCTAATAGATCCCCTCTTAGCCGACGTCTTTCAAGGGAAAACAACCCCAGCGTTTTCAATCTTTCCTCGTAAGACAGCCCTTCCATACCAGGCAGCATCCTGGTAAATCTCCTCTGCACTCTCTCCAGGGCCTCTGTAGTATGGCGACCAGAACTGGACGCAGTACTCCAGATGAGGCCTAACCAACGTTCTACACACCTGCAACATCAGACTCCTACTCTTGTATTCTATACCCCTTCCTATGAAGGCTAACATACCATACGCTTTTTTTACCACATTCTCCACCTGTACTGACACCTTCAGAGACTTGTGAACTTGCACCCCCAGGTCTCTCTGCATCTCTATACTCGGGATAGTTTTACCTTTTATCCTATAACTCCCCTCTATTATTCCGGCCAAAATGCATCACCTCGCATTTATCTGGATTAAATTCCATTTGCCATCTATCTGCCCAATCTACCAGCTTATCTATGTCAAGTTGTATTGCCAGGCACTGCTCCTCAGTACCCGCCAATCCAATCATCTTAGTGTCATCAGCAAATTTGCTGATCACACCACCTACCCCCGCTTCCAAGTCATTTATATACACCACAAATAGAAGGGGTCCTAGTACAGAGCCCTGTGGCACACCACTAGTGACAGACCTCCAGATGGAAAAAGAGCCTTCCACTACTACCCGCTGTCTCCTCCTCCCAAGCCAGTTCTCAACCCATCTACATACCTGGCCCTGTATTCCATGCGCCTTCACCTTTTCTATCAGCCTACCATGAGGAACCTTGTCAAACGCCTTACTGAAATCCATGTAGACGACATCAACGGCTTGTCCTTCATCAACCGTTTTTGTCACCTCTTCAAAAAATTCTACTAGATTCGTAAGGCACGACCTCCCCTTAACGAAGCCATGCTGCGTATCCCTGATCAGATCGCAGCACTCCAGATGCTCATATATCCTGTCCCTGAGAATCCTCTCCATTAGCTTACCTATAACTGAAGTCAAGCTCACCGGCCTATAGTTCCCTGGGTGATCCCTCTGACCCTTTTTAAACAACGGTACTACTTAGGGGTAATTTCTTGCATGGCCAAACAACCTAACCCGCACATCTTTGGACTGTGGGAGGAAACTAGAGGAAACCCACGCAGACATGAGGAGAATGTGCAAACTCCACACAGGCAATGACCCGAACCCAGGACCCTGGAGCTGTGAAGCAGCAGTGCTAACTTCTGTGCCGCCCACAATTAATTGTATAAGTTGAGGTTAAGAGTGTGAAGATGGAGGCATCCATTAGATAATTATTTGCGCCAATACCCGTAAAGATGCCAGAATGTGGCAACTAGGAGAATTTCACAGTAACTTCACTGCAGTGTTAATGTAACTTGTGATGAATAAATAAACTTTATTGAGGTACTTGCTATGGCCAATAGACACTGCTGGCCCAGGTGTGCGTCATCAACCCTAGGAACATTATTTTAATTTAAATTTCCACTAAAGATTTTCTTTTTGTTCCAGTGACCCTATATCGGGCTGTTAATTTGTTTAGTAGTTAATTTGTTACTTTTTTTTAATTGGCATACGGAAAAGAGATTGTAAAGAAATTTTTTTTAAAAAAACGGGCACTTGTAATAGTGTGTTCGACAAGATGTCAACTAATTAGATTAATTGCTTTGTGTTTGCTCAAAAGAGTATAAAGAGATAATTAATTGATTTGCACAAAGAATACGGAGAGATACTTGTTGGTAAGTATTATTTGTCTTCCTGTGAATAAATTGAAAACTGAATAAAATTTGTCTTCTGGTCTCCCTTCAAGTGACTATAAGAAGCTTAACAAAGGGTAATTATTGTAAATGGAAATGTGAAATGAGGAAGGAGTGCTGGGAGGAATTAAATGTTGCAAAGTATGAGGATATGAGGAGAGGGTAATGTGAAGGTAGGAAGGCGAAATGTGACTGGAATGGAAAAAAAGAGATACCGCAGTACACTCCTTGAGATTATATGTCGTAGGTGGTGATGAGGGGAGAGATTAGTTGAGTGTGTTGGAAAGGTATATGAAAGTACATGATGAAATTATATAGTTTTGGAGACATTGAAACCAGATCCAGGGTGGTGTTGATCCTGTCAACCTCCTATGCCCAGACCTGCACAAGTGTGTTTGGCCATGTGGCTACAGTTACTGAGGAACAAAATCTCTCTCTCTGCCCTGATTTCCTTCAGCAGAATGCCCAGGAAGGCAGAAAACCATGTGGGTGCGGGGCGGATTGGGGAAGCAAATTTCCCTCTTCTGGGTCCGTAATAGTTTCCAGTGTTGGTCAACCACAAATCAAAGCAGGGAATGCAACTTCATTTTAAGAGATGCAATTCACTTTGAATAGGCTTCTGAAAGCATGAGAGAAATTGTACATGACATATAGCTGAGCTACCTGATCCTTTATGTGTTCACATAATCAGCCCATTATTAACTGAAAAATAAGAGCAAGAGTTAAACTAGTTAGACCTCACATTAGTGATATTAAGAGGGTGGCCCGCTGTCTGGACCACCTCCCAAGCTGAGGAGAACTGAGAGGATAGCAAAAGTGGAGTGTAATGTAATGTTGAAAGGCATGGCCCCTTCCTTCCCCGCTATGCCCACACCCCCCCCATTGCCATGCCTCATCCCCTCCCATCCTGCCATGCCTGACTCCCTCCCATCCTACCATGCCCACCCCTGCCTCCCTTACATGCCCATCCACTCTCTCTCTCCATCTCTTGCCCCCCCAGCCCGCTTGTCCCCTGCCTCTGCCTGCCCTCTCTTCTCTCCCGCACCTCCCCTTCTCTCCCTCACCCCTCCCACACCTTATTTCACCCCTTCCTTCCTCACCCTGCCCCTCTCGCCCCAATGCTCCCTGGTTAGATTACATGTCTGGCTGCACCTTTTTAAATAAGCTGCTTTATGGCCATAGAAGGATCCACCGATTTTGCTAGCCTGCACTGGAGGCCTCAATAACTACAGCACTACACTTTTTTACCTGGCCCAAGGAAGGTACAACTCTTGATTAAGGTAGGAAAAAAGGAGCCTAATGGCAATCCAACTGTGAAAGTCACCCCATGGAAGTTCTGACCCCAGATTTTCTTTTAGTTAATATTGCAGTTTTAGTCATTTATTTCAATAATAGCTTGGGAGTACAAAACTTGGGTATTGATGAAAAACTGAACATGCTTTCCATCTTGCAATGGAAAATATATTATTCTTCCAGATTGGGCAATTTTTAGGCATGTAAGTAGTGTCATTAAGCCCATTAGAATTGAACAAATGCATGAGGGATAAAGGTTACCTGGTATATTGTCCAAGACAATGTCTTGACCAATCAATCAGCTAAAAATTAGACTAACAATCAATTTAAATTATCAGTTGGCTTGTAATATGGTTATGGTTATGGTTGCTGAAAGTTACATGTGTTCAAAAACAGGGACTTGTCCTCTGCAAGCAAAAGGAACATGTCCAGACATTGTGCCTTTCTTGAATTAAACAAAAGCATGAGGAAGAATAGATTCTTGGTATATTCTCCATTGTAACAACTCATCCAATTCAGAGTTGACTTGCCAACAAATCAACAACTTTAGTATAAATTGTTAACTCTTTAAAATTTACATTCTTCTTTCTGTTTTGGTGCAAGACAAAAGGCTTTGACAGCATGCCCCAATTTTTGAAATTGACCAATGCCACCATTAAAATACCCGAGAGGAATTTGATTTGAGCATTTTAAGCATTTGTACGATGATATTGTCATCCACGATCTCCGGGCTCTGAAATAGAGAATGTTAAAAAATAGAGGATCTTTTGTTTTGCTGAATCCAAATACAGCTTATTTGCATCTAAGCCACATTTGATGAAGGGTAATTCTCTTCTTTAGGTTTGACTTTGTAGAAATTGAAGATCCAAGTGATGGCGCAATTATTGGAAGATGGTGTGGTACCAGTGTAGTTCCAGATATACAAATATCGAAGGCAAATCAAGTCCGGATACGATTCCGATCTGATGAGTATCTGCCATCAAAACCAGGCTTCTGTATTTACTACTCCCTTCTGGAACCTGTAAGTCAATGGGAAAATTGTCTTATTTAAGGAATGTATATGAAATTCAAGAAATGGAAAACATATGATGAATTTAGCTTTATATTATGTTCGAACACCTTTGTGTAAAAGTTTAGCATACGTAATTTTTAACATTGTCAGCACCTTATCTCCTTCTCGGACACAGCCACAAAAATTGCCTCATGGTTTCCATTTCAAAAAACATTTGGCTGGAAATGTGTGAGATGCCCACACCTTAATGGCCTCCAGATAAAATGTTAAAATTGTAAATCTGGATTTAAGGACCACAGATATTGCGCAACCATGCGTAATATCGGGATTGCACAGCAAAACTGTCTTCTGGGAATGAATTTACCTAGTCTAAGGACAATTGTGATGATAAGATCCTTGATGAGATTTTCGGGACAATTTTGAACATTGCAAAATTGCTTTAATAAGGCTTGAATTTAGAAAATGAACATGCATTCCCCAGGGAGAAATTGTATGGTTGATAAATGTTTTGAATATATTTACAATATCCGTACACTAGTGCCCAGAGTAGCTCTCACTCTGCACTAAAATTTACCTACTTACTGCTAGATACCCAGTGTTTTGCTTGTTATGGTGAGATAATCTGTTCTTTGTGTGCCTGATTCCTGACATCTCTTCTTCCCACTAGATGTTTTGTAGACTGGGTGCATTCCACTGGATTGATTTGAATTGGAGGAATGTATGTCTATTTCGAAAATTTAATACTATTTACCTTGCTAAACTATCAAAAATTAGCATCAAAAATATATAAAATGTTGCAGGCACTTTTAAAAATAAGTACAATTACAGAAAACGTAGTCAGGTGCAAAAATAACACCACACACGAGAAACATTTAGCTTGAATATTTGAGTTATGCTTGATTGAAAAAGAAACAATTTTGTCTTCAGCTTTAGCTGCTGCAGCTACTTTTAACCTTGTTGGAAGTTTGCAAAACATAAAGCATGATTTCTGCAATAAATCAGATTGTTAATTAACAGTATTCAAATAAGCCCAAGTATCACACTGGAACATTCAGTTGCAGGTGATAATCTTTCTTGACCTGAGCAAATTGAGTACTGTTTTCTTACTTTGTGATCTGTAACATGTTGTTCTTTAGCTATGCAGGGGGCATTATAGCTGTGCCAGTAAGGTGTGGTAGTTTTATTATATGTGAACGAAAGAAGGCCATTGTGTTCCTCACTTGCGTTAATGAAAGAGTATATAGTACTTACCAGTTGTGGTGAGATAATCTGTTTGTTCTGTGCATATCTGATTCTTGATACCACCTCGGGCGTTTTCTTGAATGAATTCTTTTCTACCACTGACTGCTAACTTTTGTGCATTATCTTTTGAGTCCCTTGATTAGCCATCATTCCCTGTCCAAGAATGTGGGCAGGCAAGCTGCTCCAAGGCCTCTGGTCACATCTATATTCTAGCTAATCACTAACAGATACACCAGACTCATTGCTGAGTGATTAACTTGACATTTTTCTTTGTCTGGATGTTTTGAAGTGTCTGCTATCTCCTGAGTGTCTGTTCAGCAACTTGTCCTAAGATTTAGGTCCATATCCAAAGGTATATAATATACTTCAATTCAGTATCACAGCCAACTTAAGCTGAGACATTGCTCCCTCTCAATAGAAATCTTGTGCTTACTGAAATTACATTTTATAAAGACTGATGTTATCTGTGTGAATTAAGAGAACTCTAGAGTTGGATGCTACTCTCTGCTGTACCTCATAGCAAATTTTAACTTGTCCTATATCAAATGCATATCAAGGAATCTCAAACTAACAGTCTGCTGTTATTTGAGTTCATCTTGCAAGATTAATCTGAAACTATCGGCTATGACCCACAACCATGTTTGTTTTCCTTTCCATTGCATTCAGCCAGTTGCATCTCGTACAGGTGGATAGTACAGTAAGAAGTGTCACAACGCCAGTTTAAAGTCCAACAGGTTTATTTGGCAGCACTAGCTTTTGGAGCCTCAAGCTCCTTTTTTCGGGTGAGTGTGCTTACCCCAGTCCAACGCTGGCATCTCCATATCAGGTGGATAGTTACAATATTATGACAGTGACAATAAAGAATATTCACAAACATACAAAACCGAAAGGGAAAGGCCAGCTACATTGAGCCTGGCCTATACAATTATGGTGCAACTGAACACCATGATCCCTAACATAACACATTCAATAATAGTCACGTAATCTTTTGAAATAGCAAAACACGTACAAAAGACAGATCCAAAAGATCTTGGGAAATTGTTGGCATGTGGCACAATGGTTAACTCTGCTCCCCTACAGCATCGGGGACCCGGGTTCAATTCTGGCCTTGGATGACTGTGTGAAGTTTGCACGCTTTCCCCGCGTCTGCCCACCTAATGGGTTTTCTCTGGGTGCTCCGGCTTCCTCACAAAGATATGGAGGTTAGATGGATTGGCAATGCTAAATTGTCCCTTTGTGCCCAAAGATGTATAGATTGGGACAATTAGTGATGTTGACATGTGAGGTTACTGAGATAGGTGAGATAGCACAGGACGGTGGACCTGGATGAAATGCTCTGTCAGAGAGTCAGTGCAGACTCAATGGGCCAAATAGTCTCTTCCGCACTGCGGGGGTGTTCTATGAAATTTTGCATTAATCCCCAAAAATGACAAAACAAGTTCAGGAGGCCACATTGACTAGTAAACACACACCCCCAATATTTCACTAATTTCTCAAATACAGTGACCTAAACCTTCATCAGGAACTCATCCAGCTTTTTTAGATGTGTTATGAATCCACTCTCACAGTACAAGTTAGCAACTTGTTCCAAAAGTTGATACATAGCAACAAAAATAAAAGCCTTCTGCCATCTAAACTAATTCTATGCTCATGCAATTTATATGCATATCCTCCGTAACCCTTCTAATTTAAATGGTTTGTCCACGTGGACATAGAAACTTACAGCACAAAGGATGCCACTTGACCAATTATGCCTGTGCCATTTCTTTGAAGGATTAGTCTCATATTTTTAACTTTCTATTTTCCTCGGGGTGACTTTCTACTGCTTTTGAGGGTGGATAAATTAACTTGCAGACGTGTGATAATATGAGGGAGAAATAGCAGGGTGCACAGAATGCTGAGTGGGACAGATAGTCTGAGAGTGGGAAAAAGTGTTATTAGGTAGATTCAGAGTAAGGAAGCAGTAAGCAGTTTGGGGCCCCATATCTAAGAAAGGATGTGCTGGCCTTGGAAAGGGTTGAGAGGAAGTTCACAAGAATGATCCCTGGAATGAAGAGCTACCATATGAGGAATGGTTGAGGATTCTGGGTCTACGTTTGTTGGTGTTTTAGAAGAATGAGAAGCTCTTACTGAAAATTACAGAATACTGTGAGCCTGGATAGAGTGGACATGGAGAGGGCGTTTCTATTAGTAGGAAAAACTAGAACCAGAGGGCACAAATTCAAGCTATAGGGATGATCTTTTAGAACAGAGATGAGGAGGAATTTCTTCAGCCAGAGAGTGGTAAATTTGTGAAACTCTGTCGCAGGAGGCTGTGGAGGCCAGATCATTGAGTGTCTTTAAGACAGTGATAGATTAGATAGATTCTTGATAAGGGGATTAGGAGTTATGGGTAAAAGGCGGGAGAATGGAGTTGAGAAAATTATCAACCGTGATTAAATAGCAGAGCTCATTCGATGGGTCAAGTGGCCTAATTCTCCTTCTATGTCTTATGTAGAAAATAATAAAGTCTAAATTCAGGTTACAATGCATGTTTGCGAATGCGTGGAGTGTTTTAAATAAGACTGGCGAGTTGTAGGCACAGATAGACACATCATATTTTCACGTGGCTTTAATGGAGACCTGACTTGAAGAAAGGCAGGACTAGGTATTAATTATTCCTGGATACAAGATATTCAGGAATGATAGGAAAGGGCAGGGGGATTGACAGTACTGATGGAAGAAAAAATTGTAATGGTGAAGGGGGATGATATCAGAGGAGTCAAGGCCAGAATCTCTTTTGCTAGAGCTGAGGATCCAAATAAATGCAATTATGTTGCCTGGTATGGTCCTTAGCCCAACAACTTTTAGGAGAATTGAAGCAGAATATTTTTGCAAGCAAGTTTCAGAGAGATGCAAGAATCATAGATCAGTCACAATGAGGGATTTTATTTATTCAAGTATAGACTGGGATCACAGTTGTATAAAGGATGGAAAGGGGCAAAATTCCCCAGATGATGGAATCTTGAGCCCAGATTCTCTACATGTAGGAATGGCAGCCCATGCTCACAATCCAGAGTTTTTAAAAGCATGATTCTCATTGGTGAGATGGAGTTTTGCAGCGTGGTGTCTAAGCATGAAGCTGATGCCTTCAGCTCTGAGGAGGCTATTGGAGGTGAGTGCCTGGGCAGCCATTTCTCCTCAGCCTGTCCAGCCATTTCTCCTCAGCCTGTCCAATATTCTATGGCACCAGGACAGGTAAGATACCATGAGACAATGGAGGCTCAATGCTATTCACCCTGGTGGTTTACAGGAAAAATAATATGGGAATGTTGTAGTTATACAGGGGAGATGTTGGGGGGGAGGGAGAGCAGTGAATGGGAAAGTATTTGGTGGAAATCACAAAGGTATGGAGGGATGAGGGTCAGAGCTGTGGTAGGACTCCTCATAGCTCACTGTCGTGTTATCACTCTTTTAGCGCATGTTGCAGGAGCAAAGGATCAAACCTGGAGACAGTAGCGGCCTACAATCATCTTGTGGTGGTGCTTATTCCTTCTGATGTCCGAGCCTCAGTGTTGTGGAAGGCTGGGTATAGTGAACCACCTCAATCACATACTGCATGAGCCAGCACCCCATGGAACTGGAGGGCAGACAATGCTCTCAAAGTCACAATCGTACTGAACTTGTCTCTGGAACTCCATTCAGGACAGCACAAAGAACATCTCCCAGTCTGCTACTCACAAATGTATTAGGGAGGTGACAGATGCCTGTAAAGACAGAGAGGTTTATAAATTTGGACCAGGATCAGGCAAGCCTTAATGCCAAGGCCATGGGTTCACTCTCGTTAAGAAGTCTCACAACACCAGGTTAAAGTCCAACAGATTTATTTGGTGGCAAAAGCCACTAGCTTCTTTGCTACCAAATAAACTTGTTGGATTTTAACATGGTGTTGTGAGACTTCTTACTGTGTTTACCCCAGTCCAATGCCTGCATCTTCACCCTCGTAGCAGGGATACTCCAGGTGCAAGGTCTGATAAACTGCACACATATGACTCTTTCATCACCATCCTGACATGTGGTACCATTCATTAACTGCAATGATTCTGCTCCCTCAATGTACAACTTGTCTGCAGCCACACAATGTGCATCAGGCAAATGTGTGCCTGCTTCCTGAGAAACACCCATGTCAGTTATATTTGAGTTGTTTGCAAACACCAGCCATCTTTTGAGGGAGAGTAGCAGCTAGAGTGCTGACTCCTCAGCAATGCTGGATTTAGGCATAAGCTAAATAAGCTACAGCTTAGGGCCTCGCAAAATTTCAGAATGTTTGCAATGAAGGGAACATTTAAGAACGGATACCAGAAAAGAAAAAGAAAGCTTGAAGAGCAACTTGAAAACTTACCAAAAGTTGACAGTTACTTTATTCCAGAATCAGATAAGGATCCACAAACCCAAGGTGATCAGCAAAATTCAAAAAAACTGCAGCCTCTATTGCCTCAGCCATTGAGACAAGAGAGTCTGGAATCTCAGCTGAGGAAAACACTGGAAATGATGCAAACATGAGCGTCGCAGAGCCGCATCTACAGTTGAAAGAACAAAATTCACGTAACTCAATGATGGCGGTCAATGGAGTGTCTTAACCGAGGATGAACTTTCAGACTGGATCCTTTAGGGTCCTTCAGAGTGTCAACACTGAAACGGCCCATTTGAAAACTCAAAGCAGTCATTCAAAAATCAAGATAGATATTGTTCAAAAGGTCTTTTTCAGTCCAGAAAAGTTAATGGTGAAATCTACGATTGGGAATGGCTAGTGTACCCTCCAACAACTGGCTGGGTTTACTGCTTTGTCTGCAAGCTCTTTTCAATGTCAACTGCAGCACTAACTTCTGGTGGTTTTCTGGCTGGCGAAATCCCTTTGCAATTAAGTCATGAAAACTCTGAAGAGTATAGAACAGCTTTGCTGACGTACTTGACAAGAAAGCGTGGTTCAACCTTAGGTTCAAAACTAGCAGAACAAATAAAAACTGAACAATAGTACTGGAGACGTGCTTCAGCATGTTGTGGTGGTAATATGTGCATTTATGGCAACCCAAGGTCCTGTTTTGGTACACAGCTATATGAGACCTTTTGGCATAATGTTTTAACAAGGGGCCTCCAAGCTTTATATAGCTTAGGGCTTCACCAAGTCTAAATCCGGCACAAGAGGTATTCATTCAAAGTGACTGGTGATACCTTTGCAGAAGCCACAAACATCAGCAGAGACTTGACACAGAGTGTACCTTTCAATGTGCCTGCTGGTGGAGCGGGTGGTTAGACTGCTAAAGATGCATTTTCAGTGCCCACACCAGTTGAGGGATACCCAATAGTACAGTCTTCACAGGATTGTAGTGTGCTGCGTGCTCCACAACTTCATGCTGCAGAGGGGAGTCTGCCTGGAACAGGAGAAGATGGACAAGTGTTACATTTCCTCGGATGAGGAGGTTGAGGAAGGAGGTGAGCATGATGAAGCCGAGGAGGAAGAAGACAAGGTAAAGGACAGAGCCAGAGTGGCCTGCTGAACAAGAGAGACCCTCATTAGATCTTATTTTGGGACAGTGTGAGATGTTCACCGGTGATTGACCCAGAAGCCTGTCTACTTGGTGATCTCACCTAGGCATGAGTATCCACTGTTATAAAATGGAGATTCATTTCCCCTCTGAGAAGTTAGACTAAACCACTCAAAGAGGAATACCTCTCCTCATAATCTGCTAAGTGTGTGAATTGGTATCATTTGCTCTTGAGCAACTTCTTATGGTTAAATCAAAAATAACACACTCTTTAAAATCACTTAGTTAATTGATTCACTTTTAGTTAGAAAAATTAAGTTATTAAAAAACTGAATAAAACACTATTCTGATGAAATGCTGTTCAGATAAATACTGTTGCCAGTTTTTAAGTCATTCTCTAAATTACATCCAGGTTTGGCACCTTCCAGGTTTCTATGATTTCTATAATAGAATCTCTGTTTTCTTTTGGTACTTCTGCTATTCAAATAAGGCTTTGATTTAAAAGCCATTAGCTATGGCAGAGAGCAGTTGCTGTCTTGCACATGCCCCCATGGGCACATCGCCACCTCTTACAGGCCCCCCATGCAGTTGACCTCTTGTCTTCTGCTGTGGACTCGTGCACATGCGTCCCACCCTCCCAGTGCAGGCCCGCACATGCGCCCTCTCTCCCGCCGTGAGCCCGCTGCATGCCCCCCCCTCCTGCCTCTGGCCCATGCAGCGCACCCCTCCCTCCTACATCGGGCCCACGCACTGTTCCCTCCTGTTGCAGACCTGCACACGCGCGCACCTTCCTCCTGCCACAGGGATGCGCGTGGACACTCTCACTACACGCCGCAGGCTTGGACATGCGGCCTCACCTCTCCCACTGGGAGCACAGCTGCGCGACCGACCTCCCTCTTGCTGCGGGCCTGCAGGTGCCCCTCCCTCCCTCCATCCCATGGTCAAACCTTGGCTGTGGGTCTGTGCCCCTCCCTCCTGCCCAGCCGCGCAAACCCACCTCTCTCTATGGGCTTGCGCGCACACCCCTCCTTCCCTGCCTCAGGCCCACGCTCAGCTGCCCCTCCCTCCATCCTGCAAAACACCTCCTGCTGCGGACCGCACATGCGCCCCTCCCTTCTGCAGCGCGCCCGTGCGCATACATCCTTACCTCCTGCTGCAAGCCTGCGTGCCCCCCCCACTCCTTCCGCGGGATGCACGCACCTCTTCCACGCACCAAGATACTTGACGCATGCCCCTCCGTCATGCACCCACCCGCGCCCCCCCGCCGCGCTGCTCCCTCCTGCTATGGGAATGTCCCATGACCCACCTCCTGTGCATGGGCCCCTGCCCATCCCTCCCGCCTTGAGCCCATGCTTGTGCTCCTCTTTCCTACCATGGGCCTGTGTGTATACCCCCTATCCCACCCCTCTTGCCCGCACGCTGGCCCCTGTACTCATGCCCCTCCCTCTGTGCGTGTGTCCATCCGTCCCTCCCGCACCCCTTCTTCCTGCTGCAGGTTCACGACACACCACCTGCACAAGCCTGTGCACCCCCCCCCCCCCCACACCTCCTGCCACAGGCCCGCCCACACGCCCTTCCTGCTGCAGCCCCACGCTGCACCCCTTCCTCCTGCTATGGGTCCGTGCACACGCCCCATCCTCCCACCATGAGCCCTTGCGTGCCCCTTCCTCCTGCTGCAGGCCCATGCGCACTCTCCTTTCTCCCTCCTGCCGCGTGCCCGCACGTGCGCCCTTCTCTCCTGCTGCAGGCCCGTGCATGTGCGTCCCTCAGTCCCTGAACGTGTTCCCATGTGAAGGCCCACATTCCTGCATCCCGTACCCTTCCCTCCTGTGTGCCGCCCTGTGCCCATCCTTCCTGTCATGGTCCTGCATGCATGACCCCGTCCTTCTATGAACCTGCGCTTGTGTCTCCATCCCCCCTTTCCACCCGCGCCCCTCTCTCCTGCTGCAGGCCGCACACCCAAAACATTTCCAAAGGAAATGTTGCTGGATCTGGTTCTTGAGCATGAGATAGGCCAGGAGATTCAAGTATCAGAGGGAAACATATAAGGAATAGTGATTGTTTAGGCTGACTGTGGAAAAGGACAAGAAACAGTCTAAAGTAAAAATAATTAACTGGGGGAAAGTCAATTTCAGAGGGTAAGAATGCATCTGGACCAGTTCAATTGGAATCGAGGGCTGGTAGGCAAAACTGTAACAGGTCAATGGGCTACCTTCAGTCAAGGTATATTTCCGTCAAAGGCAAAGGTCGGGCAAATAAATTCAGAGTTTCCTGGAAGACAAAAGGGATAGAGATCACGATGAGAAAGAGAGAGTGTGCTTTTAACAGGTATCAGGTTGAAAATACAACTGAGAATCTGGCTGAATATAAAAGGTTCAAAGGAGAATTGAAAAAGACAAATAAGAGAAACTAAATGACAGTGTGAGAAAGGTCTGGCAGTTAACATAAAAGAAAATCTAAAAGTCTCCAATAGACATATTAATTGTCAAAATATGGTTAAAGGAGTCAGGCTGATTAGGGATCAAAAAAGGAAATGGAAGCATGGAATCATGGTTAAGATATTAAATAAGAACTTTGCATGTGTCTTTATCAGGGAAGAAGATGTTGTGTAGGTTATCGTGGAAAAGGAAATAGTTAAGATAGTTGAAGGGTTCAACATTGTTGATTGGATAGGTTGTCTGTACTTAGAGCTAATAAGATATCAGGATCATATGAGGTGCATCCAAAACTGACAGATTGGGTAAAGTCACTGCAAACCACCTCTGAGTGAAAAATATTCATCTGACATCAGCTCCTGCTTCCTGTCAGTCGACCAATTTTATATATATACAAACACTTTCCCTATAATCCCCTGCACTTCCATCTTCCTAACAGGACCTTGTAACAAAAACAAAATACTGCAAATACCATAAGCTGGAAATACTCAGCAGCTTTGACCACATCTCTCTCTAGATTCTGCCTGACCTGCTGAGTATTTCGAGGAGTTTCCATTTTTATTCCTTAATTAGCCTCCTGTGTTGTACCTTGTTAATTATCTTTTGTAGGTAAATATATAACATTTTCAATCACACTTATCGATATTCTCTCACCTCATCACATAATTCAATCAAGAATGATTTGCTTTTAACAAATCTGTGCTAACTGTTCTTGATTAATTTACTCTTTTTCAAATTAAAGTTTATTTTGCCCTCGATACATACCAGTAACTTCTCAGTTATTTTGAAGTTAATGGCTGGCTTGTAATTTCCTGGTTCATCCCTCTTCCCTTTCTTGAATAGTAATGTAATACTAGCATTCTGGTAGTCCATCAGCGTTATTCCTGAATGCAATAAGAATTCAAAAATTGTGATCAATGCCTCTGCAATTGCTACCTGTAGCCCTTTAAACTACTTAAAAAAAAATTTGATCATTCCGTTCATAATGAATCTCCCTCCCCTTTTAATCTAAACAGTTTTATCCATTCATTTTGAAGACAGATGTTAAGTACTTACATTAGAGATTGGATAGATTTGAGTTGTTTTTGTTGGAGCAAAGAAGACTAGGGGCAACCTAATCAAAGCGTACAAGATTATGAAGAGCATGGACTAATTAGACAACTCCACCAAAGAACTAATATGGCAGAATGTGCTGAGTAGTTTACTCTGTGCTGTTTTGCTCTATGATTCTACGGAAACTAAAAGGATAAGGAGCAGCAGTTCCCCTTAGTTAAAGGGTCAGTCATGAGTAGAAACAAGTTCAAGGTGAGCAACAAAAGGTTTAGGGGAGAATGTGCACAAAACCTTTTTTACCCATGGGTCGATGACAATCTGGAATGCTGTGCTGGGAAGCTGGTTCCCTCATATCCTTTAAAAAGTACCTTGCTGAGCATTTGGCACGTTATAACATTCAAAGTTACGGACCAAATGCTGGTAAATGAGATTAGGAATGTGGCAGCAGAACTCGATGGATCGAAGAGCCTCTTCTGCATCATAAAATTTTATAATTAACCTTTGTCCTCTGCCTTTACATAAAGATTTCCCTTTGGGCTCTTGGAAGAACCAGCCTTTCTTTTAGCTAACTGCATGTATTTTCTAGCTCTCTAACATTGTTATGATCTCTGTTGAGACCAGTAATTTTGAGCTTCCAGTTAACAAGAAAAAAAAATGCATTAAGATTACAGGTGTTAAACCTTTTATTTTATCAAATGACTGTATGACTTGACTATAAGCAATTTTGTTTTGTAGACAACTTATATTTTAAAATGTAGGAATATAGGTTTATTTTTAGCTATTATGCATGACATTCTGCAAAGTATTATGTTCCTTATCTCAAAAAAATCCTCCTAGCTTCCAGTATGTTGTTTCCTTTTAATTTTCCCAACTAAGTAATTTCTAATCTCAGAACTATCTCTCTCTGTGTGTGGGTTGCATTGCAGATTTCTTCCTCTAGATCTATGCTGAGCAATAATTTCAGCCTCGTTTTAACTCATGAACTTGGCCTTCAGTTTGACTGAGATCCCATCAACTTTCTATGTGTTGAACAATAGAGTCAACATTTTCTCTGCTTAAACTGAAAGCCTGTCAGCTTCTGTCTTTTGCTCTCTCTAAATCACAGATGGCTCAGACCATATGAGATAAAACTGCAACTCCTGACTGTCTGTGATATTCTTGGGGTTATAGGGATGCTTGTAACCTGATTTCAAAATGGCTTCCTTTATCCATGGCAATAGGAAACACATTAGCCTTGTAGGTAGGTAGAAATCTGATGAATTTTCTTTGACCTCAACACATTTCCATTTTAAGATTGAAGAGATAGTTTTCAGCAGAACTGATTAAAACTCAATAGATTTCTGGGGTTTTGGAAACTCAGGGTCTACTCATTTTAGACTTAAAAACTGATACCATTGTAAGCATAAATAGTTTGCACCTTTCTGTCTGTAAAGCAATTAGACCATTTGATCGCTAACAACTAAATCACTTGGGTTTTCTGTCAGGCAGATTCCAGCGCAGGTCACATGACCTCTATCATTGTCCAAAAATGTAATAATCTTACTAACCAAATGATATACTCTTAAAATATAACAATGTGCTGTCTAATAATAGAACATAGAACAATACAGCACAGAACAGGCCCTTCGGCCCTCGATGTTGTGCCGACCAAAATAAAAAGCAATGCCCCTCCTAACTAAACCATTCCCTTCTCATCCATATACTTATCAACTAACCTCTTAAACGCCACCAAACTTGGCGCATCCACAACAGCTGCAGGCAGGGCATTCCACTCCCTAATCACTCTTTGAGTAAAGAAATCTTTCCTTGGAACATTTCTTTGCCTCTCATCAATTCTTCTTGAATACAATTTCATTTTATTAATGTACTCTTGCTCCTGAACATTTATTCCCAGTATGCATATCAGAAATTCCTATCCTTCCCTGTGCCCTAGCATTATGTCCTTTTAATATTTTGAAGGTCTCAGTCAAATTATCCTGCAGTCTGTGGTTTTCTTGGTGTAAAACAGATGCAGGGAGTGGATGAAGCAAATAGGACAGGTTAGATAACCGTATGTGGGAGGAGGCTTAAGTGAAGCATAGAGTGGTTGAGACAAATAGTTTGTTTCTATGTAAGGTATCCTATGTAATGGAACCCTATGGCAACTATTGGCTTTTAACTTAGAGATCAATCTCCTGGCATTTCCCTGGTTTAGCTGGCTTATATTCCACCCCCCCATTTGAAGGGATCAAAACTGATCATGGTGTTCTACACAAGGACAATATAGTGCTTTTGGTTTCCATAGAATCATAACGCAAAACAACACAGAGTAAATTTCAGCACATTGTGCCAATATTAGTTCTTTAGTAGAATTGCCCAATTAGTCCCACTGCCTTCGTCCTTTCTCATTATCCTGGACGTGTTTCTTTGCAGGTTTCAAAAAATAAATTTATGGGATATGGGCATTGCTGCCTGGTCTAGCATTTATTGCCTATCCCTCAGCACCCTCCATTACAAAGACCAGTTGAGAGTCAACCACATTGTTGTGGATCTAGAATCACAAAGGTCAGACCAGGTAAGAATGGCAGATTTACTTCCCTAAAGGGCTTTAATGAACCAGGTGAGTTTTTACAGCAATTGACCATGGTTTCATGGTCATCTCTGGACTTCTTAATTTACTGAATTCAAATGCTACTACCTGCCTTGGATTTGAACCCAGCTCCCCAGATCTTGCCCTCGGTCTCTGGATTACTATTCCAGTGACAATACCACAATGCCACTTCCTCTCCATTTTTGCAATGTTTCTAATCCCTCTAAGTAATTATCAAATCTGCTTCCACCACCCTTCCAGGCAATGCATTCCAGATCATGTGCTGCATTAAAAAAAGTCCTCATATTGGCTTTGAATCTTTTGCCAATTATGTCAAATTTATGTCCCTAAATTACCAACCCTCCTCCTACCAATAAACAGTCCTTTGCTATTTACTTCATTAAAATCCTGCGTAGTTTTGAACAACTGTCTCAAATTCCTCTTAACCTTCACTGTCTCAAATTTCCTCTTAAATATTTACTTCTCCAAGGACAGCAACAAAATCTTCTTCAGTTTATTCCTCATTCTTGGTAATATTCTAGCAACTTTTATTTTTGCCCTCTCTACAACCATGATATTCTGCTTAAATTGAGGTGCCACAATCGAACATAAACTCCAGCGAAAGGCCTAACTAATATTTTATAAATGTTTCAGCCTGTCTTCCTGCTTTGGTACTCTCTACCTCTATTAATAAGGTTCAGGATGTTTTTTAACAGTCTCTGCAATTTATCCCATCGTTTTCAAATATTTGTACAAGCCCCTGAGGTGTATGTCTTTTAACTGTTTAAAATTGTACCATTTAATTCATTTTAATTCTTCTCATTTTACCTTCCAAAGTGCAGAATTATTGGACTCCTTGATTATATTTCATCAATCACATGTCTGCCCATTTCACCAGCCTGTTTGTCTGTTTAAAGTTTGTTTCATTTGCAAAACTTTTTCAAATGATGCCCTGTATATTCCAAACCAGGTGATTAATATATGAAAGGCGCAGTGGTCCAAGTACCAATCTCAAGTAAATACCAATACTGCCTGTTTTCTGTCCTTTTGATAATTTTGTACCCGTGCTATTGTCCCTTCTTCCCATGGTCTGTAATTCTTCTCACAAGTCAATATTATCTCCAACATCTTTTGAAAATTCTTGAACACAATATCAGCAGCATTGTTTTCATCAGCTGCATAGTTCTGGAATACAGAGGAATACCTGAAGGAATATCTAATTAATGAAGTATTTTTATTCACTTAGCCATGCTAATTGTTGTTAAATATAACCTTTTCCAAAAAACTCACTTTGGAATGGAAACTGAATTCCAATGCTTTAATACAGCTTTTATGGATAACTGAAAGTATATCTATGTCACTTGCTTGATTATAATATTCACATTGCGTACAGCACAATAAATCCTGAAAGAAAACAGGGCTGTGTTTCAATGTTTAGCAATTGCATTTTAATTTGGCAAACTTCTGGCATTTCTAGCATAATTTCTCTTTTAAAAATCTGCAAGAGAAATTGTCTGCTTCAATAAATGTGCTGTCCCCATTATTCAGAGTAAGAAGTCTCACAACACTGGGTTAAAGCCGGTGTTTATTTGGTAGCAAAAACCCCTAGCTTTTGGAGTGCTGCCCCTTCATCAGGTGAATGAGAGTTCTATTCCCATCTCCATGTCATGCCTGTTATTCAGAGACTCCAGTTTTTAGTGATGAGGAAAAGGTGTGAGAGAACCCTGTAGAAGGCAAGGGAAGTATTTGGCAAGATTAGCATGTGGAGGCCTTGCCAATCTTAAATAATTTAAATAATTCCCTCTTGCCTGACAGCCAACTAGTTTAACTGCAGCAGGGCCACTGGATAGCAACAGACATTTAATTGCAAGAATATGCATTCAGGTCCTTGGGAAAGGAGGAAGACTCTAGGTTGTGGCTGGTCAGTGGAGAGGATAGCCAATGGGAGAAAGGATCTGGAACATGGTCGGATGTGTGAGGGGGGACAAAAACGGTACTAGGTTCCAACTTTGGGATGTTGATTGTAGGGGATTGAGTAAGAACTTAGCTCACATTCGGGACCCATATACCATATACCATATACCAAAAGTGGGAATTTGGTATAAGGGGGTCTGAGATGCTTTACTACAAAGTTTATTGCATTCTGTATACAGAATGGGAAGTTCCAGCCCTCATATCTACTAAGTTGAAAAAGATTTAAGAGACAGGTAAATAGAAATGCATTGCAAATATTTAAGGGAATATTTCGGAATACACAGAATAGATGAATTCTGATGAGTGGAAAAGGTTGTGGACTCACCATCCATGGTGAGCTAAACATTTAAGGTAACTTCAAACCACTCTCCCACATGCATTCACTCTGTCCCACATTCACTCACTCTCCCCCATATTCACACACTCTCTTCCACACACATTTTCTCTTTTGCCACATTCATTCACTCTCTCTCAAACATACTCACTCATTCTTTCTCACTCTGCCTCCCACACACACACTGTCCAGTATTCAAACTTGCACTCATTCTTTCTCTCTGCCACACTCACTCCACTCACTCTTTCTCACACACAGTCTCTCTCTACATTTCCACACATTCTTTCTCTCTCTCTCGCGCTCTCTCTCTCTCGCGATTCGCGCTCGCTCTCTCTCTCGCGCTCGCTCTCTCTCTCTCTCTCGCGCTCGCTCTCTCTCTCGCGCTCGCTCTCTCTCTCGCGCTCGCTCTCTCTCTCTCGCGCTCGCTCTCTCTCTCTCGCGCTCGCTCTCTCTCTCTCGCGCTCGCTCTCTCTCTCTCGCGTCGCTCTCTCTCTCGCGCTCGCTCTCTCTCTCTCGCGTCGCTCTCTCTCTCGCGCTCGCGCTCTCTCTCTCGCGCTCGCTCTCTCTCTCGCGCTCGCTCTCTCTCTCGCGCTCGCTCTCTCTCTCGCGCTCGCGCTCTCTCTCGCGCTCGCGCTCTCTTCGCGCTCGCCTCTCTCTCGCGCTCGCTCTCTCTCTCGCGCTCGCTCTCTCTCTCGCGCTCGCTCTCTCTCTCGCGCTCGCTCTCTCTCTCGCGCTCCCCCCTCGCCTCTCTCTCTGCGCTCGCTCTCTCTCTCGCGCTCGCTCTCTCTCTCGCCTCGCTCTCTCTCTCGCGCTCGTCTCTCTCTCGCGCTCGCTCTCTCTCTCGCTCGCTCTCTCTCGCGCTCGCTCTCTCTCTCTCGCGCTCGCTCTCTCTCTCTCGCGCTCGCTCTCTCTCTCTCGCGCTCGCTCTCTCTCTCTCGCGCTCGCTCTCTCTCTCTCGCGCTCGCTCTCTCTCTCGCGCTCGCTCTCTCTCTCGCGCTCGCGCTCTCTCTCGCGCTCGCGCTCTCTCTCGCGCTCGCGCTCTCTCTCGCGCTCGCTCTCTCTCTCGCGCTCGCTCTCTCTCTCGCGCTCGCTCTCTCTCTCGCGCTCGCTCTCTCTCTCGCGCTCGCTCTCTCTCTCGCGCTCGCTCTCTCTCTCGCGCTCGCTCTCTCTCTCGCGCTCGCTCTCTCTCTCGCGCTCGCTCTCTCTCTCGCGCTCGCGCTCGCTCTCGCGCTCTCTCTCGCTCTCGCGCTCTCTCTCGCTCTCGCGCTCGCTCTCGCGCTCGCGCTCGCTCTCGCGCTCGCGCTCGCGCTCGCGCTCTCGCTCTCGCGCTCGCTCTCGCGCTCGCTCTCGCTCTCGCGCTCGCTCTCGCGCTCGCTCTCGCTCTCGCGCTCGCTCTCGCTCTCGCTCTCGCGCTCGCTCTCTCTCTCGCGCTCGCTCTCGCTCTCGCGCTCGCTCTCGCTCTCGCGCTCGCTCTCGCTCTCGCGCTCGCTCTCGCTCTCGCGCTCGCTCTCGCTCTCGCGCTCGCTCGCTCTCTCGCGCTCGCTCGCTCTCTCGCGCTCGCTCGCTCTCTCGCGCTCGCTCGCTCTCTCGCGCTCGCTCGCTCTCTCGCGCTCGCTCGCTCTCTCGCGCTCGCTCTCGCGCTCGCTCTCGCTCTCGCTCTCGCTCTCGCTCTCGCTCTCGCGCTCGCGCTCGCTCTCGCGCTCGCGCTCGCTCTCGCGCTCGCGCTCGCTCTCTCGCTCGCGCTCGCTCTCTCGCTCGCGCTCGCTCTCTCGCTCGCGCTCGCTCTCTCGCTCTCGCTCGCGCTCTCTCTCTCGCGCGCTCGCGCTCTCTCTCTCGCGCGCTCGCGCTCTCTCTCTCGCGCGCTCGCGCTCTCTCTCTCGCGCGCTCGCGCTCTCTCTCTCGCGCGCTCGCGCTCTCTCTCTCGCGCGCTCGCGCTCTCTCTCTCTCGCGCGCTCGCGCTCTCTCTCTCTCGCGCGCTCGCGCTCTCTCTCTCTCGCGCGCTCGCGCTCTCTCTCTCTCGCGCGCTCGCGCTCTCTCTCTCTCGCGCGCTCGCGCTCTCTCTCTCTCGCGCGCTCGCGCTCTCTCTCTCTCGCGCGCGCTCGCGCTCTCTCTCTCTCGCGCGCGCTCGCGCTCTCTCGCTCTCGCGCGCGCTCGCGCTCTCTCTCTCTCGCGCGCGCTCGCGCTCTCTCGCTCTCGCGCGCGCTCGCGCTCTCTCTCTCTCGCGCGCGCTCGCGCTCTCTCGCTCTCGCGCGCGCTCGCGCTCTCTCGCTCTCGCGCGCGCTCGCGCTCTCTCGCTCTCGCGCGCGCTCGCGCTCGCTCGCTCTCGCGCGCGCTCGCGCTCGCTCGCTCTCGCGCGCGCTCGCGCTCTCTCGCTCTCGCTCGCGCGCGCTCGCGCTCTCGCGCGCGCTCGCGCTCTCTCGCTCTCGCGCGCGCTCGCGCTCTCTCGCTCTCGCGCGCGCTCGCGCTCTCTCGCTCTCGCGCGCGCTCGCGCTCTCTCGCTCTCGCGCGCGCTCGCGCGCTCACGCTCGCGCTCGCGCTCACGCTCTCTCGCTCGCGCTCGCTCTCGCTCGCGCTCTCTCGCGCGCTCTCTCGCGCGCTCTCTCGCGCGCTCTCTCTCGCGCGCTCTCATATTCTACTGGCATTTTGAAAACTGCCTCAGAGGTCGGTATTTGTAATCACAATTCTATCTCCTTCACGATAGCTTTGGAAAGAGATAAGATCAGGCAGGATAGGAAGGTGTTTATCTGGAGTAGGGGGAAATATGAAATCATTAGGCAGGAAATTGTAAGAGTAAACTGGAAGGAGGTGTTCTTGGGGAAAAGTACTGAAAGAAGGTTGCAAATTTTCAAGGAATGTTTGTCTGGAGCTCTGCATGGTAATGTTCCGGTGAGACAAGGAGGTTTTGATAGGTTGATAGAACCTTGATGCACACAGGTTGTGATGAACCTAGTTAGGAAGAAAAGAAATTTGTACAATAGGTTCAGGGAGCTAGAGGATGTTAAGGATCTAGAGGCGTATAAAGCTTGTAGAAGGGAGCTTAAAAAGGAAATTATAAGAACCAGAAGGGGTCACGAGAAGGCTTTAGTGGGTAGGATTAAGGAGAAACCCAAGGTTGTTCCACAAATATGTGAAGAGTGAAAGGATGAGAAGAGAAGGGATAGGACCTGTAGAAGGTGAAGGGGGAAAAGTCTGTGTGGAACCGGAAGAAATGGCAGAGGTGCTTAATAAGTACTTTACCTCAGTATTCACAGTGGAAAGTGATCTGGAGGGTTCTACTACAGGATTGTGGCAAACTGAAAAGATTGAGTATGTGGACATTAAGAAAGAGGATGTGTTGGAACTGTTAAATTCCATCAAGGTAGATAAATTGCCAGATCCGGATGGGATGTACCCCAGGTTACTGTAGGAGGTGAGGGAAGTGATTGCAGAGCCCCTGGTGATGATCTTTGCGTCGTCGATGGAGACAGGAGAGGTTCCGGAAGATTGGAGGATTGTGGATGTGGTGCTTATTTTCAAGAAGCGGAACAGGGATAGCTCAGGCAATTACTGACCAGTGAATCTGACCTCAGTGGTTGGTAAGCTGATGGAGAGGATTCTGAGAGATAGGATTTATGAGCATTTAGAGAAGTTCAATATGATCAGAAAGAGTCAACACGGCTTTGTTAAGGGCAGATTGTGCCTTACGAGCCTAGTTGAGTTCTTTGAAAATGTGACTGAACACATTGACGAAGGACGAGCAGTGGATGTGGATTTTCTGCATGGATTTCAGCAAGGCGTTTGATAAGGTCCCCATGCAAGACTTCTTGAGAAGGTGAGAGGGCATGGGATCCAAGGGACTTTGGCCTTGCGGATCCAGAGCCGGCTTGCCTGCAGAAGGCAGAGAGTAGTTGTGGATGGGTCTTTTTCTACATGGAGGTCGGTCACCAGTGGAGTGCCCCAGTTCTAGGACCCTTGCTGTTTGTCATTTTCATAAATGACCTGGATGAGGAAGTGGAGGGATGGGTTAGTAAGTTTGCCGACAATACGAAGGTTGGTGGTGTTGTGGATAGTCTGGAGGGACGTCTGAAGTTGCAGCGAGATATAGATAGGATGCAAGACTGGGCGGAGAAGTGGCAGATGGACTTCAGTGCAGATAAATTGGTCCTTCCAAAATGGACCACATGGGATGAAGGAGTATAATATTAAGGGTAGGAATCTTGGCAGTGTTGAGGAGCAGAAGGATCTTGGGGTCCGGGTCCATAGGACTCTTAAATCTGCCCCGCAAGTAGAGGATGTGGTCAAGAAGGCATATGGTGTACTGACCTTCATTAATAGAGGGATTGAGTTTAGGAGTTGAAAGGTAATGCTGCAACTTTATAAGACCCTTGTCAGACCCCACTTGGAGTATTGTGTGCAGTTCTGGTCGCCTCACTATAGGAAGGATGTGGAAGCTATTGAGAGGGTGCAGAGGAGATTTACAAGGATGTTGCCTGGATTGGGGAGCATGCCTTATGAAGATAGGTTGAGAGAGCTAGGTCTCTTCTCCCTGGAGAGACGAAGGTTGAGAGGCAACCTGATAGAGGTTTATAAGATGTTGAGAGGAATAGATAGGGTGGATTCTCGAGGCTATTTCCCAGGGCTGAAATGGTCGCTACAAGAGGACACAGATTTAAGGTGTTGGGGGTCAAGTACAGAGAAGATGTTGGAGGTAAGTTTTTCACTGAGGGTGGTGAGTGAATGGAATCGGTTGCCGTCATGGTGGTAGACGTGAACTTGCTGGGGTCTTTTAAGAGACTTCTGGATGAGTACGTGGGATTTAATGGGATTGGGAGTTACAGATAGTTCTATGGCTTGGTAGGTATTGATATAATCAGCACAACTTGTGGGCCGAAGGGCCTGTTTGTGCTGTAGTGTTCTATACAATACATGGAATACTGCGTCCAGTTCTGGTCGCCTTACTACCGGAAGATGTGGAGACTCTGGAGAGAGTGCAGAGGAGGTTTACCAGGATGCTGCCTGGTATGGAAGGTCTGAGTTACGAGGAGAGGTTAGGCAAATTAGGACTGTTTTCCTTAGAAAGACGTAGACTTAGAGGAGATCTAATAGAGGTGTACAAGATTGAGGGGTATAGATAGAATAAACAGGGTTAAGCTTTTTCCTAGGATGGACTCAAATAGCACGAGGGGTCACAGGCTTAGGGTGAGGGGGTTAAGGTATAATTTGGATGCTAAAGGGAGTTTTTTCACACAGAGGGTGGTGGGGGTATGGAATGCGCTGCCAAGTAAAGTGGTGGAGGCAGGTACTCTGGAGTTATTTAAGAAATACTTAGATGGGCACATGAACAGAATGGGAATGGAGGGGTATAGAAAATGATTTAAAATAGGGATCATGAGCCTTGGGAGTCCCTGGGAAGTGTGTAAATAGATGATGATATTGATGTACTTGTTTTTATCCTACAGGTGCTTTGGTCCGCTTTGTCTAACAAGGAGCATACACATGATGGGTCGTGAGAGGGCTGCTCTTGGATTTTTTGAGAGTATCCAAGTGCTTCATGTCGTTAGTGTACGCTTGACCTGGACCATTTGATGGGCAACACGACAGCTCAGTGACTATCGCTGTGCTGTGCAGATACATGGATTGGGCCTGTGTCTGTGGGAGTTTGCGCATTCTCCCCGTGCTTGCGTGGGTTTTCTCCGGGTGCTCCGGTTTCCTCCCACATCCCAAAGATGTGCTCTTAGGCTGATTGGCAGAACAAATTCTCCCCAAATTGTCTCAAATTTGGTTTCAATGCATAGATCTATAAACATGGACAGGGATCATGGATAGAAGTGGGAACATCGAGGTGGCGGCGCGGGCTCGTTGGACCGAAGGGCCTGTTTCTCGTGCTGTTTTGTTCTTTGTTCTTTGCCTCTGGGACCACATTTGGAGACTTCATGGGCCATGTCTAGCCTGCGGGCTGTGTGTTGGAAAATCCCGTTCCAGATGTAAGTGATAGGGTAAACTATTTGCAGCGATCTCTATTAACGTCATCCAGATTCAAAAAGACCTTGACAGTCAGTGGTGGTACTGCTGAATCATGCAAGTCCTCCCTGGTAACTGATTGCTACATAGAATGCGTTATCATTTATAACAAGTTCTGTCCACGGAAATGCAACCAATTCCTTGTCCAAACAAATCTCTCAGCAATGAGAAGAGAAAACGTTGGAAATATGCAGCCAAATGGATACATAAATGACTTCTTGACAGAAGCCAGAAGGTGGTTGTAGAGAATTGTTTTTCAAACTGGAGGCCTGTTAAACTGGAGAGAGAGCGGTGTGCCTCAGGGATCAGTGCTGGGTCCACTGTTATTGCCACTTATATTAATGATTTGGATCAGAATATAGGCATAGTTAGTAAGATTGCAGATGATGCTAAGATTGATGGTATAGTGGATAGTGAAGGAAGTTATCTCCAATTGCAGTGGGATCTTGCTCAGTTGGGCCAGTGGGAACCAGGGCAGCACTTAGTTAATGGTAGTGGGTTTTGGGGAGTTATAGAACAAAGAAATCAATGCGTACATGTTCATAGCTCCTTGAAAGTGGAATCACAGGTGGACAGAGTGGTGAAAAAGGTACTCGGCATGCTTGGTTTCGTTGGTCAGAATATTGAATAGAGGAGTTGGAATGTCTTATTGAAGTTGTAGAAGACATTGGTAAAGCCGCACTTGGAATTCTGATCATACTGTTATAGAAAGTTTATTTTTAAACTAGAAAGAGTGCAGAAACGATTTGCTTGGATGCTACCGGGACTTGATGGTTTGAGTTTTAAGGAGAAGCTGGATAGACTGGGATGTTTTTCTCTGGAGCATAGGAGACTGAGGGATGATCGTATAGAGGTCTATAAAGTAATGAGGGGCACAGATCAGCTAAATAGTCAATATCTTTTCTCAAAGGTAGGGGAATCTAAAACTAGAGGGCATAGATTTAATGTGAGAGGGTAGTTGAAGTCCCAGAGGGGCAATTTTTTCACACACAAGTGGTGAGTGTTTGAAACAAGTTGTCAAAAGTAATAGAGGTGGGTACAATTTTGTCTTTTAAAAAGCATTTAAATAGTTGCGTGGGTATGATGGGTATAGAGGGATATGGACCAAATGTGGGCAATTGGGATTAGCTTAGGGGTTTTTAAAAAAAGGGCAGCATAGAAAAGTTGGGCCAAAGGGCCTGTTTTCCATGCTGTAAACCTTTATGACTCTAATGATTCCTTCTACCAATGGGCAATTTGTCCATGACTGAAGTCATGCCAATCTACACATTTCTGGTTCTGACTTGTCCTATTTAATTTATTCTGTTATACAAAGAACTTTGGCTATGTAATTTCATTCCTTTATTATACATTTATTTTACAAGACATCACAGTGTAAACATATTAGATTCTTCATGGTCATAATACACAACATGTATGGGGGTATACATAAATGAATAAATTTGCATATGATGAGGTGAGGTTAAAATGTTGTTACTTTTTAGTGCAGTATTACAATATAATGTCAGAATAGTTCCTTTTAACTCTAGTGGATCAACCAGTATAATAATTAAACACTAAAGCAAATAGAGATCAAAAGCTTGTTTGAGTTATTGAACCAGTTATTGAGATTGTAGTCAATGGCTCTTTAGAAGAAAAAAATGTGGACCATTAGGAACTGAATTCCTTTTCTATTTCATTTGGTAGATAAAGAACCTACTTCTGTAAATGAACAGCCTTGAATATTAGAGCCAGGTTTATAAAAAAAAAGGCCAAAGGTCTTCAAGTTCAATCGTGTTGTGTTTTTCAAAGTTTAATTTATATTTTTAAGGCATTCATTATTCTTTTCTTCCTATTTTTTCAAAACTATCACTTATATTTGACAGAGAGGATAGCTAATGGACATCACAGCTTTAAGTTTGACATGTCCTAATTTTCCAAAATGGTGGGTAGTGTGTGTGTATGCAGTTGTAATTGGACATTAATTTAAATATATTTCCATATGATTAAAGACCCCCACTTTCCTGGCCAGATATTGAGCTGTTCCATATTTGTCATGTCAGTAAGGTTCAAAACAGGTAAACCCAGATGTGAACCTGTCATGGTGATCACACTAGGTAAAGGTGAGTACAATATCTGGGAAGAGGTCAGGCAGTAGCCTAGCAATGAAACCTGGAACAAGTTAGCACTGCCAGGTTGGCATCATGCCTACCTGCCTGTTCCGGGGAAAGTGTTTAGGGTGGACCTCATGGACATGGGATTCATTTTTATGTGGTGATGGGCGTGAGTGGACCTGTCAAATGGGGATGTCAGCAATGGCCATTTTTTTTTTGGGGTGGGGGGGGAGGTTGGCGAGGGAGTGTGGGATGTCTGCTGGCAGTAGCTGCGGAGTTTGCGGAGAAATGCCTGCTCTGGTCAGCAGAGGGGTGTGCGGAGTTGCATGAATGCTGGCTCTAATAGAGCGATAAGGTGAGAGAATTGTAGGGGTGGAGACTGAATGCTGGCTTCAATTAGGTGTGTGAATTTTGGCTCTAATCATAATGGGATGGGTGATCACAGGGTGGGTGCTGGTGAGAACTCTATGGTGGGTTGTGGTGGTTGGGAGGAGGGTGGGGTGGGGTAGGTTACTTTGTTGCTTTGATCAGGGCGCCATTTAAATATGGCGTCCTGACTTGAGTACACCCGGTCTTGGCCGATGTGTTAAGGCTCGCCACCAACCACCCCCCCAACATTTTGATGTGAAGCACACCCAGCTGTTTTCTTGTGACAGAGTGTGGTAACATCTGGAGAGGAACATAACAGCATATTATCGTGGATGCTGGAATCTGCACTACACAAATCCCAGGCAATGACCATCTCCAACAAAGGAGGATCAAATCATCTTACCTTGACATTCAATGGCACTACTATTGCTGAATCGACCACTACCAACATATAACGCCAGCCATGTAAATACTGTGGATACAAGAACAGGTCAGAAACAAGGAATTCTATGGCGAGGAACTCATCCCTTGACTCCCCAAAGCCTGTTCACCATCCACAGAACACATTTCAGGAGTGTGATGGAATACTCTCCACTTGGTTGGAAGCTCAACAGCATCCAAGATAAAGCAACCTGCTTGTTTGGCATTCCATCTACAAACCTTAACTCTCTCCACCACCGACGCACAATAGCGGCAGTATATACTATCTATAAGATGCACTGCACGAATGCACTTCTTAGAAAGCACTTTCCAAACACACAATCTCTACCATCCAGAAAGATGAGGGCAGAAAACACATGGGGACACCATTACCTGGAAGCTCCCCTCCCAGCTGCACATCATCCTGACTTGGAAGCATTGTTGCTGGTCAAACACCTGGAACAGCACTGTGACTGTACCTACATCACATGGTCTGCAGCAGTTCAAGAAGGCAATTCACCACCACCTTTTCAAGGACAATTAGATATAGAAAATAAATGCCAGTAAAGCTAGCGAGAAAAGATTATTTTCATTATCTTTGTGGAGGAAATAATCAAATTTACTAAATGATACCAGATGAAGAAATAATTAGCAAGATTACACTTTTTGTAACTTTTACTTTAACATGAATCAGAATCAACATAAGCTAAATATGAATTAACAGGCAAGTAATACTCCAAATAAGAAGATCACTTTCACTTTAAATAGTTGATACAGTAAAGATATGTCTTACATAACCACAAGCATTCCACTTCAGCATTATGTAACTACACAGTTCTACAGTGTTGTTTTTTTTTTCATGCATGGGAAATCTATTTAACAACAGCTTTCATTTGCTGAATTTCATGGGTATTAACAGCAAGGCACGCTTCTACAAACCCCCTCTCCCAGTGGGCACAATGGTCCTGATGGCATAACTAGTCAGAATTATTTTTCAATTGACTGAGCAATAACAGCCAGCTACATGGTTTGGCCACTTATGGGAAAACACTGTGCTCTATAGCATCTTCAAATTATTCGTACAGCTAGTTAGGTTTTAGATGTTTTTAAGCCATCTTCTACAGATCCTCGGAGAATACCTGTCTCTTTGATTGTCAAGCAGAAAAACTGACCTGTTTCTGAAAGCGTTTTGCCACTGCACAGAAAAAAAGGCGAAGTATTAGGCTCTAACTGAAAACCAGTATGTTTCTCCCCAGAGAAACAGGTCATTTTTCTGTCTAGATCTGCCCATAGTTAGTCATTTTGAAGTAAGTGTGTGTGTGTGTGTGTTGTGCTGTCATTGTGAAGAGCGGGGTCTAAAGATGCTGGAAAACTCAGCTCCACAGAGATCAAGGTGTCATTTTTTTAAAGGATGCCTGAACTCAAAATGAAATTAAGCACCACCCCTCTCCCCAACCCTCATCAATGATTGCTGGCATTAATTCATTTCCCCTGCCTGCCTGCCTGCCCCCCCCCCCCCCCCCCCAAGAACAAAGAAAATTACAGCATAGGAACAGGCCTTTCAGCCCTCCAAGCCTGCACTGACCATGCAGGCTGATTGAACTTTTCATGTATTTGTCAATTCAATCTTTAAAAGTTACTTTCATATTTGTTTCCACTACCTCTCCCTGGCAGCGAGTTCCAGGCATCCACCACCCTCTTTGTAAAGAAAAGCTTTCCTCATACATCTACTTTAAACCTTGCCCCTCACAACTGAAAGCCACCTACTAAGTAACTCTTACAAGGATGTTGCCTGGATTGGGAGGCATGCCTTATGAAGATAGGTTGAGAGAGCTAGGTCTCTTCTCCCTGGAGAGACAAAGGTTGAGGGGCGACCTGATAGAGGTTTATAAGATGTTGAGAGGAATGGATAGGGTGGATTCTCAGAGGCTATTTCCCAGGGCTGAAATGGTCGCCACGAGAGGACACAGGTTTAAGGTGCTGGGGGGCAAGTACAGAGGGGATGTTAGGGGTAAGTTTTTCACTCAGAGGATGGTGAGTGAATGGAATCGGCTGCCATCTGTGGTGGTAGAGACAAACTCGCTAGGGTCTTTTAAGAGACTTCTGGATGAGTACATGGGATTTAATGGGATTGGGAGTTACAAATAGTTCTATGGCCTAGTAGGTATAAATATGATCGGCACAACATGTGGGCCGAAGGGCCTGTTTGTGCTGTAGTGTTCTATGTTCTTACTCCCTGGAAAAAAGTTTCTGACTACCCACTCTGTCTCTGCCCCTTGTAACCTTATAGACTTCTTTCAGGTTGCTTCTCGCCCTCTGTTGTTCCAGTGAGAACAACCAAGTTTCTCCAATCTCTCCTCTTATCTAATGTCCTCCCTACTGGGCAACATCCTGGTAAATCTGTTCTGTACACTCTCCAAACCTTCCACATCTTTCTGGTAGTGTGGCAACAACAATTGAACGCTATATTCTGAATGTGGCCTAGTAAAGATTCTATAAAGCATGACTTGCCAATTTTTAAACTCAATGCCCCAGCATGCCCTACACCTTCTTGACTATTTTCTCCGCCAGTGTTGCTACTTTCAGTGACCTGTGTGCCTGTACACCCAGATCCCTCTGCCTATCAATACTCTTCAGGGTTCTGCCGTTTACTGTATATTTCCTGTCTGTATTATTTTTGATTTGATTTATTATTGTCACATCTACTAACATACAGCGTATTGTTTCTTGCGTGTTATACAGACAAAAAACACCGTTAATAGAGAAAGAAATGAGAGAGTGCAGAATGTAGTGTTACAGTCATAGCTAGGGCATAGAGAAAGATCAACTTAATGCAAGGCAAGTCCAATCAAAGGTCTGACAGAAGCAGGAAGAAGCTGTTTTTGAGTCAATTGGTAGATGACCTTTTTCCCATGCATGGGGTCCGTTGTTATGCTGACTGCTTTGCCGAGGCAGCGGGAAGTGTAGACAGAGTCAATGGATAGGAGGCTGGTTTTGTATGATGGATTGGGCTATGTTCACAGACACCTCACATTTGTCCAGATTAAACTCCATCTGCCATCTCTCTGCCCAAGTCTCCAACTGATCTATATCCTGCTGTATCCTTTGATGGTCCTTATCATTATCCACAAATCCACCAATCTTTTTGTCTTCTGCAAACTTACTAATCAAACCAGTTACATTTTCCTCCAAATTATTTGCATATATTACAAATAGCAAAGGTCCCAGCACTGATCCCTAAGGAACACCTCTTGTCACAACCATCCATTCAGAAATGCACCCTTCCACTGCCACCCTCTGTCTTCTTTGAGCTGGTTCTGTATCAATCTTGCCAGCTCACCTCAGATCCCATGTGACCTCTGCACCAGCCTACCATGAGGAACCTTGTTAAAAGCTTACAGAAGTCCATATAGACAACATCCGTTGCCCTACTCTCATCAATCATCTTCATCACTTCCTCGAAAAACTTAATCAATTTGGTGAGACACAATCTCTCCTTCACAAAACCATGTTGCCTCTCACTAATACATCCATTTATTTCAAGTGGGAGTAAATCTTGTCTCAAAGAATCCTTTCCAATAATTTCCTTATCACTGATATAAGGCTCACTGGCCTTTAATTACCTGGATTATTCTTGCTACCCTTCTTAAACAAAGGAACAATATTGGCTATTCTCCAATCCTCTGGGAAATTCCCAATAGCCAACGAGGATACAAAGATGTTTCAAGACCCAGCAATTTCCTCCCTTGCCCATCTCAGTATTCTGGGGTATATCCCATCAGGTCCTGGGGACTTGTCTACTTTAATGTTTCTTAAAAACACGAATACCACTATATTTTTGATCTTGATATGACTCAAACTATCTACACACCCCATTCCAGACTCATCATCCATCAAGTCATTCTCTTTGGTGAATACTGATGCAAAGTACTCAATTCCTATCTCACCCATTTCCTCTGGCTCCATGCATAGATCCCCTCCCCTGTACTTGAGTGGGTCAACCCTCTCCCTAGCTACTCTCTTGCTCTTTATATACGTATAAAAAGTCTTGGGATTTTTCTTAACTCTGCTAGCCAATGACCTTTCACTACTCTTTTTAGCTCTGCTTACTCCTTGCTACTTGTTTCTTTCTACTTTCTTGTATTCCACATTTGCTTCACGTGTTCCCAGCCTCATGGCCTTAACAAATGATTCCTTCTTTCTCTTTGACTAGGCTCATTATTCAGTATTCCCAAAACTTGCCATACTTGGCCTTCGTACTTACAGGAATATGCCTGAATTCTTATCAGGAATTCAGGAATATCTGAATTCTTATCAACTTACACTTGAAAGTCTCCCACATGCCACATGCAAGAGATACTTAGACGGGCACATGAGCAGAATAGGGATGGAGGGATATAGAATACTGATTAAAATAGGGATCATGAGCCTTGGGACATCCCTGGGAATTGCATAAGTTGTGCATGATATTGATGTATTTCTCTTTTATTCTACAGGTACTTTGGTCCGCCTTGTTGCCCAACAAGGGGTATATACGTGATGGGTCGTGTGAGGGCTGCTCTTGGATTTTTCGAGAGTAGCCTAGTGCTTCACGTCATTAGTGTATGCTTGAACTGGACCAGTTGATGGGCAACATTACAGCTCAGTGACTATCATTGTTGCTGTGCAGATACAGGGATTTGGGCTGGTACTTGTGGGAGTTTGCGCATTCTCCCTGTGCTTGCGTGGATTTTCTCTGGATGCTCCGGTTTCCTCCAACACCCCAAAGATGTGCTCTTAGGCTGATTGGCAAAACAAATTCTCCCCAAATTGTCTCGCAAATTTGATTCCAATGCAGATTTCTATAAACATAGACAGGGATCATGGGTGCAAGTGGGAACGTCAAGATGGCAGCGGGGGCTCGTTGGGCTAAAGGGCCTGTTTCCCGTGCTGTGTTGTTCTTTGTTCGTTGTTCTTTGATTTCCTTCAAACATCTGCCCCCAATCTACATTCTTCAGTTCCTGCCTATTATTGCTGTAATTAGCCTTCGCCCAGTTTAGCTCCTTCACTTGAGGGCTACACTTATCTTTACCGATGTGTACTTTAAATCACTAAATTGTGGTCACTGTTCCCAAACTGCTTCCCTACTGAAACGTCGACCACCTGGCTGAGCTTATTCCCAATATCAGGTCCAGTACAGCTTCTTCCCTATCTACAGTATAGTTGGACTATCTACATACATTTTCTTCCTAATTGGTTGGCGCAACATCGAAGGCCGAAGGGCCTGTTCTGCGCTTAATGTTCTATGTTCTATACTGTTTCAAAAAGCCCTCCTGGATGCGCCTTACAAATGTTGCCCCACCCACTCCTTTAACATTAAGTGAGTCCTGGTCAATATAGGGGAAGTTAAAATCTCCCACCACAACAACTCTGTATTTTTACACCTAACCAAAATCTGCCTACGTATCTGTTCCTCTATCTCCCACTGGCTGTTGGGTGGCCTATAGTAAACCCCCAACATTATGATTATGTCCTTCCTATTTTTAAGCTCTATCCATATTGCCTCACTGTATGAGCTCTTCAAGATGTCCATCCACAGTATAGCTATGATATTCTCCTTAACTTGTAGTACAATTCTCCAATCCTTTTTACATCTCCAATCCTTTTTACATCTCCCTCTGTCCCACCTGAAACATCTGTATCTTACAACATTAAGCTGCCAATTCTATCCTCCCCTTAACCAAGTCTCTTTAATTGCTGGTGTCAGACCGCCCCCCTCCCCCCCCCCAAAATTCTCCCCAGGATCAATGTCATTAACCTCACCCCTCCCCTTCCACCAAGGATTGCTGATCACTGGCATCAACCCCCATACAAAGTTCTCCTAGTTTTCTATGTTTCATGCTCAAGCACTCAAGTTTCTTTGTGTTGAAGCTTTCTGCAGTTTTTCTCCATTTAAATATTACTTTGTTCTTTTGCTCTTCCTTCCAAAACAACAATTTCACATTTTTCCACATTTCTCTGTGTCTGGATGGATTTCTTCTGGGTGCTCTGTTTCTAACCTGTTGGACTTTAAGCTGGTGATGTGAGATTTCTTACTGTGCTTACCCCAGTCCAACACCGGCATCTGTACATCATTCCTGCACATTTCAAAGATATGTGTATTAGGTTGATTGCCCCTTAGTGTTACGCGATATAGCAAGATAAATACATGGGTTTAACAGAATAGGGTGGAATTGTTATCCATGCAAGCTCAATGGGCTGAATGGCTGCCTTCTGCACTATAGGCATTTCATGAAGTGGAAGGACTCAGCTTTGATTTCACCCATGGAAAATAAAACCCTGTTGTGCTCATTACAGGAAGAATGTGGAAGCTATTGAAAGGGTGCACAGGAGATTTATAAAGATGTTGCGTGGATTGGATGGCATGCCTTATGAGGATAGGTTAAGGGAGCTAGGTCTTTCCTCCTTAGCAAGATGAAGGATGAGAGGTGGCCTGATAGAAGTATATAAGATATTGAGAGGTGTAGATCACTTGGATTCTGAGACTTTTTCCAAGGGCAGGAATGGTTGCTACGAGAGGACATTGGTTTAAGGTGCTGGGGAGTAGGAGATATCAGGGGTAAGTTTTTCACTCAGAGGGTGGTGAGTGAGTGGAATCGGTTGCTGTCAGTGATGGTGGAGGCAAATTTGATAGGGTCTTTCAAGAGCATTCTGAATGAGTACATGTGACTTAATAGAATTGAGGATTATAAGTAAGCCTATTAGGTATGGATATCATCAGTGCAACAAGTGGACCGAAAGGCCTGTTTGTGCTGTAGTTTTTTCTATGTTCTAATATTTGGAGTCGCCCATGATAATGGATTTCTATGGGTGAAGTACTGGAGAATAACTGTTACCTATACATAGAACATAGAACATTACAGGCCTTCGATGTTGCGCCGACCAATATAAAAAGCAATGCCCCTCCAAACTAAACCATTCCCTTCTCTTCCATATACTTATCAACTAACCTCTTAAACGCCACCAAACTTGGCGCATCTACAACTGCTGCAGGCAGGGCATTCCACTCCCGAACCACCCTTTGGGTAAAGAACCTACCTCTGATATCCGTCCTATAACTATCACCCCTTAATTTAAAGCTGTGTCCCCTCGTGCTAGCTTTCTCCATCCTAGGAAAAAGGCTATCACTGTCCACCCTATCTAAACCTCTAATCATCTTATATGTTTCAATAAGGTCCCCTCTTAGCCGCCTCCTTTCTAACGAAAACAACCTCAAATCCCTCAGCCTCTCTTCATAAGACCTGCCCTCCATACCAGGCAACATCCTGGTAAACCTCCTCTGTACCCTCTCCAAAGCCTCCGCATCTTTCTTATAATGTGGGGACCAGAACTGCACACAATACTCCAAGTGCGGCCGCACTAGAGTTTTGTACAGTTGCAACATGACGTTGCGGCTCCGAAATTCAATCCCCCTACCAATAAAAGCTAAGACTCCATATGCCTTCTTAACAACCTTCTCGACTTGACTGCCTACTTTCAGGGATCTATGCACATATACACCAAGATCCCTCTGTTCATCAACACTATTAAGAATCCTACCATTAGCCCTATACTCTACACATTTATTATTTCTGCCAAAGTGCATTACCTCACACTTTTCCACATTAAACTCCATTTGCCACCTCTCGGCCCAGCTCTGCAACTTGTCCAAGTCCCTCTGCAAACTATAACACCCCTCTTCACTATCTACCACTCCACCGACTTTAGTGTCATCTGCAAATTTACTAATCCATCCTTCAATACCCTCATCCAGATCATTTATAAAAATTACAAACAGCAGGGGCCCCAAAACAGACCCCTGAGGTACACCACTTGTCACCGAACTCCACGATGAATATCTCCCATCAACCACCACCCTCTGTCTTCTATCTGCTAGCCAATTCCTAACCCAATTAGCTAAATCACCCTCTATCCCATACATCTGCATTTTCTGCAGAAGTCTTCCGTGGGCCACCTTATCAAACGCCTTACTAAAGTCCATATATACCACATCAACCGCCTTACCCCCATCCACCTCTTTAGTCACTTTTTCAAAAAACTCAATGAGGTTAGTAAGGCACGACCTACCCTTCACAAAACCATGCTGACTATCCCCAATCAATTCATTTCTCTCTAAATAACTATAAATCCTATCCCTAATAATTCTCTCCAATACTTTGCCCACAACAGAAGTAAGACTCACTGGCCTATAATTCCCTGGAAGGTCTCTCTTCCCCTTCTTGAACAATGGGACCACATTCGCTATCCTCCAGTCCTCCGGAACCACACCTGTAACCAACGACGACCTGAAGATCAGAGCCAGAGGCTCTGCAATCTCCTCTCTTGCCTCCCAGAGAATCCTAGGGTAAATCCCGTCCGGCCCAGGGGACTTATCCAACTTCAAACCCTCGAATATCTAGCACATCCTCCCTATCTACTTCGATACTTTCCAGTTTGCTACCCTGTACCTCAGTGTTCTCCATAACTACATTTACATCACCCTGCGTGAATACCGAAGAGAAATATTTATTCAGTGCCTCTCCAATCTCTTCAGGCTCCACGCACAACTTCCCACTGCTGTCTATGACTGGCCCTAATCTTGTCCTAACCAATCTTCTATTCTTAACATATCTAAAGAAAGGATTAAGGAGAATCCTAAAGCTATCAGCCAAAGTCTTCTCGTGTCCCCTCTTAGCTCTCCTCAATTCACTCTTTAGCTCCCTCCTGGCTAATCTATAGCTATCCATTGCACTAACCGAGCCTTCAATCCTCATCCTGACATAAGCCTCCTTTTTCCTTTTAACCAGCAAATCAACTTTTTTCGTACACCAAGGTTCTCTTACTCGACCATTTCCTCCTTGCCTGACAGGGACATACTTATCAAGGACTCGCAGCAGCTGCTCCTTGAATAAGCTCCACGTTCCAGATGTTCCCAGTCCCTGTAGTTTCCTAGTCCAATCTATGCACCCTAATTCTCTCCTGATGGCCTCATAATTACCCTTCCCCCAGCTATAACTACTGCCCCCAGCTTCATGCCTATCCCTATCCATCACTAAGGTGAACGTAACCGAATTGTGGTCACTATCACCAAAATGTTCACTAACTTCCAAGCCTAACACCTGGTCTGGCTCATTGCCCAGCACCAAATCCAATGTAGCCTCACCTCTAGTTGGCCTATCTACATACTGAGTCAAAAAACCTTCCTGCACACTTTGTACGAAAACTGACCCCTCTAACGAGCTAGAGCTATAGCTATTCCAATCAATATTAGTAAAGTTAAAGTCCCCCATAACAATTACCCTATTACTTTCACTCCTGACCAGAATTGACTTTGCAATCCTTTCCTCAACCTCTCTAGAACTTTTAGGAGGTCTATAAAAGACTCCCAACAGGGTGACCTCTCCTTTCCTGTTTCTAATCTCAGCCCATACTACCTCAACAGACAAGTCCTCATCAAACTTCTTTTCTATCACCGTGATACAGTCTTTGACCATAATGCCACTCCTCCCCCCCTTCTACCTCCTTCTCTACTCCGACTAAAGCATTTGAACCCCGGAACCTGCAACATCCATTCTTGTCCCTGCTCTACCCAAGTCTCTGAAATGGCCACAACATCGAAGTTCCAGGTACTGGTCCAAGCTGCAAGTTCCTCCCCCTTATTGCGAATACTCCTTGCATTAAAGTATACGCATTTCAAACCATGCCCTACCCCACCCGTATGCTGCTGTGTTTTACAGCTTTCCTCTATGACCCCCTTACTCTCATCCCTCTTAGCACCCCAACTACTTAGGATCCCACCCCCCCCCGAATCAGTTTAAAGCCCCCTGCATAGCCTTAGCAAATTTTCCCCCCAAGATATTAGTTCCCCTCTGGTTCAGGTGTAGACCATCTCTCTTGTAGAGGTCCCACCTATCCCAGAATGAGTCCCAATTGTTCAGGAACCTGAACCCCTCCCTCCTGCACCATCCCCGCAGCCACGAGTTCAAACATTCCCTCTCTCTATTCTTCTCTAAACTATCCCTAGGCACAGGCAAGAGTCCAGAGATAACCACTCTGCCAGTTTTGGCCCTAAGCTTCCACCCCAACTCCATAAATTTCTGTTTAATACCCTCTTCCCTCGTCCTTCCTATATCATGTGTCCCTACATGAACTATGACTTGGGGTTGATTCCCCTCTCCCTTAAGAATCTTAAAAACCCGATCTGCGACATCCTGGACTCCAGCCCCTGGGAGGCAACACACCAGCCCTGAGTCACTTTTATTACTATTTACTCTACTATCTGTCCCTCTAACTATGGAGTCTTCAATTACTAGGCCCAATCTCTTATTCCCCCTACCCACCTGAGCATTCTCAGCTGGCTCACCCCCAGAGACCTGCTCCCTTTGGCCATCTCCAGTTGATTCTTCCTCAACTGTAGCCTCTAAGACAGAAAACTTGTTTTGAAGGGGAACAGCCCCGGGGGATTGTCTACCCGGTTGCTTCTTACCCCTCCTCCTAATAGTTACCCAAGAATCACTTTTAGGAGTGACTATCTCTTTGTCACTCCTGCCAATATCCTCCTCAACCTCTCGGATTATCCTGAGTTCCTCTAATTCCAGCTTCAGCTCCTTAACACGATCCTCAAGGAGCTGCAAATGGGCACACTTCCTGCAGGTATAATCAGCAGGAACACTACTGGTGTCCCTCACCTCGTACATACTGCAGGAGTTGCAACGGACTGCCTGCACTGCCATCCCTGATACTTTAATTTACTTTAAGGAGAGAGAGAAAAAAAAAACTTCCCACACACTTTTATTATTAAGTTATAGGTTCATTTGGTGCCAGCTGATTCAATGAAATGTAAGAAGAGAATGAACAAATGTGGAAAACATCTTGTATCTGTTGGGCAATGTCAAGGATTGAGGTTTCTCTATCGTATATACTGGTTTGCCTTACCCTCTTGACATACCATCCAGTCCCTCTCCATTGATCAATACTAAAGTTCTGCCTAACCCAAGGGGTGCGACTGCCTCCTGAAACAGTTTCCTAGTAACTCTTCCCCCTTCCTGGATGCCCTGCAATGTCAACAGCTCAGGCTCCAGCTCAGCAACTGAGCCAAAGTTGCCTAAGCTGCAGATAATTTTTGCAGATACAGTTGTTTGGGACTACAGAGTATTCATTAGATTCTCATATATTGCAGTCACAGCACTTCACTAGCCCTGTCATTTCTTTCCAGTTAATCATTTACATGGATAAAGTAAAGGGAAGTTACTTTCTCCTAGCTTAAAGATGAGGAAGGACATCAACTACTGGAGGCTGACACAAAGTAGAAAAATGCACATCCTTTTGCCCATCCTTTTGCCCATCCTTTTGCTGAGTTAACACCAGCACCAAATTTTGAAATCGCTTGATCTACATCCCATTCGGGCATCATCTCATATTGTTGCGCCGTTTTCTCTGTACAGATTTCAAACAACCCCTACTTGCATACAGAGCCTCTGATAACCCACTAGCTCGCTTCACTTTATGCTACAGAATTACCACCATTGGAGAGAATTAATTTCATCTAATTGACTGCCGCTTCAGGCAGTTGTCTGTTTAACTAGGCTATTAAACTAACAATGATTGAAAGAACTGAACATTTAATCTAAATTTAAACTTAAGAAAAGCTTATGAGAACTTACCATTTGAACCAAATTCCCAACTCCCTCAATCAGGCATAGTCTACTGTTTGCGTGCCCCTTTCTTTCTGATTTAAGGGGCAGAAGACTGTAGAAGGAATTTGGAGAGGGAAGAAACTGGAGATGAAATAAAAGTTTACCAGAGATGTTGAGGATTTTTTTTTGAAAAGGTGATGATGCGAGGGATTTTGGGAGAGACAATATCTGAGGAGAAGTAACAGTTTTACAATGTCACTGAGTGGGAGAGTCAGTTGGGTGGTCAGCATTTTGTGGAAATATGGTGGAGAGAGCAGGAAGTGGGTTACATGGACAAGATAGGTAGCTGAGTGAATGGTCTGCCCAGCTTGAATACAGTATCTAAGTCAATCTGAGAGGCCAGCAGTTAATTAAGGTATAGTCCTGAAGCTCAACAGAAACAGAGGGGGGCATTGAACATGGTAGCTAAGAAAAGGTAACACCAAAACTTGAGGTGACTTAGTGGCAGGAAGGAGACACAGCATTGTACACTAGTAGAGCAATGTGTTCAAATGTCAGAAGAATCCAGAATCAAATTTGAACTGTGCTCTGGAAATTACAAATAGCTCATTAGAAACACAGCACAAGCAGAGATAAATGTTGCTTAAAGGTAGCTTTAAACTTGAAGTTTGAACTTGTATTTCTGGCTTTAATGCACCTTCTATTAGGAGCAGGAAATCTTGAGCAGTGTTGAAGAGAGCATTAGCAGAATGTGCAATGGTCATGGATAGAATTGCAAAGGAGAGAAACTCAGTGAGGGAATGTCAGTATAGGAACCGTGTTCAGAGCCCAGCTTTGAGAGAAGCACATATAGAGGAATGCATACGTTGGTTGAACTACCTGGTTTTTCCCACTTGAGGAAGATAACAGAATGATAAGATGAGAAAAGGAGAGGAAGGTATCTCAAAGGTGCCAACTCAATGCAAAAAATAACTAGTGAAAGGACAGGAATATGTCTCTGTGATGTTTTACAGCATACACCAGAGGAATGCAAGTGAAAGAGGGCCAGATAGAAAGGCAATATCTTGGCTTTGGTTGTGCATTCCTTTTCTGCAGGGACTCCAACACACAGCTGCCTGTTTCTTTTCTCCCAATAGTAAAGCAACTGGTGCAGTTTGGTCTCCTGGAATAATAATGATCTCAAAACAGTAGGATTTTTCCCCTTAGGTGGTTCTTACTGGGAAAATACTACAAGTGCTTCATATTCAGCACATTGCAACATCCCAGACAGCAACGTCTAAGCATTTATTGCAAGACATTTATGTGTAAATTAAAACAAGCTTTCCGTGCACTGCAGTTTCATAGCGTAGCAAAGGATGAAAATAACCTCATCTGACAAACCTTTGTTTTGTCAGTTCATCAACAGTATTTTGAAAGTCACTGCACACAATCCAACTTAATAAGTTGATTTCAACAGGCTTGCTCAACATCAATTAAAGATGAGTCTGCTGAAGTACTGACAATTACAACATACTGTTGTTTTATAGCAGCTTTAACATATTATAGTACTCCAAAGTGCTTCATAAGAACATTTTCAAACTACATCTGCAGGTTCTCCAGTTTTCTTCCACAGTCGAAAGATGTGGGGGTTAGGTGGATTGGTCATGCTAAATTGCCCCTTAGTGTCAAGGGATTGGCAGGGTAAATACATGGGTTTACAGGGTGGAATTGTTGTCATTCCAGACTTGATGGGCTGAATGGCCTCCTTCTGTACCGTAGGGATTCTGTGATTCTAAATTTGACACTGAGCCATGTAAAGGCAAATGATGTGGAGTCATAGAAGTTTGCAGCATGGAAACAGGCCCTTTGGCTCAACTTGTCCATGTTGCGCCTTTTTTTTTAACGCCTGTTTAAATGTTTGGGAAAAGAGGTAGTCTTTAAGGAGCATCTTAAATGAAGAAAGCGAAGTAAAGAAGAAAACTCCAGCGCTTAGTGACTTGGCAGCTGAAGGACTGCTGCTAATGATGAAGTAGTATTTAAATATGCATAGCCCATTTAAGTGCCAGTGCGTGGAGTCTTCCAGCTTATAGGCATGGCGCGATAATGGCAAGAATCACTACAGGCCTCCACCAGCATAGACCTGGCACAATGGTTAGGCCAAGGGCAGCCATTGAAGCCCTCAGGTGACTAGGAACATGGCCAGGCAGGGCCCACTGGACACCCCAGCAGTGACATCAGACACAGCTAATGTGCCAGGGACAATGCCAACGGATGGGGCCTGAGTTGGGGCAATGATGGCAGGCTGTGCAATAGGGGTTTGATGTGGAGGAGTATGTTGGGTATCAGCCAGAGGGATCCATTGGCAGGGCTCCAATTTCCCGATGCTGGCAACCCATGATGGGGAGCAAGTGGGGCCCATGTTGCCAATTGGCAGGGAGTAGGGGGGAACAGGTATCCCAATGCACTGTGAGATCAGGGTGCCCTTGCGAAAAGACACCTGAATGTTCTGAAGCCGAGTTCACTGACACATTTAGGCATTCCCCGCCACTCCCCCCATTACCAGTGTGAACTTCCCATCTCCTCTGTCTATATCTCTTTGCTGTCTCTTTGTGTCCTCCTTACAACTTGTATTTCTACCTAACTTTGCATTTCAGATTTACATTGCTCACTGCCTCTTTGCCCAAGTCATGCAATCCATTAGTCACAACCTGTCAAATTGAGAATGTCCATTTATGCCAACTTTGTTCTCTGGGCATTAACTAACCCTCTATCCATTTGAATATATTAGTCCCAACTCCATGAACACTTGTCTATTAACCTTTTGTGTGGCACCTTATTAAATGTCTTTTGTAAACTCTGTATACTCTGGCTGATCATACACTTGTTTACTAAGTGCATTATTAAAACTTCCTCAGTAATGAATTCCAGCACTTTTCCAATGACCGTGTTAGGTTAACTGGCTTGTGATTCTCTTCTCTGTTATCTCTCTACTGCCTTATGTTGCAGTGTCATTTGCTACTTTACACTCAGCTAATATTGTTCCAGAATCTAAGGAATTTTGACATAGAGCATCCACCGTCTCTGCAGCCATTTAATAGAAATCCTACAGTATAGAAAGGCCATTTGGCCTATTGAGTCTGCACTAACCACAATCCCACCCAGGCCCTATTCCCATATCCTATATATTTTACTTGCTAATCTTTCTAACCTACATTACACTAAGGGACAATTTTAGCATAGCCAGTCAACCAAACTCGCACATCTTTGGACTGGGGAGGCACCCGGAGGAAACCCATGCAGACACAGGAGAATGTGCAAACTCCACACACACAGTGACCCAAGTCGGGAATTGAACCCAGGTCCCTGGAGCTGTGAAGCAGCAGTGCTAACCCCTGTGCTACCGTGCCGCCCATGTCTTTTAGAACACCAGGATGTAAATAATGAGGTCCTGAATATTTGTTGGTAGTTTTTTTATTCTTTTACAGGGCCAGGCCAATGCTTCTATTGCCCATCCTTAATTGTGCTTAATAAAGTGGTGACTTGCAACTGGTAGTGTTCCTTGCATCTGTTGCCCTTTTCTTTCTATACCAGTTGTTGGGTTTGGAAGATGCTGTAGAAGGAGCCTTGTTGAGTTGTTGCATCTTTGTATCAGTGTGGAGGGAATGGATATTGGAGATGGTGGATAGAGTGCCAGTCATGTGCTTTGTCCTGGATGATGTTGAGATTCATGTGTGTTGATGGAGCTGCATTCATCCAGCAAGTGGAGAGTATTCTACTACACTCCATTCGTATAACTGGTCCATGGTAACTCCCAAGATTGTTGGTAGTGGGGAACAAAGCCATGGGAATGTCATTGAAAGTCAAGGATTGGATTTGTACTCTCTGTTTAGTTTTCTTACTTTCCTCACTTTTTAGTCTCCAAGGTGCATCTATTTCTGGTATGTAACTAGTGTCTCCACTGTGAAGACAGATACAAAATATTTGTTCAATGGGCATAATTTTCCATTCTCTGTAGAGTGCTGGCTGAGGTGCGAAAGCCAGTGCACAGCTTGCAGATTGCACAGCTGAGTTCTCACCTCAGATAATTCAACACTCTGCAGAAAAATTCTAGAGGCATTATTGCTCATGCTGTTATGCTGACAAGCTGGGAATCCTAAGATCCTTGCACCTATCAGTGGGTGGAGTGTTGGGGGCAATGTCAATTGGCAATGTCAGGGCACTGCCTGGGCATGACCCTCTCTCCCTGGGGACTCTACTTACCTGCGTATACCTGGTGGGTTCCCTTTTCCTGATATCCATTTTTGAAAAGCAATTGTGAACATAGAACAGGACAGCACAGTACAAGCCCTCCAGCCCCCAATGTTGTGCCGAGCTATCCCAAATCCAAGTTCAAGCTATCCCACCTATCATTCTGGCGTGCCCCATGTGCCTTTCCGATAACCGCTTGAAAGTTCCTAAAATGTCCGACTCCACTATCACAGTCGGCAAAACTGAAGTGATGTCACGTTAATGATTGGGGAATTCCAGATATGGGGAGGAAAAGCCTGCTAATTTTATTAAAATTTATAGAAAAAGGTTCCCGACCATCCTGGCTGTGAACCTCATTATGGCAGGGAGAATCAGAAAATTAATTCTCACCGGTGAGATTCTTGTTTTCCAAGTCTCATGAGATTTTGCGCCCACATCATCATTTGCAGTCATGGTGAATGATGTGCAAAATTGTGACAAATGTCTTTGCCATTTCCTCATTTGCCATGTTAATTTCTTAATTTCTCTGCTTCGAAGGATCAATGTTTACTTTTTGTTGTTCTCTTTCTTTTTATGCACTTGTAAAAGCTCTTGCACTCAGTTTTATATTCCTTGCTAGTTTATTCTTATATTCTATTTTCTTCCCATTTTTATCAACTTTCTGGCCACCCTTTGCTGGTTTTCAAAATACTCCCAGTTATCAGATTTACCACTATTCTTTGGAACATGATAAACCTCTTTTTTTTAATCTAAAGCTATCATTAATCATATGAGTACACCACAGATTAATCTTTATTGCTAAGTTTTTGTTTTTCAGTGGAATGTGATCTACTTTAGTCATTTTGAATTTTTTAAAAAATGTTTTCCCCTATTTATTTATGGCCATATTTTTCAATTTATTTTCCTGATCTGACTGGTCACTTCTCACTTTCTTCATTAGTTCTGTTTAAGATTCTTGTTTATGATTGGAATTTGTTGTTTTTAAATTTAATTTGGACTTTGTATTGTAATCACCATTTCCCAGAGGATCTATTACTATCCCATTTTTAATTCACCCCACCTCATTACATTATACTAGAACTAAAAGTAGTTGTATACCTAGATGGTTCCACAAAATACATCACTCCATGAAATTGTCACAAAAGTGTTGTACAAGCTCATCTTCCAGCCCACTTCTGACAATTTGATAGGTCAGTCTTTATGAAGTTTAAAGGCCTTCACAATCATTATGATACTTTTGTTACAAACTCCAATAATTTCTTGTTAATTGCCTGTCCAACGGAGGATCTATAAACTATTCCCCTTCCCCCAATGATCTTGTGATCCATGTTAGCTCCTGATTGGCACTCAGAGTTATTCTATTTCTTGATTTTCTGAACCAGGATCCTTTCTCATTAATGTCCTTGTTTAATATTATCAAAGTGATCTTTCCATTCCATTCTGCCTGACTTTTCAAATATTATGTACAGTGGAATATTTATTTTCCAGTTTTGGTCACCTTGTAACAAAGGATGGAATTTTCTGGTCATGCCTGTCCTGAGGCTGGAAATTCCTGCTCAAGGTGAAGGAACCTTTCAATGGCCTGTCAAATTTTCCACGTTACCTGCAATGATTCCTGCAGTGGGTGGGATTAGAAAATTTAGCCCCCCACCTCCCCCTCTGCAATGGTGATAAGATCTAAACATTTGTCTCTGTGTGATTAGTTCAGCTATATTAATATGGGTGCTGTATGCATTCGGATAAAATTGCTTTAATTTTTTTTTGGGTGGCACAGTAGCACAGTGGTTAGCATTGCTACTTCACAGCTCCAGAGTCCTGGGCTCGATTCTCAGCTCGGGTCACAATCTGTGTGGAGTTTGCACATTCTCCTCATGTCTGCGTGGGTTTCCTTCAGGTACTCTGGTTTCCTCCCACAGTCCAAAGATATGCGGGTTAGGTTGATTGGCCATGCTAAATATGTGGGTATAGTGGGTATAATATGTAGGGATATGGAAGTAGGGCCTGGGTGGGATTGGGTTCACTGCAGAAAGAAGGGCCTCTTTCTGCACTGTAGGGTTCTATGGTTTATTACTCTCTGATGTTCTCTTTTACTGTTAAATTCTCTATCCCCTTCTGCCCTGCTCTGCTTGTCTTTTCCCACCACAGTACACTTTTCTACTATCTCACGTTTATCTTTTGATTTCTATAATCTCCCTCTATCCAAACCCCACTCCTCCCAGTTAAATTAAAATCCCTTTTCTACTCTGACTATACTTGCTCATGCTCTGGCCCTTTGTGTCACAATCTGGTTACTATTCTCCACAGGATCGCGTCGTTCTTTCTCTGTGCTTCCCAAATCTCCTCTTCATGAGAACCCTCCTCCCTCATCTCTCTGCCCAACTATTTAATTTGAAGCCCTCTGTACAGTGCTAGTTATGAGTCAATGGGATACTAGTCCCAGCATGGTTTAAGTGAAGACCATTCCAAGGGCATTGCTCCCTCTTTTCAAGTATTGATGCCAGTGCTCCATGCATCAGGCCGTACTTCTCATGTGCTAATCTTTGAGCCATACATTTAACTCTCTGATCCTATTTATCGTTTGTCAAGTTTTTATGGCTCAGGTCATTTATTATCTTTGTGGTTTCTGCTTTTTATTTATTCAGTCATGGGACGTTGCTGACTGCCCATGTCCCAAGAATGAATAAGTAAAAAGCAGAACTGGCATTTATTGCCCATTCCTAGTTGTCCTTGGAGGGCAGTTGAGAGTTAACCGCACTGCTGTTGCTGTAGAGTCACATGTGGGTCAGACCAGGCAAGGATGGCAAATTTCCTTCCCCAAAGGACATTAGTGAACCAGATGGGTTTTTCCAATAATTGGAAATGGTTTCATGGTCATCAGTAGATTTTTAATTCAAAACTTTTTTTATTGAATTCAAATTCCACCATTTGCTGTGACGGGATTTGAACTCGGTCCCCAGAACAGTGGCTGAGTTTCTGGGTTAATAGCCTTGTAATAATACATTAGGCCAATAATTTAGTACCAAGCTGCTCTAACCTTTTTAGTAACCATGTAGACAATAGTGAGAGGAAAATATTTCAGAAATCATGAATTCCCTCATCAAACTCAATATTATTTGCTTTAAACCTGTATCTAGGTCTTTATCCATGACAATTCAGAACTGAAGCAATAGTGTGCTTTTTTAAAAACACACAATTACATCTTCCTTCATTTTATAAATAATTGGACTCTTGCCAAAGTCAGGTACACTGAGTATGATACGTGCATTGATTAACTCAATGATGTAAACGTGTTTACTAATACTCTGACTGTACATAGAACATAGAACACTACAGCACAAACAGGCCCTTCGGCCCACAAGTTGCGCCGAACACATCAAAACCTACCCAGCCATAAACCTATCTATAACCTCCAAACCCATTGGATCCCATATACTCATCCAGAAGTCTTTTAAAAGACCCCATCGAGTTCGCCTCGACCACCACCGACGGTAGCCGATTCCATTCACTCACCACCGTCTGAGTGAAAAACTTTCCCCTAGCATCCCCTCTGTACTTGCTTCCCTGCACCTTAAATCTGTGCCCTCTCGTCGCGACCATTTCAGCCCTGGGAAATAGTCTCTGAGAGTCCACCCTATCTAATCCTCTCAACAACTTGTAAACCTCTATCAGGTCGCCTCTCAACCTTCATCTCTCCAGGGAGAACAGTCCCAGCTCCCTCAACTTGTCTTCATAAGGCATGCCTCCCAATCCAGGCAACATCCTTGTAAATCTCCTCTGCACCCTTTCAATAGCTTCCACGTCCTTCCTATAGTGAGGCGACCAGAACTGCGCACAGTACTCCAAGTGTGGTCTGACAAGGTTCCTATAAAGCTGCAGCATTACCTCCTGACTCCTGAACTCAATCCCTCGATGAATGAAGGCCAGTACACCGTAAGCTTTCTTAACCACATCCTCCACCTGGGAGGCCGATTTGAGAGTTTTATGGACCCGGACCCCAAGATCCCTCTGCTCTTCCACACAGCTAAGACTCCTACCTTTGATAGTGTACTCATTCATCCCGTTGGATCTGCCAAAATGGACCACAACACATTTATCCGCGTTGAAGTCCATCTGCCGCTTCTCCGCCCAGTCTTGCATCCTGTCGATGTCATGCTGCAACTTTTGACATCCCTCCAGACCATCCACAACACCATCGACCTTCGTGTCATCGGCGAACTTACTCACCCATCCCTCCACTTCCTCATCCAGGTCATTTATGAAAATGACAAACAGCAAGGGTCCTAGAACAGATCCTGGGGCACTCCACTGGTGACCGACCTCCATGCAGAAAAAGAGCCATCCACAACCACCCTCTGCCTTCTGCAGGCAAGCCAGTTCTGGATCCACAAGGCCAAAGCCCCTTGGATCCCATGCCCTCTCACCTTCTCAAGAAGTCTTGCATGGGGGACCTTGTCAAATGCCTTGCTGAAGTCCACGTATGGGACCAGGTAAAAGAACTGAAAATGCTGCTTGAGGACCTTCGACTCATTAGGGAGAATGAGGACATTATTGATAGGAGCTACAGACAAGTAGTCACTGCTCTTCCTTCATCAATGTGTTCAGTCGCATTTTCGAAGAACTCAATTAAGCTCGTAACGCATGACCTGCCTTTTACAACACCATGCTGACTATTTCTAATCAACCTAAACTTCTCCAAATGCTCGTAAATCTTGTCCCTCAGAAGCCTCTCCATCAGCTTACCAACCACTGAGGTCAGACTCACCGGTCGGTAATTTCCAGGACTATCCCAATTCCATTTCTTGAAAATAGGGACCACATCCGCAATCCTCCAATCCTTCGGAACCTCTCCCATCTCCATCGACGACGCAAAGATCATCGCCAGGGGCTCTGCAATGACATCCCTCACCTCCCACAATAACCTGGCGTACATCCCATCTGGTCCCGGAGACTTGTCTATCTTGATAGCATTTAAAAGTTCTAACACATCCGCTTCCTTAATATCTACATACTCAATCTTTTCAGTCTGCCGCAAACTTGTAGTGCATCCTCCCAGATCACTTTCCACCGTGCATACTGAGGCAAAGTACTCATTAAGCACCTCTGCCATTTCTTCCGGTTCCATACAGACTTTTCTCCCTTCACCTTTTATAGGTCCTATCCCTTCTCTTCTCATCCTTTTACTTTTCACATATTTGTAGAAGGCCTTGGGATTCTCCTTAATCCTACCAGCCAAGGCCTTCTCATGACCCCTTCAGGCTCTCCTAATTTCCTTTTTAAGCTCTCTTCTATAAGCCTTATACTTCTCTAGATCCCCAACATCTCCTAGCTCTTTGAACCTTTTATACACCTTTCTTTTCTTCCTGACTATGTTTACCACAGCCTTCGTGCACCACGGTTCCCTCGACCTACCAAAACCTCCTTGTCCCACTGGAACGTTGTCGTGCAGAGCTCTAGACAAGCATTCCTTGAATATCTGCCACCTTCCTTCTGTGCTTTTCCCCAAGAACACCTCCTTCCAGTTTATTCACCCCAACATCTGCCTGATGTCTTCATATTTTCCCTTATTCCAGACAAACACCTTCCTAGCCTGCCTGATCCTATCCCTTTCCAATGCAAGGGTGAAGGAGATAGAATTATGATCTCCATCCCCAAGATGCTCTCCTACCGAGAGATCCATCACCTGTCCTGGTTCATTAGCTATTACCAGGTCCAGTACAGCCTCTCCTCTCGTAGGCTTGTCCACGTGCTGTGTCAGGAAACCCTCCTGAACACACCTAACAAACTCCTCCCCATCCAAACCCCTTGCCCTTGGGATATTCCAGTCGATGTTTGGGAAATTGAAGTCTCCCATCACAACAACTCTTATTTCTACATCTCTCCAGTATCTGTTTCCCTATCTGCACCTCAACTTCCCTGTCACTATTGGGCTGCCTATAGAATACACCCAGCAACGTCACCGACCCTTTGCTATTCCTAACTTCCACCCACAGAGACTCCGTAGACATTCCCTCCTCGGTAGCCACCTTCTCTGCAGCCATGACACTGTCCCTGATCAACAGTGCCACTCCACCACCTCTTTTGCCTCCCTCCCTGTCCTTCCTGAAGGATCTGAATCCCGGAACCTGTAGTACCCAGTCCTGTCCCTGAGACATCCAAGTCTCTGTAATGGCCACCACATCACAATCCCAAGCAGCAATCCACGCCCTAAGTTCATCCACCTTATTTACTACACTTCTGGCATTAAAATAGACACACCTCAGCCCCTCAGACTGGACATTTCCCTTCTCCCCCACTCGTCTAACCTGCCTCTCATCCTGCCTAGAGTCCTTCCCTACTGGGAGCTAACTTCCTTGCTCCCAGTCTCCACATCACTATTCCCCTATTCCCTCCCCCTAACCTTTCTAGTTTAAAGTCTAGTTAACCTTTCTAGTTTAAAGTCCCCCCAGTAGCCCTAGCCAGTCTTCCCGCCAAGATATTAGTCCCCCTGGGATTCAGGTGCCACCCATCTTTGCTGTACAGGTCACACCTGCCCCTAAAGAGGTCCCAATGATCCAGGAACCGGAATCCCTGCCCCCTGCTCCAGTCCCTCAGCCACGTATTGAACCTCCACCTCATACTATTCCTGCTCTCACTCTCCCGAGGCGCAGGCAGCAATCCTGAGATTACTACCTTCGCTTTCCTCTCTCTCAGCTGCCTACCCATTCCCTATAATCCCTTTTTATGTCCACTTCCCTCTTCCTGCCTATGTCAGTAGTACCTACATGTACTACAACTTCCAGTTCCTCACCCTCCCCTTTCAGGATGTCCGGGACGCGTCCAGAGACATCCCGAATCCCAGCTCCAGGGAGACATACCACCATCCGCGACTCCCGTCTGCGTCCACACAAACGCCTGTCCGCCCCCCTCACTAGGGAGTCCCCTATAAGCACTGCCTTTTTGCTCTTTTTTTCGTTTTTTGTTTTTGTTTAGCTCCAGGGAGCTGGCCACCGCTGCCTCCCTTGGATGAGCTGTCCCCCACAGTAGTACTCAAGCAAGAGTACTTATTTTGAAGGGGGACATCCACCGGTGTACTCTCCATCACCTGAGGTTTCCCCTTCCTAATAGTTACCCATGTGCCTTGTTCCCTTTGCCCTGGTGTGACTACTTGTCTGTAGCTCCTGTCAATAATCTCCTCATTCTCCCTAATGAGTCGAAGGTCCTCAAGTTGCATTTTCAGTTCTTTTACCTGGTCCCGTAGGGATTGCAGCTCCACACAGCGATCACAGGTATGGACATCTGGGAGACCAGGCGCCTCCAAGACCTCCCACATGTTACACTGGCAACAACATGCTGGCCTCACACCCATGCTTGCCCCTTTTTAGTAACCCAGAGAAAAAAAAGTAAGAAAGATTAAAAAAAGACTTACCTTGCCTCCCCTTTTTGCTTAGGCCCTGTGAGCCAAGGACCTTACAGCTCACACAAAAACAAACTTACCTGCTCCTTCTCAGAGCTCCTCTCTCTCTCGCTCTTTTTTAGGTTAGAGGAGGAGGGGGGGTTGGGATACTCTACTTGTGTAGAGTATCGGGATTCCACACCACCCCAATTTATAGTGAGGTTGAAAAAAAAACTACACTACCCAAGGTGCTTTGCAACACCTTCTGGGTTTACAAGTTTAAAAAGTTTAAAAAAAACTAGTAAAATTTAGACTTAAAAATCGCTCTACTCACTCTCAAGGTCTCCACTCGCAAATCGCTGCCTCTCCACAGTGCTCCCAAGGAACAATTAGTACTTAATCAACCATTTCTTTCTGCGAGATTCCTTTTGAAGATGAGTGTGATTTGTTCCCATTTTGTCCAGTCACTTGTCATATTTGATCATATGTGTACCCAAAACTGATGATCTTTTAACATATTTTTGTGTTGGAGAATTCCACCATAGGTAAATATATTCAGACCTGATAGGCTGAATGACCTCCTTCTGCACTGCACTGATTTTGTGGTATAATTTCTGGAATATGCATTCATTGTTTAAGGTGAAAGTCAAACATGTTCATATTTCCAAATTGTTGTCGGTGAGGTGTTAAATGTCTCAAGATGGGATTCCTAATATTGGCTGTTCAGCTGTTGCTGGTCTGCACTGGGCAGTTAAATCACCCACCTGTTTTATTAAAACATTAAAATGCACTCAATCCTCGGAAATATTTACGACCTTGTCATTTTCAGAGTCAACTGGGAGGAACATGTGCACTATGCTTCTCCAACCCAGCTTTACTGATGATACTGCCAAATTATGTTTGAGAGAGAGAGAGGACTGGATAGTAATGGGAATTCTGGCAGAACTTTTCCAATTTTCTATGTTATCCTGTGGATACTGGGGCCAGTTTAAATACTTTGGTAGTACACCTGCTGAGGTCAGCTACGGTAGAACTATACAATCATTAGAACTGGGATATTATAAGCCAACATGTGCTTTTTTTTGTTCTTTGTCTGTTTTTATAAAGTGCCGGACCTATACTAATGATACCAGCCGTATTCAAAAAGTAAATTTCCTTGATTCATTAAATATGCGTGCCTGAGGAGATCTTGTTCTGGCTTTGCCTGCCCAGCAGCTGCCCCTAAACAGTCACATCACATTAATTTCCACATTGCAGTCACTTTTGAGGGAATTGAATATCAAGAGATGATGGTCTATATTCAATGTAAAATAGTTTATTTCTTGTTACATAATAACAGTAATTTCACTTCAAAAATAATTTGTTAGATGGAAAACTTTTGGGACGTCTTTAGGGCATGAAAGGAACTATATCAATGCAAGTAGGTAACAGGATAGGTCCTTAAAGTGGTTAAGAAGGCATATGGTAAACTTACCTTTATTAGCCAAGGCATAGAATTTAAAAGCAGAGAGGTTGTGCTGGAACTATAAAAAGCATTGATTAAGCCACAGTGTACAGTTAAGTACAGTGTGCAGTTCTGGAATCCACATTAGAGGAGAGATGTGATAATATTAGAAAGTGTGCAGAGGAGATATATCAGGATGTTGGCTGAGCTGGAGAGTTCTATTTATAAAGAGAGATTGAATAGACTAATGTTGTATTCCATTTTTTTTATTCATTCGTTGGACATGGATGTCGCTGGCTGGCTAGCATTTATTGCCCATCCCTACTTACCAAGAGCAGTGGAGAGTCAACCACATTGCTGTGACTCTGGAGTCACATGGGTCAGACCAGATAAGATCGGCAGATTTCCTTTCCTAAAGGCCATTAGTAAACCAGATGGGTTTTTCCGAAATTGATAATGGTTTTGTTGTCATCAGTAAATTCTTAATTCCAGATACTTTTTATTGACTTCAAATTCCACCACTTGTCATGGCAGGATTCAAACCCGCGTCCCCAGAATGTTAGCTGAGTTTCTGGATTAATAGTCTACTGATAATACCAGTACACTATCTCTTCTTGAAAGAGAATAATACCACTAGGCCATTGCCCTCTGTTAGACCAGAGGAGACTAAGGAGGGAAGGGACATACTTGAGTTGTAAAAAAATTATGAGGGGCATCAATAAGAATAAATAGGAAGAAACATTTCCTCTTGATGGAGGAATCAACGACCGGGGACACTGTTTTAAGGTAAAGAGCAGGAGGTTTAGAAGAGATGTGAGGGGTGGTTTTTCACCCAAAGGGTTGTGGGAGTCTGGAATTCATTCCTTGAAATGTAGGCTGAGATCCTCATATCATTTAAGAAGTACTTAGATGTGCATTTGTGATGCCAAGGCATACAAGTCCACAGACCAAGTCCTGGGAAATGAGATTAGAACAGAAAGGTAATTTGTCTTTGACCAGTGCAGATTGAATGGCCTTTTTCTGTGCTGTATATTTTTATAATTTTAAGTTAATTTGTTGTTTCTAAAAAATGAGTGAACTATCCGTGAGCACTGTTTCCTTTGAGTGTTTTGTTTCAGGTAGATGCCAAGTTGTTCTTTTTGCACGTGCACTGAAGTCATTACCTAATAGAGAGATACAAATGATTAGATAGGGCGGACAGTGTGAACCTTTTTCCTCGGATGGTGATGGCTAGTATGAGGAGACATATAGCTTTAAATTAAGGGGTGATAGATATAGGACAGATACCAGAGTTGGGTCCCTTACTCAGAGAGTACTAAGAGCATGGAATGCTCTTCCTGCAACAGTAGTGTTTAATGAGTAAGCATATGGATGATATTGGAATAGTGTAAGTTAGATGTGCTTTAGATTTGTTTCATGGGTCAGCACAACATCGAGGGCCAAAGGGCCTGTACTGCACTGTAATGTTCTATGTTCTGTTACATGTACACTAATCGCAAGCATATATCGCATTAACTAATATACAATGAATGCCAAGTTAGGATTTTCTGTTTTATTAAAGAAAATTAAGTTGTGTTGGCAACTGATCACCCATCTGAATTATCCTTGAGTGGGTGGTGATAAGACACCTTGTAGAACCACTACAGCTCATGTAGTTAAGGTATTCCTAAAATACTGTAAGGTAAGAAGTTCCAAGATATTAACCCTGATAAAGGAATGACAACATACCTCCAATCAGAATGGTGTGTAATGGGAGGCGGTTGCATCGTGATATTATCACTGGACTGGCAATCCAAACCCCCAAGATCATTCTCTAGGAATAAAAACAGAAAATGCTGGAAAATCTCAGCAAATCTGACAGTATTTGCGAAGAAGAATAGAGCCAATGTTTTGAGTCTGAATGAGTGCTCACAAAGAGAACAAAGACAAAGGCAGCGGACTCATGGGAACGCCATCACCTGGAAGTTTTTCTCCAAGCCATTCACCAGTCTGACTTGGAAATAAATCGCCATTCCTTCATTGTTGCTGGATTAAAATCCAAGAACTCCCTCCATTGCAGCATTGTGGGTGTTCTTACACCACATAGACTGCAGTTGTTCAAGAAGGTAGCTCATCACTAACTTATCAAGGACAATTAGGGATGGGCAATGAATGCTTACATAGCCAACACTGCTGACATTCCAAGAATGAATAAAAAAAACTTCTATCTGTGTCCTTCAAGGTTGTGGGGTCCTGTGTTTGAGAGGTGTTATTGAAAAAATCTTGAGTTTGTGCAGCATATCATAAAAAAATAACACGATAATAGCATAATCAAAACCAGACTCATCCAGCATTGACCTAAGTACTGGGCACACTCAGAAAGCAACACTCAGCCCAATCAATCATGCCTCTCTCAGTAACACTCTCTCAGTAATTTGTACCAAACTTGGATGGACTGATCCACAAACCAGTCAAGCTCAACTGATAAAATAATTCCTTACATTCTAAATTTCTGCATTTACCGTTACTAGATAATCCTGTCCCACTGGCAGGATAGAGCCACAATTTGCAAGGATTGGCCTGGGAATCTTCAATATTGACTCTGAATCCCACGAAGGAGAGGGAGCCTGAGTAACACAAAGGGAGTCAATGGGAGGCAGCAAAAGTGAGCCAACTGGAAAGCAGGAGCAGAAATCAATGATTAACAGCAGCAGTGGGAAGTCCAGAGAGAGCACTTTGAAAACGAATCCACCAAGTTGAGGAGTGATCTGACAGCAAAGCAGGAAGGTGATGGAAGAGCCCCAAGGTGAGAAGCCTGTGATTTAAGGAGTTCGGGGACAGAGCAAAGCTGAGTGAGCATGAGGAAGGAAATTGAACAAGAAAGTATCATCAGTATGAATATGTAAAGTATATTGGCAAGTAAATTAGTATTAGCAAAAGTCTAAGAGAAATTAATCCAACCTAATTGTTTAAACAAGATCATAACTAAATTCAAAAAAGAGGGAATAGAGATTTTCATGATAATGGATGGGCAGCTGAGAGCTATTGCATGCAATTCCTATGCTTTATGGGAATGATGTGGAGATGCTGGCGTTGGACTGGGGTAAACACAGTAATAAGCCTCACAACACCAGGTTAAAGTCCAAGCAATTTATTTGATAGCAAACTCACAAGCTTTTGGGGTTTGCCGACTTTATGGGAATGTCATTATGCTACATAAATCTTGAAGAACCACGTGTTTAAGAAATCTCTCCAGCTCCTTGCGACCGAGCTCAGGATTTCTAAGCTTGAGTGCAACAGAAGTTGATACTGCAAAGTATCAAGGATGATGACATTTCCTGGGCCGCACCTTTGGACTGTGTGCCAATTTCAAGCCGATGCTTAGTATTCATGACTGATGGGAATGACAACATTTTGAATGACTGCAGTACAGACCATGGCACCAATGAACGAGGTGCCTCATAAAAGGCAACAGCAATGAATACATATACTTATTAAATAGATTTCACAGTCAGATGACAGGCAAGGATTTGTGTAACCATCACTACGAGTCCCACATGCTTCCCTGGCGCTAGCTCAAATGACATTGAGAGAGGATAGAGAATGTTCTGCAGCCGGAAGATCATATGGTCAGATTTTCAGGAACTGGGGAAGAAGTTAACAAATAGAAAGAGAAAGGAGGAAGAAGAGGGATTTCTGAAATGTATTCCAGAGAACTTCTTTGACCATTACAAAGAAAAAATGATCAGTCAGATCTTGTGCTGTGAAATGGGGCCCAATAAATGTCTATGGGATTGCACTTGGGGAGAGCAATCAATGTATAATGAAGTTTAGATTTGGATTGGACCAACTCAACCGAGGGAATAGCTGCTTTTTTACACACCCTGTCAATACTCTTCATAGTCTTATACATCTCAATTGTGTCTCCACTCAGCTTTCCCCGCTGAGGGGAGACACAATTGAAAATAATCTAGTCTCTCCTTTATAGCTCAAATGCTCCATCCCAGGCAATATCCTGGTCAATCTCTTCTATACTCCCTCTACATGCCAACACATTCTCCCTATAGTGAGGAGACCAGAACTGCACACGGTACTCCAGCCTAACTAGCATTCTGTGCACCTCCAACATTACCTCCTTGCTCTTATACCATCATGACTGATACAAACATGTCGTCTTAGTTATCCTATTCACCTGCTCTGCCAGCTTCAAGGATTACTGAATAAGTACCCCAAGACCTATCTGTTTCCTCTGAACTTCTTCGTGTCACATCATTCATTAAATACTCTCTTGCTTATTCTTCCAAAGTGCATTTATCAGATTTAAACACCATCTACCACTTCTCTGCTCATACATCGACAATCTTCCAATACATCGACATCTTCTGTAACATCTGACCTCTTTCACTATTAGCCACTCTACTAATCTTGGTGTCATCTGCAGAATTGCTCATCATTCCCCCCACGTTATTATCTGTATTATTTATGTATATAACAAATAATAAGGATCCCGGTGCTGACCATTGTGATACACATTGGACACTGGTCTCCAGTCACTCAGAAACTCTGCTATTATTAACCTTTCTATCCTATTACTAAGCCAGTTTCTGATCCATCTTGCCAAGTTTCCCTGAATTCCATGTGAATCATAGAATCATAGAACCCTACAGTGCAAAGAAGACCCTTTGGCCCATTGAGTCTGCACCAGCCACAATCCCACCCAGGCCCTACCCCATATCCCCACACATAGACAGGGATCATGGGTAGAGGTGGGAACATTGAGGTGGCGGCTGGGCTCGTTGGGCCGAAGGGCCTGTTTCCCATGTTCTTTGTTCTTTATATTATTACCCACTAACCCCTCTAACCTAAGGATCTTAGGACACTGAGGGGCAATTTTAGCATGACCAATCAACCTAATCTGCACATCTTTGGACTGTAGGAGGAAACCACGCAGACATAAGGAGAACATGCGAACTCAGCACAGATATGACCCGAGCCAGGAATTGAACCCAGGTCCCTGGAGCTGTGAAGCAGCAGTGCTAACCACTATGCTTCAACCTTCTCAGTCAGCCTCTCATGTGGGACCTTGTCAAAAGCATTGCTAATTTATAAATAAACATCAATTGATCTTGCCTCATCCACACGTTTGATTACATTTTGAAAATTACTATCAAATTTGTTAAGCATGACCTCCCTCTGACAAACCCATGCTCCTAATTAACTCATGCCTTTCCAAATGGAGATTAATTTTCTCCTTCAGAAATTTCTCCAATAGTTTTCCTACCATTGACCTGAGACTCACTGGTCTGTAATTTCCTGTTCATCTCTACCACCCTTCTTGAAAAGTGGAGCCACATTAGCTGTCCTCTGGCACTTACCTTGTGGTCAGAAAGAATTAAATATTTGTGTCAGTGTCCCTGCTGTTTCCTGCCTCGCTTCCCACAGCAGCTTGGGATGCAATTCATCTGGGGATTTGTTCAATTTTAAGTCTGTCAGATCTTCTGATTCCTCCTCGTATTCTACAAACTGTGTACACCTTTTTCTTTGTTCATCCATCATTCATGGGGCATGGATGTCATTGGCTGGCCAGCATTTATTGCTAGTCATTTAGTGTCAAATGATGTAGTCCCTTTTCCTGAATTCTGTCCCTATGTTCACCTTTTCCTAACCGAAGACCAATGAGAAGTTTTCATTTAACATCCTTTCAATGTACATATATAGATTATCCCCTTGGTCTGTAATGGGCCATACTCTTCCCCTTAATGCACTTGCAGATAATTTAGCATTTTTCCTAATCTTGTTTGTAAGTCCATTTACATGCACCCTTTTTCTAATTGCTTTCTCAAGTTCCTTCTGGCATGCCCTATATTCCTCCAGGGCTGCATTGTCTTTGACATCCAGGGTTCCCTGAACATAAGGAAAACAAAGGCTGATAAATAGAGAATATGAGAGTAGAATGACAATTAACATGAAAGGGAACCTGAAAATTTTCTACTTGGGTGCAAACATTATGTGTATAACAAGAGGCGGATGGATTTTCATGGGGACAAAGTGGAAATATATGTGTAGAGATGTAGGGCAAGGGAAGAATATTGAATGAGTACTTTGTATTGGTGTTAATTAAAGGATTGGGTGCTGACAAATAATGGTAGAAGTGGAAAGAAGAGGTAGAGGTCATGGATTATGTGAAAATTGATAGGTAGAATCTACTGAGGCTCATTCTGCTGAGGTAGGATAAGCCACTTGGCCTGCAATGACTTGCATCTCAGATTGCTGAAGGAAGTTGGCTGGTGATAGTGAAAGGATTGCCATGATCTTTCAATCTCTCCTAAGTATGGCAAACTGCCAGCAGTTTGGAGACTGGCAGTTGTGACACGTTTATTCAAGAATCAGTGTAAGAATATGCCCAGTAACTGCAGGCCAGGCAGTTTAACATTGGTGGTGGGAAAGGTTTTGGAAGCAATAATCAAGGAAAAAAAAAATCAACAGGCATTTGGAGAACTGTAAGTTAAATAAACAGAACTAAGAATTTTTTTAAAGGCAGCTTGTGCTTGATAATATAATTGTATTAACTGGTGTAGGCAGTGTAACAGCTATTTTTCTATTGGGATTTTAAATAAGTGCTTAACAAAGTACTACATAAAAGGCTGGCTAACAAAATTGAGGCTCGTGGAATAAGAGAGTCTGTGTCAATTTGGATAAAAATTTGGCTGAAGGACAGAAAACAGTGAGTCATGGTAAATAGTTATTTTTCAGACTGGGGGATGGTAGACATTAGTGTTCCACAAGGCCCTGTGCTATGACTACTGTTTTTTGATATAAATAAGTGACTTGGATATTGTGATACAAAGTAAAAATTCAAACCTTGGCCATGATACTAAACATCAAAGTGTGGACAAATCAATCAACTGCATCAGCACTTAGATAGGCAAGCAGAATGGGTGAATAAGTGGTAAATGGAACTTCATTCAGGGAAGTGTGAAGAGATGCATTTTGACAGAAAGGGTAGGGAGAGGCATTGTAAACTTAATAATTGTAAAGAGTATGAATGGACAGAAGGGTAGGAGTTGATAGAAACCATAGAACCAGAGAAAATTATAGCTCAGAAGCAGGCCTTTTGGCTCTTCTTGGCTGTGCCGAACCATTTTTTGCCTAGTCCCACTGACCAGCACTTGGACCATATCCTTCCACACCCCTCTCATCCATCTACCCATCCAAATTTTTCTTAAATGTTAAAAGTGACCCCACATTTACCACTTTATCCGGCACTCCCACCACTCTCTGCGTGAAGAAGCCTCCCCTAATATTCCCTTTAAACGTTTCTCCTTTCATCCTTATTCCCCTAGCTTCAGTAGAAAAAGCCTGTTTGCATTCACTCTATCCATCAAAATCTTATACACCTCTATCAAATCTCCCCTCATTCTTCTACCCTCCAGGGAATAAAGTCCTAACCTATTCAATCTCTCTCTGTAACTCAGCTTCTCAAGTCCTGGCACCATCCTTGTGAACCTTCTCTGCACTCTTTCAACCTTATTTACATCCTTCCTGTAACTAGGTGACCAAAACTGTACACAATACTCTAAATTCGGCCTCACCAGCGCCTTATATAACCTTACCATAACACTCCAACTTTTATACTCGATACTCCGATTTATAAAGGCCAATGTACCAAAAGTACTCTTTACGACCCTATCCACCTGTGATGTCACTTTTAGGGAATTCTGTACCTGTATTCCCAGATCCCCCTGTTCAATTGCACTCTTCAGAGTCCTACCGTTTACTCTGTACGTTCTACTTTGGTTTGTCCTTCCAAAGTGCAATACCTCACATTTGGTCTGCATTAAATTCCATTTGCCATTTTTCAGCCCATTTTTCTAGTTGGTCCAAATCTCTCTGTAAGCTTTGAAAACCTTCCTCTCTGTCCGCTACACCTCCAATCTTTATATCATCAGCAAATTTGCTGATGCACATTATCATCCAGATCATTGATACGGATGACAAATAACAATGGACCCAACAGCGATCCCTAATATAGAAGCATAGAATCCCGACAGTGCAGAAAGAGACCATTCAAATAGCATCCAACCCAGAGCCCTCCCCTACACACTATCCGTGTAACCCCATGCATTTAAATGGCTGATCCACCTAACATGCATATCTTTGGACACTAAAGGATCTATGCATAGATTTTTGAAGGTAGCAGGACATGTTGTGAGAGTGAATAAAAAAGAATGTGGAATTTGGAGCTTCATAAATTGAGGCAATGAATAAAGTAAAGATGAACTTATAGAAAACTGTTGCATTTTGTTCTGAGCGTTACTTTTTTGGGAAGGTGGAGGTTCCCTGAGAAGGTTCAGATAAGATTTAACATAAGGCCATAAGACATTGGAGCAGAAGTAGGTCATTTGAGTCTGTTCTATCATTTAATGAGATTATGATTGATTTGATCTGATTATCCTCAACACCACTTTCCTACCATTATCTCCATAATCCTTAATTCCCTTGCTGATTAAGCATCTATCTACCTCAGAATGATTCCACAGATGAGGATCATGATCTACAAAGAATTTAGAATTGTTCTCCTTAGAACAAAACAGATTGAGTAGAGATTTGATAAAGGTGTACATCTTGTACATCTCTATCAAATCTCTACTCAATCTAGTTTAGCAAAGGGAAGCAGGACCTGATGGATGGGGCCAGGGTGGGCATATGGAATTGTGGGAAATATGATTATGAATTTCGGGGGGGCGGGGTTGATGACACATTTGAGAATTTTAAACAGGAAAGAGAAGGGGAGATAGACTGGTAGTTTGAAACGTCAAGGAGGTGGGCTCAGGGGTTGGTCTTTTGAGCAAGCAGATGTAAAGGAGAAAGGGATAGCACCTGAAGGGAGAACTGTTTTTAAAAAAAAATGCTAACATTAGGGCTAAGAGGGAAAGTTAGGTGACCAGCGACTTAGTGAATTGAGGATCTCACAGACAAGATAAGCCCAGAGAAGATATGAAAGGGGATGGAAAGTAACTAGGAAAAGAAGTGAGTTCAGGATTATGGCAGAGAGGAGAACGTTAAATCTGTGGACCCAGATGGACTTCAGCCCAGGGTCTCAAAAAAGATAGCTAATGAGGTAGTAGGGCACTGTTAATTTTCCAAAATCTGCTAGATTCTTGAAAAGTTCCACCAGACTGTAACGTAGCAAATATAACCCTTGCCATGTCATTGCTGCAACCGCCTCAGTACTCAATGCAGGTAACTGCGTTTTCAGATGCAATTTTACAACTTGTCCACTTCATCCTGGACCACAATATCTTCAACTTCAACAATCAGTTCTTCAGCCAGACACACACAACTGCCATGGAAACCAAATTCGCACCTCAATATGCCAACATCTTCTTGCACAGATTTGAACAAAACTTCTTCACTGCACAGGACCTTCAACCAATGCTATACGCTAGATACACTGATGACATTTTCTTCCTTTGGACTCATGGTGAACAATCACTGAAACAACTGTGTGATGACATCAACAAGTTCCATCTCATAATCAGGCTCACCATGGACTACTCTCCAGAATCAGTTGCATTCTTGAGCACACGCATCTCCATTAAGCACCAACACTTCAGCACCTCACTATACTGCAAGCCCACGAATAACCTCACGATACTCCACTTCTCCAGCTTCCATCCTAACACGTTAAAGAAGCCATGGCCTATTGACAAGTCCTCCGTTTACACAGGATCTGCTCAGATGAGGATTGCAACAGACATCTCCGGGTGCTGAAAGATGCACTCATGAGAACAGGATATGGCGCTGAACTCATCGATTGACAGTTCCAATGCACCACAGCGAAAAACCATATCAACCTCCTCAGAAGATAAACATGGGACACAGTGGACAGAGTGCACTTCATCGTCCTGTACTTCCCCGGACTGGAGAAGCTACGACACCTCCTCCAGAGCTTTCAACGTGTCATTGATGAAGATGAATATCTCACCAAGGCCAGTCCCACAATCCCACTTCTTGTCTTCAAACAACCTCAAACAGACCATTTGTCCGCAGTAAGCTACCCAGCCTTCAGGACAACAGTGACCACAACACCACACAACCCTGCCACAGCAACCTCTGCAAGACGTGCTGGATCATTGACACGGATGCCATCATCTCACGTGAGAACACCATCCACCAGGGACACATTACATACTCTGGCAACTCGGCCAATGTTGTCTACCTGATACACTGTAGGAAAGGATATTCCGAGGCATGGTACATTAGGGAGACCATGCAAACGCTACAACGATGGATGAATGAACACCGCTCGACAATCATCAGGCAAAAATGTTCTTTTCCTGTTGGGGAATATTACAGCGGTCACGGGCATTCAGCCTCTGATTTTCGGGTAAGTGTTCTCCAAGGTAGCCTTTACAACATACGACAGCACAGAGTCCTGAGCAGAGATTGATAGCTAAGTTCTGCACACAAGGACGGCTTCAACTAGGATCTTGGATTCATGTCACATTATCTATAACTCCCATGACTTGCCTGGGCTTGCAAAATCTCACTTGTTGTCCTGTCTGGAGACAATACACATCTTTTTAATCTTGCTTAATGCTCTCTCCACTCACATTGTCTCTACCTTTTAAGACTTGATTAGCTGTAAAGATTTGCATTCCAATTGTTATTCTGTAAATTGTGTTTATGTCTTTATATGCCTTGTTTGTGAATAGAACTCCCACTCACCCGATGAAGGAGCAGCACTGTTAAAGCTAGTGGCTTTTGCTACCAAGTAAACCTGTTGGACTTTAATCTGGTGTTGTGAGACTTCTTACAGTGACTATTCTTTTTAGTCAAAGTGGATGACTTCACGTTTTCCTGCATTAAGATTCATTTGCCACAGTTTTGCTTAAACATTCGTTAAATTTCTCAATATCTATCTAACCAATTACTACCCCTTCAGCCTGTAACAAATATCAGCAAAATGATGGAAGGAGTTATCAACAGCATTAGAAAACAGTTCTTACTGATCACCTGCTAACTGCTGCCTCATAGCTTTAGTCCAAACATTTGGAGGGAGCACATAAAGCAAGGAAATACACGATAAATGGAAGTGTAGTGGAGCAAACCCTTGGAATGCCTGTGCTCTGATAGCTGATGGTAATAGGACAGGTAGTGAAACTGGACAAAATGGTTTACAGGATACTTTCCTTTCTCAGTCAGGGTTTGAACACACGAGGAGGTAATTAATACTAAAACATGAGTCAGGTCAAAGCCAGTGTATTGTATTTGGTTGTACTCAGCACACTGCAGGAAGCATGTGATTAAACCAGAGAGAAAACACTGGGGAATAATGAAGATGTTTTAAGCTAAAATTCTCCAAAGCATTTGCATATGTTTCTTTGGAACAGAGGAGTTTAAGAGGAAATTAAACTCAAGTTGTACAAACTATGAGGCACTGCAATAAAGTGGATCAGAAGGACCTATTTTTCTTAGCAGAGAGCTCATAACCAGTGAGCATAGAAAGATAATAGGGTGTAACTTCCTCAGAGTGGCAATCAGCATTGGATTATCACTCTATGCCAAATTAGTTCAGAAATTTTTCTTCTGATTTTGTCTCGCCCAACCTTTTGACTCAGGCTAGATAAGAACTAGGCAGCACTGCTCTTCCTTGAGACCTGGCATCAAAGTGCAGGAAAATTGGAGTGAAGAGACAACGCTCCCTTTGTAGAGCACTAGCTGCCATAAACTAAGTTTAAAGATTCAGTGAAATTGATAAGCCAGGAAGGAGGTAAATATCTAAAGTAAGTCAATAGGATTGAGAGGGGTGAGGCAATCAGAGATCTGGAGGGGAATTCAGCCTTGGGAAAGTGCAGGGGATTGTGGAGGGAGGAAAAAGGATCTTGATGGAGGGTTGTGGGAGGGAGATCAGAACATGGAGTGGGCTGGGGAGGAGGAACGATGCTTATATTGTGAGTATCATGGGGAGGAGGAGTCAAGTCAGGTCATTATGGGGGTTTCATGTCTTGTCTGTGATGGACAGGTCAGGTCATTATGGGGTGGTGTCAGATCTGAAAGTTTGGATCAGGTCAGGATAGTTGGGTCAGGGGATGGTTTTCTTTTGGGGTAGGGGGTGTTGTGGCAGGTTTGGGTGGGGATCTGGCCTCGGGCATATGTCGGGGTGAGAGTCAGGCCTGTTGGATGGGGGAGCAGTCCTGTCAGGATGGGGGAAATTCCGTGGGAGGTCTGAAGGTGGGGAATACTTAAGGGGGTGGTGATTAATGGGTGATCCTGTGAAGTGCTAGTCTGGCTCTTTACAATGGTTAACTAGATGTTAAAAAAGGTTTTAAGTCTTTTTTTTTCCAAAGTAACTATTGGTATAACCCAGTCAGCGCCATCTTAAGTTTATGATTTAAATCCATTTTCAGATAATTCTCAGTACAGGGCAATTACCCGGAGGAAGTTTGAGCTTCCAATTCTATGCTAATAAACTTGGAAGTTGAGGTAATTAGAAAGATTAGAGGAAGGCTGAGGTAAAATATTTTCACCAGAGGACTGTGATGGAGATCTGGAACTCATTGCCTCAAATGGAATTTAAAAGGAACATTTCTGCATGTTCTACAGATCTCAGACCAAGAGCTCTGGAATGTGGGATTAAGCTGGACAGCTCTTCTTTGGTTGGTACAGACACAATGGGCAGGATAGCCTCCCTTTGTGCTGAAATTTTCCATCGTTATATGTTTAAAATATAGACCAAACGATTAAATTTGTTCAACTGAATGTGATGTCAAGAGTCCAAGTAAAACTGAATTTGATGGGAATTGGAGCAATAACTCACCAATGGCTGGAGTCCCAGCCAACTTAAATATCAATGATTGTAGCTTTGGGAGACTAATTCTCTCAATCAAATTATTGTAACAGGTGTTTGTCAGGGTAGCATCCCTAGGCCCAACTAGTTTCAACGATTGTACTGAAGATGTGTGCTTCAGAATTAGCCGCAAAAAGCAGGGCAAGTTCAATCCAGCACATTACCACTCTATCTTGGTCTTGATCAAAACCTGCTTGTAGGACGAAGACACCTTTCCCCTCAATGAAGCCTCCCTACCTGGCTACGCTTTGCACTACTTGCCCTTTCATCACTCATATCGTGGCGGTGTTGCACTTAGTACGAGGTCTTCCCGTCACGTGTCCCCTATTCCTTTGGCAGTCATCCTCCCTTGAGCATTTCATCCTATTCCATCCTTATCACCTTGTTCAAAATCATGGTTCTGTGTCACTCTCCCAAGTACAAGAAATATTTTGTTGCTGAGGTTTCTTCATTTCTTCACTGTTTTCCCCCCTCAGCCTCTATACCAAAAGACTTCTCAATCTCAGATATTTCAACCCAACCTATTCTCAAGGTTTGTCCAATTCCCATCCCACCTGCCATGATTTTTGCTGCTGATAAATCCCACTCTGTATTTTTAAAATTTTGAAATCTTAATTTCCAAATTTCACTTGTTTTATATTAAAGCATTAAAACATGTTATTTTCAACAGCAAGTTTACTTTTCAATGCTGGTTTAACTTAGTGACAAAGCCTTAACCCTATTTTATTTAAAAATTACAATTGGACTGATTATTGCTCTGCTAATGAGTTGGTGCAAGACAAACACGTAATGAACATATGACATGCAATAAAGGATGCAATATTTTTGACAAGGATTTAACTTTTGTATGTGTGTCTGGGAGTTGTATTATTTTGTTGCATCACTAGGTTATAGCTCAGTAAGATGATATTGTGCAGCTCCTGTGTTTTCCTGAAGTAAGTTGTCACAGCTATTGGTAAAATAGAGATAAAATTTCCCTTCATCCACACTGAGAATAACTTGTACTTGCACCAGGATTAGTAGGAATACTAGTTTATTCTCTGGTTATGTATCCCTCTTTGCTACAGTTAGTACTGCAAAATTAGTGTTTAGATTTGCTATGCTGGTAATTCTGTTGAAAATAAGAGTCTCTACTGTGTTCCAAATGCTTTTGGTTTGATGAGTAAAATTAACAAAGTAAAATCATACAAGAACATTTAAATCCACACGTCACTGTGGGTAATGTCCTGTTTTAAAAAAAGTTTTCTTTTTTAAATCTTGTTGATGGATTTCCGTGCCTGTGAATGTAAAATTCAAGGAAACAAGGAAAATACATTTAAAGTAAAACAGAAGTGACTGTGAAGCATGTGAGATAGAATGGAATTTTTTTCCACCTGAGATGATCAAACGTTTTGCACAATTGCCCTTAGTCACAAGGTTATGTAAATTAATATATTTAAATAGACTAAAATTAGTTCAAAGAAACTTACCCACATTCAAAGCTCAGGTAGCAATATATAGAACATTACAGCACAAACAGGCCCTTTGGCCCACAAGTTGCGCCAATCATATCTATACCTACCAAGCTATAGACCTATCTATAACCCCCTATTCCATTAGATCCCATATACTCATTCAGAAGTTTTTTTAAAAGATCCCAGCGAGTTCACCTCTACAACCACCGACGGCAGCCGGTTCCATTCACTCACCACCATCTGAGTGAAAAACCTACCCCTAACATCTCCTGTATTTGCTTCCCTGCACCTTAAATCTGTGTCCTCTCATAGCGACCATTTCAGCCTGGAGAAATAGCCTCTGAGAATCCACCCTATCTATTCCTCTCAACATTTTATAAACCTCTATCAGGTCGCCTCTCAACCTTCGTCTCTCCAGGGAGAATAGTCCCAGCTCCCTCAACCTATCTTCATAAGGCATGCCTCCCAATCCAGGCAACATCCTTGTAAGTCTCCTCTGCACTCTTTCAATAGCTTCCACGTCCTTCCTGTAGTGAGGCGACCAGAACTGCGCACAGTACTCCACGTGGGGTCTGACAAGGGTCTTATAAAGCTGCATCATTTCCTCTCGACTCCTAAACTCAATCCCTCGATTAATGAAGGCCAGTACACCATATGCCTTCTTGACCACATCCTCCACTTGCAAGGCCAATTTAAGAGTCCTATGGACTTGGACCCCGAGATCCTTCTGCTCTTCAACACAGCTAAGACTCCTACCCTTGATATTGTACTCCTACATCCCATTATTCCTGCCAAAATGGACCACTACACATTTATCCGCGTTGAAGTCCATCTGCCACTTCTCCGCCCAGTCTTGCATCCTGTCTATGTCTGCAACTTTTGACATCCCTCCAGACCATCCACAACACCTCTAACCTTTGTATCGTCGGTGAACTTACTAACCCATCCCTCCACTTCCTCATCCAGGTCATTTATGAAAATGACAAACAGCAAGGGTCCCAGAACAGATCCCTGGGGCACTCCACTGGTAACTGACCTCCATGCAGAAAAAGACCTATCCACAACCACTCTCTGCCTTCTGCCGGAAAGCCAGTTCTGGATCCACAAGGCCAAAGCCCCTTGGATCCCATGCCCTATCACCTTCTCAAGAAGTCTTGCATGGGGGACCTTATCAAACGCCTTGCTGAAGTCCACGTACACTATGTCCACCGCTCTTCCTTCGTCAATGTGTTCAGTCACATTTTTGAAGAACTCAACTAGGCAATACACTCTATGGCAAAGTCAAGTCATACAGCTCTCTTAAGTTACTCTTAAGTATATAAAGCAATTTCATAGCATCAATCATTTCTATGAAGAAAAGGCAGAAAACAAGAGATCAGAAAGGTTTGTGGAATATGCACTGGAATATTCCAATACCTGTGAGAATTTACTGAAGATTATTGAAAATCCAGCCGAGTTAAAAACCCAAAGAGAATAAAGATCGATATCAACAACACTTGAATTATATCAGGGCTTGAGGTGATTCATTCTTGATGCCTCATTATAGACTAATAAATAAGATCAGAGAATGTGGAATCCAGGGACAAATGACACAATAGATTGCAAGATGGCTTCAAGACAAAAAAAAAAAGAAACAGAGTCATTATTCAGAGTGTCAAAAGGTGCAAAGTGGTGTTCCACAAGGTTAAGCTCTGAAGCCACAATTTAATTAGCTGTCTGCACATTTAAATTAAATATAATATTTCTAAATCTGTGACTTACACTAAGTCGCCGGGACCGGACGGAATGTATCCCAGGTTACTGTGGAAGGTGAAGGAAGAGATTGCAAAGCCTCTTGCACTGATCTTTGCATCATCAATGGAAACGGAAGAGATTCCAGAGAATTGGAGGATCGCAGATGTGGTTCCTTTATTCAAGAAAGGGAGAAGAGATAGACTCAATTTTCTGGGCTAAGCCAAGTGGTTGGTAAGTTGATGGAGAAGATCCTGAGAGGAAGCATTTAAGAACATTTGAAGAGGTTTAGTGTGATCAAAAATAGTCAGCACAGCTTTGTCAAAGGCAGATTGTGCGTTACGAGCCTGATTGAATTTTTTGAAGATGTGATGAAACACATTGATGAAGGAAGAGCAGTAGATATAGTTTATGTGGACTTCAGCAAGGTATTCGATAAGGTTCTCCCATGCAAGGCTTATTGAAAAAGTGAAGGAGCATGGGATCCGAGGGGACATTGCCTTGTGGGACAGAACTAGCTTGCCCACAGAAGGCAATGAGTGGTTGTAGATAGGTCTTTTTCTGCATTGAGATCGGTCACCAGTGGAGTGGCCCAGGGATCTATTCTGGGATCCTTGCTGTTTGTGATTTTTATAAATGACCTGGATGAGGAAGTGGAACATAGAACATTATAGCGCAGAACAGGCCCTTCGGCCCTCGATGTTACGCCGACCAATTAGGAACAAGCAATGACCCTCTAACCTAAACCATTCCCCTTTCATCCATAAACTTATCTACTAACCTCTTAAACGCCACCAAACTTGGCGCATCTACAACTGATGCAGGCAAGGCATTCCATACCCTTACCACCCTCTGGGTAAAGAACCTACCTCTGACATCTGTCCTAAAACCACCACCCCTTAATTTAAAGCTATGTCCCCTCGTGCTAGCTTTCTCCATCCTAGGAAAAAGGCTATCACTGTCCACCCTATCTAAACCTCTAATCATCTTATATGTTTCAATAAGGTCTCCTCTTAGCCGCCTTCTTTCTAACGAAAACAACCTCAAATCCCTCAGCCTCTCTTCATAAGACCTGCCTTCCATACAGGCAACATCCTGGTAAACCTCCTCTGTACCCTCTCCAATGCCTCCACATCTTTCTTATAATGCGGGGACCAGAACTGCACACAATACTCCAAGTGCGGCCGCACTAGAGTTTTGTACAGTTGCAACATGACGTTGCGGCTCCGAAATTCAATCCCCTACCAATAAAAGCTAAGACTCCGTATGCCTTCTTAACAACCTTATCGACTTGATTGCCAACTTTCAGGGATCTATGCACACATACACCAAGATCCCTCTGTTCATCAACACTATTAAGAGTCCTACCATTAGCCCTATACTCTACACATTTGTTATTCCTGCCAAAGTGAATTACCTCACACTTTTCCACATTAAACTCCATTTGCCACCTCTCGGCCCAGCTCTGCAACTTGTCCAAGTCTCTCTGCAAACTATAACACCCCTCTTCACTATCTACCACTCCTCCGACTTTGGTGTCATCCGCAAATTTACTAATCCATCCTTCAATACCCTCATCCAGATCATTTATAAAAATTACAAACAGCAGGGGCCCCAAAACAGATCCCTGAGGTACACCACTTGTAACCGAACTCCACGATGAATAATTTCCATCAACCACCACCCTCTGTCTTCTATCAGCTAGCCAATTCCTAATCCAATTAGCTAAATCACCCTCAATCCCATACATCTGCATTTTCTGCAGAAGCCTTCCATGGGGCACCTCATCGAACGCCTTACTAAAGTCCATATATACCACATCAACCGCCTTACCCCCATCCACCTCTTTGGTCACTTTTTCAAAAAACTCAATAAGGTTAGTAAGGCACGACCTACCCTTCATAAAACCATGCTGACTATCCCCAATCAATTCATTTCTCTCTAAATAACTATAAATCCTATCCCTAATAATTCTCTCCAATACTTTGCCCACAACAGAAGTAAGACTCACTGGCCTATAATTCCCTGGAAGGTCTCTCTTCCCCTTCTTGAACAATGGGACCACATTCGCTATCCTCCAGTCTTCCGGAACTATACCCGTAACCAACGACGACCTGAAGATCAGAGCCAGAGGCTCTGCAATCTCCTCTCTCGCCTCCCAGAGAATCCTAGGGTAAATCCCGTCCGGCCCAGGGGACTTATCTAACTTCAAACCCTCAAGAATATCTAGCACATCCTCCCTATCTACTTCAATACTTTCCAGTTTGCAACCCTGTACCTCAGTGTTCTCCACAACTACATTTACATCTCCCTGCGTGAATACCGAAGAGAAATATTTGTTCAGTGCCTCTCCAATCTCTTCAGGCTCCACGCACAACTTCCCACTGCTGTCCATAACTGTCCCTAACCTTGCCCTAACCAATCTTCTATTCTTAACATATCTAAAGAAAGCTTTAGGATTCTCCTTGATCCTATCAACCAAAGTCTTCTCGTGTCCCCTTTTAGCTCTCCTCAGCTCACTCTTTAGATCACTCCTGGCTAATCTATAGCTATCTATTGCACTAACTGAGCCTTCAAGCCTCATCTTGACATAAGCCTCTTTTATCCTTTTAACCAGCGAATTAACATTTTAGTACACCATGGTTCCCTTACTCAACCATTTCCTCCTTGCCTGACAGGGACATAGTTATCAAGGACTCGCAGTAGCTACTCCTTGAATAAGCTCCACATTTCAGATGTTCCAAGTCCCTGTAGTTTCCTAGTCCAACCTATGCACCCTAATTCCCTCCTTATGGCCTCATAATTACCATTCCCCCAGCTATAACTACTGCCCCCAGCTTCATGCCTATCCCTATCCATCACTAAAGTGAACGTAACCGAATTGTGGTCACTATCACCAAAATGTTCACCAACTTCCAAGCCTAACACCTGGTCTGGCTCATTGCCCAGCACCAAATCCAATGTAGCCTCACCTCTAGTTGGCCTATCTACATACTGAGTCAAAAAACCTTCCTGCACACTTTGTACAAAAACTGACCCTTCTAACGAGCTAGAGCTATAGCTATTCCAATCAATATTAGTAAAGTTAAAGTCCCCCATAACTGTGATATTCTTGAGGGTTTGAAGTTAGATAAGTCCCCTGGGCCGGACAGGATTTACCCTAGGATTCTCTGGGAAGCGAGAGAGGAGATTGCAGAGCCTCTGGCTCTGATCTTCAGGTCGTCGTTGGTTACGGGTATAGTGCCGGAAGACTGGAGGATAGCGAATGTGGTCCCATTGTTCAAGAAGGGGAAGAGAGACTTTCCGGGGAATTATAGGCCGTGAGTCTTACGTCTGTTGTGGGCAAAGTATTGGAGAGAATTATTAGGGATAGGATTTATAGTTATTTAGAGAGAAATGAATTGATTGGGGATAGTCAGCATGGTTTTGTGAAGGGTAGGTCGTGCCTTACTAACCTTATTGAGTTTTTTGAAAAAGTGACCAAAGAGGTGGATGGGGGTAAGGCAGTTGATGTGGTATATATGGACTTTAGTAAGGCGTTCGATAAGGTGGCACATGGAAGGCTTCTGCAGAAAATGCAGATGTATGGGATAGAGGGTGATTTAGCTAATTGGATTAGGAATTGGCTAGCAGATAGAAGACAGAGGGTGGTGGTTGATGGGAGATATTCATCGTGGAGTTCGGTTACTAGTGGTGTACCTCAGGGATCTGTTTTGGGGCCCCTGCTGTTTGTAATTTTTATAAGTGATCTGGATGAGGGTATTGAAGGATGGATTAATAAATTTGCAGATGACAGCAAAGTTGGAGGAGTGGTAGATAGTGAAGAGGGGTGTTCTAGTTTGCAGAGAGACTTGGACAAGTTGCAGAGCTGGGCCGAGAGGTGGCAAATGGAGTTTAATGTGGAACAGTGTGAGGTAATGCACTTTGGCAGGAATAATAAATGTGTAGAGTATACGGCTAATGGTAGGACTCTTAATAGTGTTGATGAACAGAGGGATCTTGGTGTATGTGTGCATAGATCCCTGAAAGTAGGCAGTCAAGTCGATAAGGTTGTTAAGAAGGCATTCGGAGTCTTAGCTTTTATTGGTAGGAGGATTGAATTTCGGAGCCGCAACGTCATGTTGCAACTGTACAAAACTCTAGTGCGGCCGCACTTGGAGTATTGTGTGCAGTTCTGGTCCCCGCATTATAAGAAAGATGTGGAGGCATTGGAGAGGGTACAGAGGAGGTTTACCAGGATGTTGCCTGGTATGGAAGGCAGGTCTTATGAAGAGAGGCTGAGGGATTTGAGGTTGTTTTCGTTAGAAAGAAGGCGGCTAAGAGGAGACCTTATTGAAACATATAAGATGATTAGAGGTTTAGATAGGGTGGACAGTGATAGCCTTTTTCCTAGGATGGAGAAAGCTAGCACGAGGGGACATAGCTTTAAATTAAGGGGTGGTGGTTTTAGGACAGATGTCAGAGGTACATTCTTTACCCAGAGGGTGGTAAGGGACTGGAATGTCTTGCCTGCGTCAGTTGTAGATGCGCCAAGTTTGGTGGTGTTTAAGAGGTTAGTAGATAAGTTTATGGATGAAAAGTGAATGGTTTAGGTTAGAGGGTCACTGCTTGTTCCTAATTGGTCGGCGCAACATCGAAGGCCGAAGGGCCTGTTCCGCATTGTAATGTTCTATGTTCTAATTACCCTATTACTTTCACTCCTGTCCAGGATCAACTTTGCAATCCTTTCCTCTACCTCTCTCGAACTTTTAGGAGGTCTATAAAAGACTCCCAACAGGGTGACCTCTCCTCTCCTGTTTCTAACCTCAGCCCATACTACCTCAACAGACAAGTCCTCATCAAACTTCCTTTCTGTCACTGTGATACAGTCTTTAACTAATAATGCCACTCCTCCCCCCCTTCTACCTCCTTCTCTACTCCGACTGAAGCATTTGAACCCCGGAACCTGCAACAACTATTCCTGTCCCTGCTCTATCCATGTCCCTGAAATGGCCACAACATCGAAGTTCCAGATACTGGTCCAAGCTGCAAGTTCCTCCACCTTATTGCGAATACTTCTTGCATTAAAGTATACGCATTTCAAACCATGCCCTACTGCACCCGTACGCTGCTGTGTTTTACAGTTCTCATCTATGACCCCCCTGTTCTCGTCCCTCTTAACATCCAAACTACTCAGGATCCCACCCCCCCTCTGAATCAGTTTACAGCCCCCTGCATAGCCTTTGCAAATTTCCCCCCCAAGATATTGGTTCCCCTCTGGTTCAGGTGTAGACCATCTCTCTTGTAGAGGTCCCGCCTGTCCCAGAAAGAGTCCCAATTGTTCAGGACAATTTAACAATTGTGGAGGGAAGGGTTGGTAAGTTTGACGATAACACAAACATTGGAGGTGTTGTAAATAATGTGGAGGGATGTCAGAAGTTGCAACGAGACATAGATAGGATGCAAGTCTGGGCGAAGAAGTGGCAGATGGACTTCAACGCAGATAAATGTGTGGTGATTCATTTTGGCAGGTCAAATAGGATAACGGAATATAATATTAAGGGTAAGACTGTTAAGTGTGGAAGATCAGAAGGATCTTGGGGTCCGGTTCATAGGATGCTCAAATTTGCTTCACAGGAAGAGGATGTGGTTAAGAAGGCGTACTGGCCTTCATCAATCGAGGAATTGAGTTTAGGAGTTGGGAGACAATGTTGCAGCTGTCTAAGACGCTAGTCAGACTCCACTTAGAGTGCCCAGTTCTGGTTATCTCATTACAGGAAGGATGTGGAAGCTATAGAAAAGGTGCAGAGAAGATATACAAGGATGTTGCCTGGATTAGGTGCCATGCCTTATGAGGATAGGTTGAGGGAGCTTTGCTTTTTTTTCTCCTTCGAGAGACGCAGGATGAGAGATGATCTGATAGAAGTCTATAAGATATTGAGAGGCATTCATTGAGTGGATTCTGAGGCTTTTTCCCAGGGCTGAAGTGGCTGCCACAAGAGGACACAGGTTTAGGGTGCTGGGGAGTGGGTGCAGAGGAGATGCAGGGGATAGGTTTTTTACTCCGAGTCGTGGGTGCGTGCAATCGGCTGCCAGCAGTGGTGGTGGAGATGGACTTGATGGGGTCTTTTAAGACACTTTCGAATAAGTACATGAGATTTAGTAAGATAAAGGGTTATAGGTAAGTCTAATGGATAAGGATATGTTCGGCACAACTTGTGGGTTGAAGGGCCTGTTTGTGCTGTAGTTTTCCTATATTCTATGTTCTCAGTTGGAGGGTATAGACAATGGAGAATCTGTTTTTGAATGGAGCACCCTAAGGAACCTTGTTTGGGGAATATTTCATGCCCATTATAGAGCTTGCTTATTTTAATATTCTCCTCTAGTACACTGGCATTCAGGTGCAAAAAAGGAACATTTGAATGACATTCTTCTAAGGTTGGGATTAAACCACGTTGGAGAAAAATTTCCTTTGGCTTGTTTTAGTAACAAGATAAATAGAAAGATTTCTTTGTTTGTTATTTCTAGAAAAATAGTAAATATTTTATAATTTCCCTGGAATAGACATTTGGCTGCGAAAGTGCTAAATAAATGCAAGTCATTTGTTTGTTCTTTCATTCTGTCTATCGTACTTCAGTTGGAAGTCCTTGATGCTGACACAATAGTTATGAATAGGCTGTGACCCCAGAGCAGAAACCAGAGATTTGGTCTGATTGACTGCAAAATTGGGAACACCGTGAGTTAGCTGTATTAATCTCTTCATCCAACTTTCTGTATCTGTTGAAAAAGGCTCTGTGCCAGAAGGAAAGTCGGCTACTTCAGTGGAAGTCTATTTCATTTCACTAGAAGTAACTTCTTCTCTTCCAAACAAAACAAAATCATTCAGATAGTTGTTATGTTAATGCTTGCAACATGCAACTTTACCTCCTGACAATATAAACTTGACAATTTTAAAGGTTTTTCAGAATCTCTCATAAAATAAAAAGTTGGAAATTCTTGAAATCGGTTCTAAGATTAAATTTCTTGCTTCCAGTATTTCAATTAAAGATTCTTCCTTCAGACAATCGCGCAGCACAGGGAAAAGCATTTGATCCCCCCACACCCGCCCCCCCCACCCCCCCATTGAAGGAATTGCCCAGTTAGTTTCACTTCCTTGCTCTTTCTATATTGTCCTTAATATGTTCCCCTTCTAGTAATTATCCAGCTTCCTTTGACAGTTACCAGTGAATCTGCTTTCTATCATGGTGACTCACTTGCCTAGCACCTAGAAATTAAGGTAACGTAGTCACTTGAGATTTTCCTTTTTTGGAGATGAAGAGAAATATTGGTCAGGATTTTAGTTCCACTTGCTGCGAGAAACAAAGCAGACAATGGGCAGACCATGGAAAGTCTATTGACCTTGGATGGGATTTTACAGTTTCAGGATGAGAGAGGTCATAAAATTCCGTCCACTGTCTCTTAGAAGATCACTAATCTGTGGAAATCTCTCAGAAAGCAGTTGGAGGCTGGCCATTGAATTCATTCAAGGCTGAGCAAGATAGACTTTTGATAAACAAGGGAGACATGGGTTATGAGGCAGACAGGAAAGTGGAGTTGAGACCACGTCAGACAAGCCTTGACCTTGTCAAATGATGGAACAGGCTTGAAGAGCCAAATGGCCACCTACTTCATACCAATGCTCCTATGTCTTAATCTGCTCAGTGGAAAAAAAATACAGCCCTTGAACCTACTGTTTAATATCTGGTGAAGGAAAGTTATTGTTGCAGAGGTGAGTCTGATGTAAGTTTCTATGTTTGACACACCCCAACGCTGTTAATTTGTAAGCAGCAATTTAGCATGCCTGTCTGGCCTTGTTTTCGAGGTCAACATTATGTGCTGTAACTGTAGGGCCCAAGAACGGATGGAGAAGATGGGCCTGGAATTTCAGCCTCAAGCTGGAAGTTGGAAAATTCCTGGCTCGACCTGCCGAAGAGAAAGAGCCATAAAGACAGAACCTTCGTTGCACTGAACTGAGTGCAGGCTTGAGTTTGGCCAACTGATCCAGGAAAAAGGTAGCCAATAGAGTTCATGGCTGTTTAAAAGGTCTGCCTCAGTGCTGTGGAACATCACCCCTCCTAACATAAAATCAGAAAGGCCTTCCAAGCCTTCACACCCAAACACACTCCTCAAACTCAAAGCACACTATCTAATGATCCCATCTGCTCCTATGGTCACTCATACCCTCATGCTAAGATATGCCCCATCACCAATCCCTCTGGCCCCATGTGCCATGATAAGGAATGTTTTCTCTGGGATCCATGCGCTTTAATATTTTAATGGATGCTTAAAAGAAAACCAGAAAATGCAGAAAAGGCTCAGTAGCTCTGGCAGCATCTTTGGAGAGAGAAATAGAGTTAATGTTTCCAGTTCATTTGCCTCTTCAGAGTTGAAGAGGGGTAAAATGGATATGAATTTGTTTTTACTTCAGATGTCCAACATTCAAAGTACTATGCTTTTATTTTAACATGGATAGAAATTTGGCTGGCTGGTAGAAAACAGATTATGTATAAATGGATCTTTTTTTTGTCTGACTGAAAAGTGTGACAGTTGGAATCCTGCAATAGCCTGTGCTGGGGCCACACAGTTTTACAATTTACATCAATTACTTTGATGAAGGGAGTGAGGGCATGCTGGCAAGTTTTGCAGGTGACACAAAGAAAGGTAGGAAAGTATGTTCTGAAGAAGGTTAGGGGTAGAATTTTGCCAAAGTGTCACTCAGATGGGAAAAGAAGGTAGTTTGGTAGCTATGCTTCTGGGTTTTCCCACTGTATTTTGAAGCGCTTGGCTAAAAAATGTGAAGGTGCTGTTTTATATGTCACACTGATATAAATGAATAAAAATTGAACTCCCTTGTCTGTGCAACAATCAATCCCACCACAGAACTTCAGCCCCTGGCCCGCACAGAACTCAAGCAATACTCCCACCTTACAATGAATGCTTTCTCATGGAACTCTGCCATCTCCGCTCCACCACTCCCCCGCCCAGCATTTCATAGAACTCACCCCCCCTTCATCACCACCATACACTTTTAGGGGTTTCTGCTTTCAAGTTCTTGTAATGGGGGATATGTCATGATTCACATTGGAGTGAGGGATGCACATTAACTTGGGAGGGGTTCCAGCGAGTGTGAAGCCCTGATATTTAAATTGATGCAAATGAAATCCTGACTTTTAGAACATAGAACATAGAACAATACAGCACAGAACAGGCCCTTCGGCCTTCGATGTTGTGCCGACCAAAATAAAAAGCAATGCCCCTCCAAACTAAACCATTCCCTTCTCTTCCATATACTTATCAATTAACCTCTTAAACGCCACCAAACTTGGCGCATCTACAACAGCTGCAGGCAGGGCATTCCACTCCCTAATCACTCTTTGAGTAAAGAACCTACCTCTGATATCTGTCCTATAACTCATACCCCTTAATTTAAAGCTGTGTCCCCTCGTTAGTTGGTTTCCCATTATGTCATTGACAAAAGGCAGGGATAATCCAAAGAGGAAATTCCAACATTGCAAAAGCCACTCTGGAACTTGCACTCTATTGGCAACAGGGCATGAATGGTCAGTAAGATCACAGCCTGAGTCTCAATCACCAATATTTGCATAAACTAGGATTGCCGTGTAAATATCATGTAGGCTGCAATTAATGAGCTTGAGAAGGCAGCTCTGGGTTATTGTAGAACATAGGTGAGGAGGAGAAAATGGTGATGTTGCAGGAGAATGTAGAGAAATTTATTATCCAGGTGGGAAGATGATTGCCATGAGTTAGCACTTGTAGGTAAACAACACCAGTGTTGTGTTTCTATGCAGTTTATAAATAAGTATTAATTATTGCTGAATAATGCATCAGTCGCATGCTTGGATTATGTGTGGCAGCACATTTGAAACATTGGAACAGGAGTAGACATTTAGTTCCTCAAATCTATTCTGCCATCTAATGTTAATACGACTGGTCTATAACCTAATTCGATAACACTGCTGTTCTGTAACCTAACTCAATCCACCTGTCAAGTAACTTGATTGAGTATTTTGTCAAGGTAACTGAGAAGGTTGGTAAGGATGGTGTGTTTGATGAGGTGCATGTGGATTTTCAAAAGGCAAAACACCTCATAATAGATTTATCAGTCAGATTGAAGCGCACGGCATAAAATACAGTGACAGCATGGATGCAGAAGTGGCTGAAGAATAGAAAGTGAGTAGTAGGGAACAGTTATTTATCAGACCAGGGTGGCATAGTGGAACTGCTGCCTCACAGTGCCAGGGATCCGGGTTCAATTCTGGCCTCGGATTGCTGTCTGTGTTGAGTTTATATATTTTCCCTCTGTCTGCATGGGAGAATGGAATATGATACTTGAACCTATTACCATTTTTCTCATATGTCATCAAATTTAAATGAAGCTGTTCATACCTTGTGCAATAAAACTTGAAATCAGTTGAACTGGCCACTTGGAAAGTTAGATTCTGTACTAATGGAGCAAGAACTTATGGAGAAAAACTGCCCACATACAATCTGTTCCAGCAGGAGATTTCCCCCCACTCTGGGAAAATATTGTCATCATTGTATGAAGGGAGTTTAATCAGTTTTCTTAATGGGAGCAACTCCCAGAAAATTTCTTCAGAGTACAACATAACCTGGTAAAGGGCATAATTTGGTTGGAACAGAACTGAGCCAAATTAAAAAGGACATAATTCTGGTCCTTTAAATAAAACGATGAGCATTCATTTCCTCGGCATTCTGTCAGTTTATCTGGCATAACTTGGTGGAGCTGGAAAAGCCATGAGGAATTTTGTCCTAAACGTTTGTAAGAATTTGGACTTCAGACAGACAGTAACATTAATAATTGTATTAAACTGAGAAACCAAAATGAAGAGATAAAAAAACCATAGTAATGATCCAAGAAGAGTGAAAATGACAGAAATATCAAATAGGAGGTTGTGATTGGCTATCTAGCTTGGATTTCTAAGGGCGAAGGTTCTAGGAGGAGAGAAACAGTGAGAAAAGAGTTCCACGTTTTCAGCCTAGATTTTCTGATAAGCGTTATTTATTTGAAATGGCTAACGACCAATATTAAAAACATGACGCTTCAACTGTTGGGCTCTGAGGTCCTGGGAAAGAATGATGTGATGGCACTGTGGAATCAGTGGGGATCACTGGGACCTGGACTTTTCCCAAGGAAAAGTACTGTGTGAAACAAGGTTTGCAATGTTCCTTTGGGGAATAAGTCTGCGTTTTACTGGAGCATTCCACTGGAAGCAGTCATTTAGGTCAGCCAGAGGAACGGACCAGGGCCTGGAACATCAATCTGGCCGAGTCTATGTCAGTCATAGCCTTAAGCAATTTTTTTCAAACTTGAATGGATTTGGATATGGAAGGCAGCTGTGAAGTCTGGATAAGGAAAAGTTAGTATTGAATAGAGCTTGGAAGAGCTCCCTTAATGCTTCAGCTTGCAAAGGCAGGATGCAATCTTTTGCTGTGGTGGAATCCCAGCTCTTACCTGTAATCCTGACTCGAGCAGAACTTTCGAGAAGGACACTCTTTGGATACATTTGGTAGATTTCTGGCAGCATTTCAGCCTTGCATTTGATTAAATATGCAAAGGTACTTCTCTTTAAGTATTTAAAAATACCCTACTATTGTAGCAGCTCCTGTTGCCAGAAATACATAGAGTGAGTGCTGGGTGCAATTGATGCAAAATATACAGGATGCCACATCACTGTAATTTGTGGATCTTTAGAATATTTTCACCAACATTGGAGAAAATGCATCCTTGACACTCCCAGTAGCAAATTAAATGGAGTTTGGATGTATCCATCTGGGGTTGGGGTTGGGTTGAGAGGAGAGAAGGGAGGACATTCCATTCTCTGTTGATAATTACCCGCAAGGAAAAACATGGAACGTTGTCTTCACAATAATAAATGGAGGCTAGTGTAGCCTAAGAAAAAGTTTTATTAGGTGGAAGAACCATAAAACTGCACCAGTTATCAACTCAGGCTTTCCTTAGATAAGGGCTGGGACTTCATGGCCTTGCTCAAGCGAGACCAGAAATTCCGGCTCAGGGTCAATGGACATTTTTATTGTCCACCTTTCGCCCGCTCCAATTCTGTAGTGGAAAGAATGATAAAATTCCAGTCAGTCTCTCCTCTTCGATGTCATAAGCAGAAAATAAGTTGCTCCCATCAGAGATGAAAACAAATTACTGTGGATGTTGGAATTTGAAAAACAAACAATGCTGAAAATCTCAACGGGTCTGACAGCATCTGTGGAGAAATAAATAGAGCTCATGTTTCAACTCAGGATAACTCTTTGTCAGAGCTGAAGACAATAATAAGTAGGATGATATTTATACTGTGAGGATGGGGGAGGGTGGTAATTGACAAAGATGTCAAAGACAGAAAGACAAAGGGAATATATATAATGTTGATCATTGGCTAAGAAGGATACTGATAATGGCTATTAAGAGATCAGAATCTGTAAATGGCAGAAGAAAGATGAGCATCATGTCAAAGGACAACCCCAATGGGGGGGAGAAAAAATGGGAAGCAATATTTTCAGAAAGTGTAAAAATGTAACAATGGAAGGAATGGAAAAAAAACAATAAGATAAAATATAATAAATGGAAATGGGATGAAGTTGGAGAAGAGAGTTCATACTCTGAAGTTGTTTGAACTCAAAGTCTGGAAGACTGTAAAGTGCTGAATTTGGAAATTCAGTTTGCGTGGGCTCCCCTGGAATATTCTAACAGGCCTAGGATAGACATGTGGGTTTGAGAACAGGATGGTGTATTAAAATGGCAAGTGACAGGAAAGTGTGGATAATGCTTGTGGCCAGACAGAGATCACCCAGTCTACGTTTGTTTCTGCATTAATGTGGTGGACTTGCTCGAACCTTCTTCCAGCTCAAGATGTTGCAATGTATGACTATCCAATTTCATGCATTTGTGGCTTCCTGTTAGTTTAACATAAAAGTCTTCTAGCCTAAGGATAAAATATCTATTTGAGCAGCTCTGTTTAAAGTCAGCTTGTAATTGCCACGAACCTCACTGGTCTGGTTATAGCAGTGAGACTAATGGTACAACTCACTCTAAGAATTGTACTGGTTTAATTGTTCCTAGATCTTCCAAATACTGCATGTGAGTTCTAAAAAATCTTGGTATTGACCCAGGGTTTATGAAAATTCTAGTTTTTACATCCCTCATGCACCCCAGCTCGCATTGAAAAACTTCTTAAAATATCTGTAAGAGCTCTTGGAAAACCTCATTTGTGATGTTGAATATTTCCAGCCAGTTCAACTTGATTTGCTTCAACCCATCTCTTCTCATAAAGCCATTTCTCTGTTCTTTCACCACCATCAAGGTAGCTGAATAGACTGATGTTGGCAAGACACCAGTGTTCTTGGTGTGCCCAATATCTACAGTCCCTCCTCTGTACAGGTTGCCAACTTTGCCGAAGTTTGGCTGAACCTCATAGGTTTCAGAACCCCTTGCAAAGGCTTGTAGGTTTGTTCACCTATTACTGTGGCCAAAGTGTCTGTATTGGCTTCCATAGTTAATATATGCCAGTTAACCATTGTTTTATTTAACTTTACAATGTTGAGTTTATAAATTTTGGACAGTTCTTCTGAGTCTTCCTCAATCTTGTTCACTAGAGTCCTCATCTTTTTTGGGAACGAGAGGCAGAGGACCTGACTTTTTTTTAGTTTTAGTGTCTCAAGTAGGCTTACCTTAACATTGCAATGAATTATTGCAATGTTCGTCAACCCCTTGTTGATCTCTCTTCCTTCTCTTGGGCTCCGCTGGATCCTAGCTATTGGTATTCTGAGCGATCACCAATTCCCACCAATTTTGTTGTTCTCACCTTGCACACTTTTGAAGTTCAAATGTACCTTGTTCAGCGCTCTCAATCGCTTGAGCCAATTATACTGCTTTATCCAGAGAAGTTTTTGTTTCAGGAAGCGGATTCTTTTAAATGTTCAAACTGTTAATACTGCATATGAGTAGATCACACAATACATCTTTTCAAGATGGACCAAATTGACAGTGCTCGACTGTCAGCACGGTATCGCACTGCTGCTTCGCAGCTCCAAGGACCTGGGTTTGATTCCCAGCTTAGATCACTGTTTGTGTGGCATTTGCACATCCTCCTTGTGTCTGCATGGGTTACCTCGGGATGCTCCGGTTTCCTCCCACAGTCCAAAAATGTGCAGGTTAGGTTGATTGGCCATGTTAAAATTGCCCCTTAGTGTCCTGAGATGCATAGGTTAGAGGGATTAGTAGGTAAAATAAGTAGGGCTATGGAGGATAGGGCCTGGGTGGAATTGTGGTCGATGCAGACTCGATGGGCTGAAGGCCCTGTTTCTGCTCTATAGGGTTTCTGTGATTCTATAACAAAAGCAAAAACTGTCTCCCCGAATCCCTTAAAATTGAGGGGAATTAATATTGCTGCATAATAATGGAGGGTTGAGGATTATGCAATCATAGAATGCTACAGTGCAGAAGGAGGCCATTTGGTCTGTGCCAACCACAATCCCACCCAGGCCCTATTTTCATAAGCCCACATATTTACCCTAGCTAGTCCCCCTGACACTAAGAGACAATTTAGCATGGCCTACTCACCTAACGTGCACATCTTTGGACTGTGGAAAGAAACTGGAGCACCTGGAGAAAACCCACGCAGACACGGGGAGAACGTGCAGAGTTTGCACAGTCAGTGACCCGGGAATTGAACCTGAATCCCTGGCGCTGTGAGGCAGTAGTGCTAACCACTGTGCCATTATCCTTATTAGAGTAATTAGCTGATCAAAGAAATTTGTCTCTGTTGCCTTTGGACATATAAGACTTTTTTATGAAGTTATTAGTTTGAGTTCTGCAAACCATGATCAAAATTATTTTCTGTATTGCTTTGGACGTTTCAAACTTTTTCAGTGTACTGGCCCCAACTTTCAACCTCTGAATCAAGCAGATTAATTTTCCAAAACATGATTACTTGACTAAGATGGGCACAATGACTTTTTGTTATTTTCCTTGCAGGTTTTTCTTCCAGGGACCCACTCTTTGCCCTTCAGCTGTTTGTGTGTTAGCGATAGTAGGCTGATTTATTCTCATCACCAGTATGAGGTATCACAATGAGGAAGGCTTGAATCACAACAATGATTGATAGAAGAAAAGATAAGCTATATACAAACGGGCTTAATGCACATAAAGGTCCAGTTCCACTGACTCCCATGCTCAAACTAAAGGTTCCCTTTACCAGGACCTGACAGGTCTGATTTGTCCTCCTAATAGACCCCAGCAGAGACCTGCAACCCACTAAAACCCACCACTTAAAGGGGCCACACTACCAGTGCTTTGATCACAAGTTATTTTCACTTTGTTTTTCTAAAAACGTTGTAAATGGATTTGCTGGTAATGGTGGTGTAGACATGCCCTTCTCTCATTTCAATAACCTGTGATAGGAAGATGACATTCCAGGAGAATACGTAAGAAGGGTGAGTTAGTATTTTACAAATATCAAGGTACAGTTTACATAGTTTGAACACGTTTGTGGATTTATAAGGCAGAGTTCCAAAAGAAGCAGTTGATGTTATAAAAATAGTTTTCCCAGGGTTAATAGAATTCTAGAATAGTTATAGGATGGATGTCAGAGGTAGGTTCTTTACCCCGAGGGTGGTAAGGGTATGGAATGCCCTGCCTGCGGCAGTTGTAGATGCGCCAAGTTTGGTGGCGTTTAAGAGGTTAGTTGATAAGTTTATGGAAGAGAAGGGAATGGTTTAGTTTGGAGGGTCATTGCTTTTTTTCATAATTGGTCGGCACAACATCGAAGGCCGAAGGGCCTGTTCTGTGCTGTAATGTTCTATGTTCTATGTTCTAGAAGACCCCTTTTTTTAAAGGTAATGGGGCAGGAGCTTTTTTTTAATCAGTAATTCTATTTTACAAGTTTTGAATAAGTAAATTCTGCAGGGGTGACAGCATCATTCAGGATGCTTCTGGGAGTGAACTGGTAAGGTGGCAATGCCATTGCTAACCAATGCATGGAGGAACAGGAACAATGAGGGATTAGGTGTGAGCAGGATTGATTGTGAACATCCCCATTTAATTCTAAATAGATTAGATGTAATTTTAAGAAATGAGGAATTTCTAGTCCAATGCAGAGAAACAGCTGTTCAGGAAAGGCTGAAAGCTCAGGTGAATAAAGAAAAAACAAATATCAGTACAGCACAGGAAAAGGCCCTTTGGCCCTCCAAGCCCATGCCAATCATGATGTCTGCCTTAACTAAAATCATATGCATTTATGGAGTCTGTATTCTACCATTCCCATCCTATTCCTATACAAATAGATGCCCCTTAAATGTGGCTATCGTACCTGCTTCTGTCACCTCCCCGGGCAGCACGTTCTAGATATTCAGCACACTTTGTGTACACCTTCTCCAAACTTTTCCCCATGCACCTAAACTTGTGTCCCCTAGTATTTGAATTTTCTACCCTAGGAAAGAGATTTAATTATGTACTCTGTCCGTGCCACTCATAACCTTGTAAACTCTATCAGGTCACCTTTCAACCACTGTCATTCCTGTGAAAATAAACCAAGTTTATCCAACCTTTTCACATAGCTAGTCCCCTCCAGACCAGGCAAGATTCTGGTAAACCTCTCCAAACCTCTTCAAAGCATTCACATCAATCTAGTAGTATGGTGACCAGAATTATATTCTAAATGGGACTGAACTAAGACTCTGTAAAACTGCAGCATGGCCTGTCAATTTTTATACTCAATGCCCTGACCAATAAAGGCAAGCATTCCATATGTCATCTTGTATACCTTATCCACCTGCATTGCCACTTTCAATGATCAATGGACATGTACATCCAGATGTCTCTGCTTGTCAATACTGCTAAGGGTTCTACCATTTATTGTACAATTCCAACATGCATTGGATTTTCCAAGATACATTATCTGACGCTTTTATATATACTCTGAACAACATAGGTCTCAGAACTGATCCCTGTGGAACATTGCTAGTCATAGCACCCCCATTCAGAAAAGCAGCCCTCTACTGCTACCCTCTGTCCTCTATGGCCAAGCCAGCTCTGTATCTGTCTTGCCAGCTCTGCTCTGATCCCATGAAACTTCATCTTTCGTATCAATCTACCATAAGGTACCTTGTCAAAAGCTTCACTGAAGCCCATCTATACAACATCACTGCCTTTCCCTCATTTATCATTTTTATCATTTCCTTGAAAAACTCAATCAAGTTAGTGAGGCAGTCAACTCAGGCATCTTTGATTGTGTATAGCAGTCTGACTCCAAATAAGACATAAATAAGGCAAAATAAAAGCAAAATGTTATGGAAGTTTAAGTGTCGGAAATCTGCAATTTCTGATGTTTATCTGCATTACTCTGTTATCTTCAGACAAATCTAGATACAAACTCTTGGAAGCCACATTAAAAATTCTGAGGCAGTTCTACTTAGTGTACAAGGGAGTTAAAAGAGTGGTCTCCCATTTTCAATCAACTGAAGTGTATGGGGGCAGAAAATAGGAGAACAACCTGGGGATCATTGGAATATCCCAACGTGGAGGTGACATGGATGAAGGTTGTAAAACAGATGGGCTGGTGATGGATAATCTTTTGAGAAACTGGGCAATGTTTATAATTAAGAGGATGTAGCACAAATGGGTATGTGGTTAACAGTGTTTAGAGATATTCAAGGGACCTGTACTATGAGAGATTAAACAATCTTTGAAAGACAGCAATTGTGAGGATAGTCAATTTATCCATCTGTTGCTTTGTACCTAGTCATACTCCCCACTCTGGCATTCAGATCAATCATTTCTCCTACAGTCACTAGGAAAGAGTATAATACCTCTCAAACTCAGTCCTAATGTACACATACCTGCTGTTTTCTAAGTTGACTGCTTCAACTAATAGCATATTTTCCTACACTCCCTCTCATGGCTCCAGCTTTAACTCACACTCAAGCCATTTATTTCCTAATCAACACTGCACCATTTTTTTAATATCTTACTCTTCACTTCAGTTACAGTGTCCAGAAGCAAGAGACACACTCAGTTATAATTGCCTCCTTCTACAGGAGAAAATGTACACATGTAACAGAGCAAAATACTCGAGGATCAGAACACTCAATGTTGTCTTCATCCATGTGGTGCAGTTGAGTTTGAAATAACTGACTCAGCAAGAGCTCACTATAACAGAGATATTAACAGCAGGCTCCTTTGAGCAGGGTGACAGTTCATTTATAGTCAGAAACATAAACAATTGCACCTTCAGCCAACTTCAGAATCCATGTAAATGAATTCAATAATCATGCAAATATTCAACCTCTGCTATCCAATGTTCTCCCAATCTTTTCCCCAGCTTCCTTTTTCTAGATCTTTCTCAGCAGCAAAACCTTAATCAATAACCTCCTAAAGAAGGACTCTAGGGTGAAGGTATGCATCCTGAGATCATCATGATATAATCTTCCCTAGGGGAGGCTATAGACTGTGGGTTGATGGGCCTGCTCCTTCTGTAATACACTGCACAGGAACAGAAGCAACTACTGATTTGATTGACTAATTATTGTCACATGTATTAGTGTACAGTGAGAAGTATTGTTTTTTTGCATGCTATGCAGACAAAGCATACCATTCATAGAAAAGGAAAAGAGTGCAGAATGTAGTGTTACAGTCATAGCTAGGGTATGGAGAAAAATCAACTTTGTTGATAGTGTGAGGCAGATCTGCATTAGCAGAGAAGAAACTATTCTTGAGTCCGTCTGTATGTGACCTCAGACTTCTGTATCTTTTTTTGTGTTTTTTTTTTACTGATGGCAAGGCAGTTCAGAAGATGACTTGCCACAGGGTTAGCGGCTCTTGCCATTCTGCTGCGCAAGACAGAGATGCAGACCTCTGGTCATGAAGGGAGAAGTGCTTGAGACACACCAGAGATTGTATTATATTATAAGAGAGGCTTATATAATGATGAGACATGAAGGCTCAGTTAGGGCAATAGAGAGCTATAAATCAGCCAGGAAGGAGCTAAAGAGGGAGTTGAGAAGAGCTAGAAGAGGAGACGAGAAGACTTTGGCGGATAGGATTAAGGAGAATCCTAAAGCTTTTTACAGGTATATAAATAATTGGTTAGGGCAAGATTAGGGCCAGTCAGAGATAGCAGTGGGAAGTTGTGCGTGGAGCCTGAGGAGATAGGAGAGACACTGAATGAGTATTTTTCGTTAGTATTCACGCAGGAGAAAGACAGTGTTGTCGGGGAGAATACTGCGATACCAGGTTGTAGACTGGGTAGGATTGAGGTTCATAAGGAGGAGGTGTTAGCGAATCTTGAGGGTATAAAAATTGATAAGTCCCCTGGGCCAGATGGGATTTACCCTAGGATTCTCTGGGAGGCTAGAGAGGAGATTGCAGAGCCTTTGGCTTTGATCTTCATGTCGTCGTTAGCTACAGGTATAGTGCCGGAAGACTGGAGGATGGCAAATGTTGTCCCTTTGTTCAAAAAGGGGAGTAGGGACCATCCTGGAAATTATAGACCGGTGAGCCTGACTTCTGTTGTGGGCAAGGTCTTGGAAAGAATTATAAGGGATAGGATTTATAAGCATCTAGAGAGGAATAAATTGATTAGGGATAGTCAGCACGGTTTTGTGAAGGGTAGGTCGTGCCTCACAAACCTTATTGAGTTTTTTGAGGAGGTGACCAAAGAGGTAGATAAGGGTAAGGCAGTTGATGTAGTGTATATGGATTTTAGCAAAGCGTTTGATAAGGTTCCCCATGGTAGGCTACTGCAGAAAGTGCAGATGCATGGGATTGAAGGTGATTTAGCAGTTTGGATTAGGAATTGGCTAGCTGATAGAAGACAGAGGGTGGTGGTTGATGGGAAATATTCAACCTGGAGTGCAGTTACAAGTGGTGTACCTCAAGGATCTGTTTTTGGGCCACTGCTGTTTGTCATTTTTATAAATGACCTAGATGAGGGTGTAGAGGGTTGGATTAGTAAATTTGCTGACGATACCAAAGTGGGGGGAATTGTAGACAGCGAGGATGGATGTTACAGTTTGCAGAGGGACATAGATAGGTTGCAGAGCTGGGCCGTGAGGTGGCAAATGGAATTCAATACGGATAAGTGTGAGGTGATTCACTTTGGTAGGAATAACAGGCATATGAAATATAGGGCTAATGGAAGGACCCTTAATAGTGTTGTCGAGCAGAGGGATCTTGGGGTACAAGTACATAGCTCTTTGAAAGTTGGCACCCAGGTTGATAAAGTTGTTAAGAAGGCGTACGGTGTGTTAGCTTTTATTGGTAGAGGGATTGAATTTAGGAGCCGTGAGGTTATGTTACAACTGTACAAAACTCTGGTGCGGCCGCACTTGGAGTATTGCGTACAGTTCTGGTCGCCGCATTATAAGAAAGATGTGGAAGCATTGGAAAGGGTGCAGAGGAGGTTTACCAGGATGTTGCCTGGTATGGTGGGAAGGCCTTATGAGGAAAGGCTGAGGGACCTGAGGTTATTTTCATTAGAGAGAAGAAGGTTACGCGGTGACCTAATTGAGGCGTATAAGATGATCAAGGGATTGGATAGGGTGGATAGTGAGAGCCTTTTTCCTCGGATGGTGATGACCAACACGAGGGGACATAACTTTAAATTAAGAGGTGGTAGTTATAGGACGGATGTCAGAGGCAGGTTCTTTACACAGAGGGTGGTGAGGGCGTGGAATGCCCTGCCTGCAGCAGTTGTGGACTCGCCTACTTTGGGGGCATTCAAATGTTTGGTGGATAGGCATATGGATGATATTGGAATAGTTTAGGTTAGAGGGTCCACTGGCCGGCACAACATCGAGGGCCGAAGGGCCTGTACTGCGCTGTAATGTTCTATGTATAAGGTAGCAAAAGGTCTGACAGTCTTTGAAATCTAATTTGGACCCATGAGATTTATAATTCCATAACATAGTTTTTTTTTCACTTAATCCTTGAACATTGAGCTATTTTCAAGGACATTGCAGCCATATCTCCACAGCAGCAATAAATGTTACCAGTTTTTGCAGCTTAATGAAAACTCAAATGGATGTAATCCACACTGAGCACCAATGTCTATTCCAGTTTGAAGATACTGGTGCAACAGATGGATAAGCTAGTGAACCAAATGGACAGAGATTTTGAAGGTGTGACTCATCTCTTATCTTCTATATATTAGTGGAAGCATCTACATTAGAGAGGCAGTGGTACTACTGGATAAGCACATGTTGGTCTCGTTCAGGATGTCAGTGTGTCTGTTCCTTTGTCCCTTTTTGCCTCGAACCTGCCTGTTAGGCAATAACAACTGTGGTGTCAGAAAGCCGGCTGATTCAGGCTGCCCGAGCAACAGCTGAAGAGCCAAAGTTTTCACCCGTGTACTCATAGCCACAACTTCTGGTAAGAGCATTTGCTGGGTCTGTGTGATTCACAGCATTGTCAATGCCCACTGGAAGAGCACTGAGTAGAAGTGGTAGAGTGACAACACTTCCTTTAAAAAAAGATGACTATGAATTGGTACTTGAGTGATTTAATGATTTCCTGCACAGTATATTGGCACCATGGCATTTTGGTCTGCAATGTTTTTATAATTTATTTATGGGATGTGGATGTTGCTGGCTAGGCCACGATTCATTGCCCACCCCTAATTGTCCTTGAAAAGTAGATAATGAGCTGCCTTCTCAAAACACTACCATCCCTGTGACGTACACCATTGTGCTGATAGGGAGGGACCTCCAAGAATTTGACCCAGTGATATATCTCCAAGCCATATTAGTGAGTGATTTGGAGGGATCTTTCTAGGTGGCCATATTGCCAAGTAACTGCTGGCCTTGTCCTTCTATATGGTAGCTGTTATGGGTTTGGACAGTGTAGACTTAGGAATCGTGGACATCTACAGTGCATCTAACGGAATACACTGCTGCCACTGTTCATCGATAGTGAAAGGAATGAATGTTTGTGGAAGGGTTGTAATCAAGTGGGCACCATTGTCTTGGGTGGTATCAAGCTTGAGTATTGTTAGAACTACACCCATCCAGACAAATGGAGAGTGTTCCATTCCACTGCTGATTTGTGCCTTGTAAATGGTCTTTGGGGCAGTCAGGAGATGAGTTACTCATTGCAGAATTCTCAGCCTCTGATCTGTTCTTGTAGCTGCTAGTCCAGTTCGCTTTCTGGTCAATGGTAACCCACAGGATGTTGCTCATACTAGTATTTCAGGCTTTTCTCTGAAATTTCCCCATAAAGTAAAATATTTATTTATTAGTCACAAGTAAGGCTTACTTTAACACTGAAATGGAGTTACTGCGGAATTCCCTCAGTTGCCACATTCCAGCGCTTGTTCGGGTCAATGCACCTAACGATCACGTCTTTTAGACTGTGGGAGGAAACCGGAGCATCCGGAGGAAACCCATATAGACACAGCGAGAACATGCAGATTCCACACACACTGACCTGAGCCAGGAATCGAACCTGAGTTCCTGGAGCTGTGAGGCAGCAGCGCTAACCACTGTGCCAACATGCCACCCAATGCATCAATGCATTGTGTCTGTACGCTAGGATCTCACTTTCTAATTTTGAGACCTAAAGGAGTGATTCCACTTATCTGGAGACCACATTAAGGAGCAACTTCAAAGGAAATCACAGCTTTAGAAATATTTAGTGTAAAATATTTTTAATCTATTAAAATTTTAATACACAGATTAACATATCTGGTGTAACCTCCAGTTCACCACGTATTCCGTACCATCTTGCTGTCTGCTGGAAGTGCTTGAATTGTGACTAGTTTTTATTCATTCACAGGAAAAGGGTATCACCGAAGAGGTCAGAATTCATCATCTATCCCTGATCACCCTCGAATTTGGTGGTGAGCTGCCTTCCTGACAACTGAGAGGCTTCCTCAGTTAGTTTAGGGGCAGTTACAATTGAGCTATAAGGAAGAAAATATTAGTGAATCAAATTGTATTTTTACAACAATCCAGTAGTTTCATGGCAACCATGAAACATAATAGATTTTTCATTCCATATATATTTAATTAGCTCAATAGAAATTTTCTGGCTGCCGCAGTGGGTTTTAAACTGATATCCCCTGATCCAAACCTCTGAATTAATTGTGCAGTAACATAATTACTGTGTTCCCATTCCTGATCAATACTTTCTCCTTAAACTTTTTGCTGACTTTAAAAAAGAGTTGTTACACAAAATAAATGCAATGCTGAGTGCATCTTTGAAAAGAAAACTCAGAAGTTAGCAGCATTATGGGAATTTATCCTTGCATACTCTATCAGTAAGATTGAGTGTACAAACTCTAAAAACCGATTTGACAGCAGGTGTAGAAGTTTCCAGAAGAGGAGTCCAGGCACCACATCAAGATCAGAATGTAGCCAAGCTGCTGCTGAAGGCCCCAGACAGAGCTGGAAAGAGTTGAGATTAATCTGGTTTGGCATCTGATAATTAGGTTTCTAGTAAGCACCCAATCTCCACATTAACGTTGTTTTCACAAGAAGGCTGTTATTTTTACTGGTTAAAATGCCAACACAGATTAATATTTGCATATTTAACATCTTCTCTACACTCCAGCTCTTTAATTAGATTCTTTATTTTGCAGCATGCATTTAACTTGGCTGCTAACCAATAACTTGTGCTTCGTGATTTTGGCAGAATCAACTGCAAAGTATGTATAGCATCTGATCCATCATTCCAGTATCAGGTCACACTTCAAAATACAGTTGTTTCAATGGAAAATTGCCTTTGGAACTGGTTTTCAGCCCATCAGAGTCAGACTTTAATTGATGTAATTCCTAGCTCCTACGCAGATTGTTGGGAAGCAGAGAAAAGTGTTCATTTCACTACTGTGTACGAATAGTATAAATGATAAAATGGTAAATAAGTAATAATAGGAAATAACCACAAAGAATAAACCAGGATATAAATAGTAATTTTATAGCTGTTATAAGTTCTCCAGCAAAACCACTGAAATATGAAACTGCTTTCAAATTAAAAGTTGTAACATTTGTCACTTTATCAAATAATGTATCAAGTCTCCAACCAATCTATATCCTGCTGTATCCTCTGATGTCCTCATCGCTATCCACAAATCCACCAACCTTTGTGTCATCCGCAAACTTACTAATTAAACGAGTTACATTTTCCTTCAAATCATTTATATATTACAAACCATGTTAGTAAGAGAGAGGGTTATAGGTAAGCTTAGTAATTTCTCGGGTAGGGACATGTTCGGCACAACTTTGTGGGCTGAAGAGCCTGTCATTGTGCTGTAGTTTTTCTATGTTTCTATGTTTAAACAACAAAGGTTCCAGCACTAATCCCTGAGAAACGCCATTTGTCACAGCCCTCCATTCAGAAACACACCTTTCCACTGCTATCCTCAGTTTTCTATGATCAAGGGAAATGATGTTAGTGAAAAACTGGAGTGAGAATGGAAGAAGGAATTTGCCCAGAAGAAGATGCCACAGATCAAATGTATCGTTAAGACAAGGACCATTTACTGGCTTGATCTTGAAATGCAAGAGTCATAATGAGCCTGCGAAAGTTGTTGGAATGGTTATAACATCAGTGGAAATGCAATGTGTACATGCACACTTAAGTGGACCAAATTGAACTCCCAGATCAGTAAATATTTCAGAATAACAGCTAGTTGGTGTAGCCACTTTATAAGAACAAAAATGTCTGGTTAAAAGCCAAAATTGCTCAGAGACTATCAAAAGATCTCAGTGCCAAAATTGTCAGTTTCCAGCAATTCATCATCAGGCAGCAACAAAAGCACAAGTAGCCTTTAAGTCATATTGGCACCATGAATGAAACTTCCATGAATTTCAATATCCCAGTAATCAATCCATGGACGTTCAAAAACAGTTCCAGTGAAAATGATTCTACATGAGAAGACAAGCTTCACATGGTACTAGTTTGCTCGATTGATAGAACAAAATTAACACTTATGGCGATTTTCAAATGTAAAACCATGGTGAATGTGAAGTTCCCTGCAAGAATGTTTGTGCAGGTCCATGGCAATGGTTGGATGGAGTGAAATTATGTTTCAATAATCTGTTGAATAACATCCCAGTGGCCTGTATAAAGAATTGAAGTTTATTAATATGGGACATGTTAAGATCCCACATAATGAGATCAAGAGCTGCCTGGAAAGAAATAACATGCACATTGCAGTGATACTATGGATAAAAAAACAAAGAAAATTACAACACAGGAACAAGCCTGCACCGACTATACTGCCCGATTGAACTAAAGCCCTCTACCCTTCCGGGGACCATATCCTTCTATTCCATCCTACTCATGTATTTGTCCCAATGCTCCTTAAAACTCCCTATTGTATCTGCTTCCACTACCTACCCTGGCAGCAAGTTCCTGGCTCTGTGTAAAAAGAATTTGCTTCATGCATCTCCTTTAAACCTTGCCCCTCACACCTTAAATCCGTCCCCCCGTAGTAATTAACTCTTCCACCCTGCGAAAAAGCTTCTGACTATCCACTTTGTCCATGCTCCTCATAATCGTGTAGACTTCTATCAGATCGCCACTCAACCTCCATTGTATGAGTGAGAACAAACCAAGTTTCTCTAACCTCTCCTCACAGCTAATGCCCTCCATACTAGGCAACACTCTGGTAAATCTTTTCTGTACTCTCAATGTACTTTCTGTACATTTATGAATGGAATCGGCTGCCGTCGGTGGTGGTAGAAGCAAACTTGCTGGGGTCTTTTAAAAGACTTCTGGATGAGTATATGGGATCTAATGGGATTGGGGGTTATAGATAGATTTGTGGCTTGGTAGGTATTGATGTGATCAGTGCAACTTGTGGGCCGAAGGGCCTGTTTGTGCTGTAGTGTTCTATGTTCTATGTTCTCTCTCCAAAGCCTCTACATCTTTCTGGTAGTGTGGCGACTAGAATTGAACACTACGTTCCAAGTGCAGCTTAACTAAGGTTCTATAAATCTGCAACATCACGTGCCAATTTTTAAACTCAATGCCCTGGCCGATGAAGGCAGGCATACCGTATACCGCCTTGACTACCTTCTCCATCAATGTTGCCACTTTCAGTGACCTGTATACCTGTACACCCAGATCCCTCTGCTTATCAGTAGTCTTAAGGGTTCAGCCATTTACTGTATATTTCCTACCTGTATGCGACCTTCCAAAATGCATTACCTCACATTCATCTGGCTTAAACTCCATCGGCTATCTCTCCACCCAAGCCTCCAACCAATCTATATCTTGGTGTATCTTCTGACGGCCCTCAGCGCTATCTGCAAATCCACCAACCTTTGGTAAGTTTGCAATGACACAATCAAACCAGTTACATTTTCCTACTAAGGTTCCAACACTAATCCCTGAGGAACGCCACTTGTCACGACCCTCCATTCAGAAATGCACCCTTCCACTGCTACCCTCTGTTCTCTATGACCAAGCCAGTTCTGGTTCCATTTTGCCAGCTTACCTCTGATGGAGTCTAACATCTGTTCAACATGCATATGCATGTTTCAGCAAACCAATCAAGCATCTTGTTTGCGCTAAATACTTTAATGCAAGAAGTATTTGCGATAAGGTGGAGGAACTTGCAGCTTGGATCAGTACCTGGAACTTCAATTTTGTGGCCATTTCAGAGACATGGATAGAGCAGGGACAGGAATGGATGTTACAGGTTCCGGGGTTAAATGCTTCAGTCGGAGTAGAGAAGGAGGTAGAAGAGGGGGAGGAGTGGCATTATTAGTCAAAGACTGTATCACAGTGACAGAAAGGAAGTTTGATGAGGACTTGTCTGTTGAGGTAGTATGGGCTGAGATTAGAAACAGGAGAGGAGAGGGCACCCTGTTGGGAGTCTTTTATAGACCTCCTAAAAGTTCTAGAGAGGTAGAGGAAAGGATTGCAAAGTCGATCCTGGTCAGGAGTGAAAGTAATAGGGTAATTGTTATGGGGGACTTTAACTTTACTAATATTGATTGGAATAGCTATAGCTCTAGCTCGTTAGAGGGGTCAGTTTTTGTACAAAGTGTGCAGGAAGGTTTTTTGACTTAGTATGTAGATAGGCCAACTAGAGGTGAGGCTACATTGGATTTGGTGCTGGGCAATGAGCCAGACCAGGTGTTAGACTTGGAAGTTGGTGAACATTTTGGTGATAGTGACCACAATTCGGTTACGTTCACCTTAGTGATGGATAGGGATAGGCATGAAGCTGGGGGCAGTAGTTATAGCTGGGGGAAGGGTAATTATGAGGCCATAAGAGGGAATTAGGGTGCATAGGTTGGACTAGGAAACTACAGGGACTGGGAACATCTGAAATGTGGAGCTTATTCAAGGAGCAGCTACTGCGAGTCCTTGATAAGTATGTCCCTGTCAGGCAAGGAGGAAATGGTTGAGTAAGGGAACCATGGTGTACTAGAAAAGTTAATTCGCTGGTTAAAAGGAAAAAGGAGGCTTATGTCAGGATGAGGCTTGAAGACTCAGTTAGTACACTGGATAGCTATAGATTAGCCAGGAGGGAGCTAAAGAGTGAGTTGACAAGAGCTAAAAGAGGACGCGAGAAGACTTTGGCTGATAGGATCAAGGAGAATCCTAAAGCTTTCTTTAGATATGTTAAGAATAGAAGATTGGTTCGGGCAAGATTAGGGCCAGTCCAGCAGTGGGAAGTTGTGCGTGGAGCCTGAAGAGATTGGAGAGGCACTGAACAAATATTTCTCTTCGGTATTCATGCAGGGTGATGTAAATGTAGTTGTGGAGAACACTGGGATACAGGGTTGTAAATTGGAAAGTATTGAAGTAGATAAGGAGGATGTGCTAGATATTCTTGAGGGTTTAAAGTTAGATAAGTCCCCTCGGCTGGACGGTATTTACCCTAGGATTTTCTGGGAGGCGAGAGAGGCAATTGCAGAGCCGCTGGCTCTGATCTTCAGATCGTTGTTGGTTATAGGTATAGTGCCAGAAGACTGGAGGATAGCGAATGTGGTCCCATTGTTCAAGAAGGGGAATAGAGACTTTCCAGGGAATTATACACCGGTGAGTCTTACTTCTGTTGTGGGCAAAGTATTGGAGAGAATTATTAGGGATAGGATTTATAGTTATTTAGAGAGAAACAAATTGATTGGGGATAGTCAGCATGGTATTGTGAAGGGTAAGTCATGCCTTACTAACCTTATTGAGTTTTTTGAAAAAGTGACCAAAGAGGTGGATGGGGGTAAGGCAGTTGATGTGGTATATATGGACTTTAGTAAGGTGTTCGATAAGGTGGCCCATGGAAGGCTTCTGCAGAAAATGCAGATGTATGGGATTGAGGGTGATTTAGCTAATTGGATTAGGAATTGGCTAGCAGATAGAAGACAGAGGGTGGTGGTTGATGGGAGATATTCATCGTGGAGTTCGGTTACGAGTGGTGTACCTCAGGGGTCTGTTTTGGGGCCCCTGCTGTTTGTAATTTTTATAAATGATCTGGATGAGGGTATTGAAGGATGGATTAGTAAATTTGCAGATGACACCAAAGTCGGAGGAGTGGTAGATAGTGAAGAGGGGTGTTATAGTTTGCAGAGAGACTTGGACAAGTTGCAGAGCTGGGCCGAGAGGTGGCAAATGGAGTTTAATGTGGAAAAGTGTGAGGTAATTCACTTTGGCAGGAATAACAAATGTGTAGAGTATAGGGCTAATGGTAGAACTCTTAACAGTGTTGATGAACAGAGGGATCTTGGTGTATATGTGCATAGATCCCTGAAAGCTGGCAATCAAGTCGATAAGGTTGTTAAGAAGGCATATGGAGTCTTAGCTTTTATTGGTAGGGGGATTGAATTTCGGAGCCGCAACGTCATGTTGCAACTGTACAAAACTCTAGTGCGGCCGCACTTGGAGTATTGTGTGCAGTTCTGGTCCCCACATTATAAGAAAGATGTGGAGGCATTGGAGAGGGTACAGAGGAGGTTTACCAGGATGTTGCCTGGTATGGAGGGCAGGTCTTATGAAGAGAGGCTGAGAGATTTGAGGTTGTTTTTGTTAGAAAGAAGGCGGCTAAGAGAGACCTTATTGAAACATATAAGATGATTAGAGGTTTAGATAGGGTGGACAGTGATAGCCTTTTTCCTAGGATGGAGAAAGCTAGTGTGAGGGGACATAGCTTTAAATTAAGGGGTGGTAGTTATAGGACAGATGTCAGAGGTAGGTTCTTTACCCAGAGGGTGGTAAAGGTATGGAATGCCCTGCCTGCTGCAGTTGTAGATGTGCCAAGTTTGGTGGCGTTTAAGAGGTTAGTAGATAAGTTTATGGATGAAAAGTGAATGGTTTAGGTTAGAGGGTCATTGCTTGTTCCTAATTGGTCGGCGCAACATCAAAGGTCAAAGGGCCTGTTCTGCGCTGTAATGTTCTATGTTCTATGTTAAATGGATAGGTGATTGGTCAATGGTAAAAAAAACAACTGCATAAAGCAAAGTGTGGAAATATGTGTTCTTCACTACTTAAGTTTTTATGGTTTCTTTCATTATCAAATCGTGAGATTCTATTAGTGTACCAAGTGTCTTCAGATAGTCTGCATTTTTGGACCAATCTCATTCAATGGAAGGAAAGGAAGTTTTTTTTTGCAGAGGGAGAATTCTGAAAGCAAAAGTAGCACATGTAATCCAGAATGAGATCTTTACACTGATATCATAGCCAAAGTGACTCAGAACGTCATCGATGAATTCTTTACATTGGATGCTGAAGATTTTAAAAGTTTTGAAGGTGGTTAGAGGGAGCTTTGTATAATTAATTTATTTTATAAAACATGCCACATCAATATCAATTACTGGTGTTATTTGTTTTCATACTTCAAAATGAGGACTATCTACACCAGCAGTTTGCATTCTACTCAGCATAGAAGTTGACCCCTGTGTTTGGAAGATTTTTGGAGGCTTCAGAGATTAAATTGTATGCTGTGATCTACTGCAGTCTAGAAGAAGTTATCCTATAACTTTGTAACTGGGATAACTTTAATAATTAATGGAAATCACACTCACTAAAGATATGAAACTCATAGAGGATTAATGCCTAAAATAACAACCATCAGCCAAGTAGCACAAAGATTGTGACCTCCATTCATTCATCATACAATGTTAATGTCTCTCGTGACCTCACTAAAATTCAAGATGACCAACTTCTTAACAATTATGTTCATCTTGCTTACTTGGCTGTCACTAACCTATAAAGACCAAAAAGACTCAAAATGACTCAATCACCAACCTTTTGGCTCTGCTTGGGGAGAAAACATTTCCACTGTATTATTTAGTTGCAAAGTAATACCTCTATTGGTGTTTGGTCATCATGCACTAAGCTGGTGGGTGCTCAATGTCATTCTAGTTTGTGTTATGAAATATTTCTGCTCCACATCTTCACTCCCAAAGGCCTTGTACCCTCCATGCCAATGCATGCCTATCATACCATCCACGCCAACTCATAACTCCCACATCCTTATAACTCATTATTGTCTCTCTGCAACTTGGTGCCAAATTGTGACCCCAGTCAATAATCTGTGCCCTTTCACACTACCCCCGCCCCTCCATTCTAACTCACTCAGTATCCACCATGGGTAGATCTCCTAAGGCATGCTAAGCTGAAACAAAATAAATCATCTATTACAGACTTCACAATGGAGGGAAAAAAAATCATTGATAAGAATCCATTCAATACATTTAAATCCCATTGAGAATTATATCATTATGAAAACGAACATTTGTATTCATAACTCAAAATGAAAGATAGCTAATCATTTAATAACTTCTTGCAGCTGTCAATTAAATTGTGAACTGATAGTGCTTTCACTCCGGTAGAAGCAGTAAAGTAAGAATAATGGTAGTATTTTTTAAGCATATTTTAAAACTGCAAGTACATCTTCATTACCTTACAAACAGGGGCAGGCTTGTATAGTGGGACCTTGGTGGGACCTTCTTTCTCCTGCCTGATTTTCCCACCGTTCATGAGGAAGTTAGTGATATCCTCCATTCAGCCTATTCCCTGGGCACGACTATCAGGATCGTTCCTCACGTTTAAAATCCTCTTGGCCTCTGTAAGTTGATTATCCACCTCCCTAGTTTAGGGATTGGAGCGGGGGAGGCTGGCTGATGGAGCAGAATTGAATCCATGAGGTCTGCCTCATCCGGATCCTGGTCTTGTTCAGAGTCCGGGGGTTCTTCCACAACAGCTGCCTGTGCCTTGTGCTTATTTTCCAACAACCTGCACTTATCAGAGATTTGCTTCGGTGTTTTAGTTGTTAGAAGTGCACTGATGTCCTTTATTGATTTTCCGGGACCCAGCAAATCTCGGTTCTAGTTCTGGAAGGAACGCTTCTTCCTCTTCAGATCAGACTGTTGGCAACCTTCCTCTTTTGGTCGGAGCCAGCAATGTCTGTTTTAAATGTTTAGCTTTACGAAAGACAGTGCCTTTTGTGTTGAGAGAGTCCACTTTCCAATGTGAACACAAGTTCACATGTGCTGCACTGTAATTGCCCAATTACCGAAGGTAAGTTCTCACCTTTACACTTTGGATAATGACAAACAATAGAGTGGTACTCCCCAGCTTTACCACACCATAGACATTTGGTATGGATGTTCTTGATGTTATGCACTGACTGAAGTTTACGAAATGTTCCGACCATGTGCAAAATAATGCGTCGGTAGGATAATGGATAACCACCTCCTTAACCTCTGAACGGTCCTGAGATGGTACTATGCAAACTGTCTCGATGAAGGTATCACATTATCAATGCCCACGTCACTTTCGGTATTGGTGACGTTTGCCATGGTTCCCATTCCCATATTCTGGGTTTGATAGGCCTTATTGTAGAAGGTTGTTGTAGTTATCTCTGCTATCATCTGCTGGATGGATCATCCAGACAGACTCTTCTACAATGAGTTTATTATCATCAACTACTGTGGTGACTGACTCATTTGGTCTGGGTCCAGAGTACACTACCCAATAGTGCCAGTAGGATGTATCAGGTCTCAAGACCGCCTTTTCCGTTTGTGTAGAGACGGATCTAGTCACGAGTTTTGTGTAGCCTAGCTTTTTGAAACTAGGGAGCGGCTACATACTCGACTGGGGGTTTTTGGTTATCCGGGACGCAACCCATCCGGACTCCTCCTTTCCAGGGGGAAAATGTTCATTTTTACACTGACCTTCAATCCAAAGCTTCATAAATGTCTTCACGGATCTCCGGTCTTCATGTGGTTTTTTACAAAGTCGTTTGGTCCTTGGCAGCAGGTCTACCAGTGAGGCCAGCGAGGAGACACAACTACACTGTATATGACAAAAACACGTCAAAACGGTCACAGCGGTAATTACTCTCCAGTGAGACCCTTCTGAGACCCCAGGCAGTACGGAGTTCCATATTTCCAGTCTTTTTCTGTCCTTTAGTTTATTTGCTGCAGGGGATGTAGGTCCCTCAAGAGACCAGTGGGGGAGGGGTGGGCAAGGTTAGTCTCAGGCCTGATCAAAGAGTTTGACCTCAGGGGTTCCCCCACCCCCACAATGGTAGTCTCGTGGTTGGACCTCTTGTTGCCCTGGAAAATCATTCTCATGATAGTGATCTCAGACACCATCCTAGATAAAAATCTTCATTCTTGTCTGTGTGGTGTAAAACTTTTGCAGTCACCTGTTCATATTAAAATCCATGGCCCCTGAACAACTGGAAACCTCCAAAATGTGGAGATGCCGATGTTGAACTGAGGTAAACACAGAAAGAAGTCTGACAACACCAGGTATAAGTCTAACCAAATAAATTGTTTGGACTCCAGTTCACACTCCAGTAAGCTCAGGAATGGTCTCTTCTAACCACATCTGGCCCCATTATCTAACACTGTGATTGCTTTCAAGTCTCTGGCTATGCTAAGAAGCTTAAATTCTTTGTTTACATTCAATTTAACGCTCAAGTATCTGATTGACAGGCACGGGCTATTTCATAGCGGACAGTAGCTTTGTTTGTTTTTGTTTCCCTTTATAGTTGATTTATTCATAAGCTCTTTCACTTTTCCAACAGCAGTTTTTTAAAAGGCAGTCTTTCTCTTTGATCTCAAGTGTCAGCAGCTGCTTGTTCTAATGCTCTCCACTTCTCATGTTGGAATAACATGCCTGCACTAGAGATAACTTCCATTGATAAAAGAGGCTTGCACCACTCTCCCTGCCACCTTCGCAATGACTCCTGCCATCCTGACACTGACACCCAGGCAATGACACTACCAGGATGTCACTGAGAGTGTGTCTTTGTATGCTGTCACTGCCAGGGTGTCGATAGCAGGGAGGCAGTGCCATGTTGGCACAGCCAAGTGGCAGGAGCTGAACAGGTGGGTACCTGAATGGAAACTTGAGACGGGTGGAGCCCTGGTGACCCCATGTCCGACTGTCTCTCTCGTGGGAAGTGGGGAATGAAACCTTTGTCTCAATGGGGGTGCGGGAAGTCAAGGGGAAGATTCCCTCAGGCCTGAGTGGTGTGGGGACTGACCATAGGTTTAATGGGGGGGCGGGGGCGGCTTGTCCCTCAGTGGTGAAGGTTTGGGTGTGCTCCCTTGGTCTGTGGGGGAGGAGGAGGCTCTCCATTTCAGTGAGGGGGAAGAGAACTGGGGGACCTTCACTGATTTCTGAGATTAGGGCACCCCTTAAAGATGGCATCTTGATTTCTTTGAAGCTGGGCTGGTCTGGTCTGGGTTTTTTTTACATTGAAGTCTTTTTTCCAAATTAAAGATGGTTGAATCATAGCTGGCAGGCACTGTCAGTGAATGAAGAACAGTACAGCACAGGAACAGGCCCTTCATAGAACATTACAGCGCAGTACAGGCCCTTCGGCCCTCGATGTTGCGCCGGCCAGTGGACCCTCTAACCTAAACTATTCCAATATCATCCATATGCCTATCCACCAAACATTTGAATGCCCCCAAAGTAGGCGAGTCCACAACTGCTGCAGGCAGGGCATTCCACGCCCTCACCACCCTCTGTGTAAAGAACCTGCCTCTGACATCCGTCCTATAACTACCACCTCTTAATTTAAAGTTATGTCCCCTCGTGTTGGTCATCACCATCCGAGGAAAAAGGCTCTCACTATCCACCCTATCCAATCCCTTGATCATCTTATACGCCTCAATTAGGTCACTGCGTAACCTTCTTCTCTCTAATGAAAATAACCTCAGGTCCCTCAGCCTTTCCTCATAAGGCCTTCCCACCATACCAGGCAACATCCTGGTAAACCTCCTCTGCACCCTTTCCAATGCTTCCACATCTTTCTTATAATGCGGCGACCAGAACTGTACGCAATACTCCAAGTGCGCTGCACCAGAGTTTTGTACAGTTGTAACATAACCTCACGGCTCCTAAATTCAATTCCTCTACCAATAAAAGCTAACACACCGTACGCCTTCTTAACAACTTTATCAACCTGGGTGCCAACTTTCAAAGAGCTATGTACTTGTACCCCAAGATCCCTCTGCTCGACAACACTATTAAGGGTCCTTCCATTAGCCCTATATTTCATATGCCTGTTATTCCTACCAAAGTGAATCACCTCACACTTATCTGTATTGAATTCCATTTGCCACCTCACGGCCCAGCTCTGCAACCTATCTATGTCCCTCTGCAAACTGTAACATCCATCCTCGCTGTCTACAACTCCCCCCACTTTGGTATCGTCAGCAAATTTACTAATCCAACCCTCTACACCCTCATCTAGGTCATTTATAAAAATGACAAACAGCAGTGGCCCTAAAACAGATCCTTGAGGTACACCACTTGTAACTGCACTCCAGGTTGAATATTTCCCATCAACCACCACCCTCTGTCTTCTATCAGCTAGCCAATTCCTAATCCAAACTGCTAAATCACCTTCAATCCCATGCATCTGCACTTTCTGCAGTAGCCTACCATGGGGAACCTTATCAAACGCTTTGCTAAAATCCATATACACTACATCAACTGCCTTACCCTTATCTACCTCTTTGGTCACCTCCTCAAAAAACTCAATAAGGTTTGTGAGGCATGACCTACCCTTCACAAAACCGTGCTGACTATCCCTAATCAATTTATTCCTCTCTAGATGCTTATAAATCCTATCCCTTATAATTCTTTCCAAGACCTTGCCCACAACAGAAGTCAGGCTCACTGGTCTATAATTTCCAGGATGGTCCCTACTCCCCTTTTTGAAAAGAGGGACAACATTTGCCATCCTCCAGTCTTCCGGCACTATACCTGTAGCTAACGACGACATGAAGATCAAAGCCAAAGGCTCTGCAATCTCCTCTCTAGCCTCCCAGAGAATCCTAGGGTAAATCCCATCTGGCCCAGGGGACTTATCAATTTTCATACCCTCAAGATTCGCTAACACCTCCTCCTTATGAACCTCAATCCTACCCAGTCTACAACCTGGTATCGCAGTATTCTCCCCGACAACACTGTCTTTCTCCTGCGTGAATACTGACGAAAAATACTCATTCAGTGTCTCTCCTATCTCCTCAGGCTCCACGCACAACTTCCCACTGCTATCTCTGACTGGCCCTAATCTTGCCCTAAACAATCTTTTATTATTTATATACCTGTAAAAAGCTTTAGGATTCTCCTTAATCCTATCCGCCAAAGTCTTCTCGTGTCCTCTTCTAGCTCTTCTCAACTCCCTCTTTAGCTCCTTCCTGGCTGATTTATAGCTCTCTATTGCCCTAACTGAGCCTTCACGTCTCATCATTATATTAGCCTCCTTCTTCCTCTTCACCAGAGATTCAACTTCCCTAGTACACCATGGTTCCCTTACTCGACCACTTCCTCCCTGCCTGGCAAGTACATATTCATTAAGGACATGCAGAAGCTGTTCCTTAAATATACTGCACATTTCAGATGTCCCCAGCCCCTGCAATTTCCTGCTCCACCCTATGCATCCTAAATCTCTCCTAATAGCCTCATAATTACCTTTCCCCCAGCTATAACTACTGTTATAGTTATAACAGTAACTATAACTTCGGCCCATCAAGCCTGCACTCATCATGACACCTGCCTAAACTAAAACCATATGCATTTACGGTGTCTGTATCCTTCCAGTCCCATCCTACTCCTAAGCCGATAGAATGTCAGAGTAGAATTAGGCCACTCAGCCCATCGAGTTTGCTCCACCATTCAATCATGGCTGATATTTTTCCCATCCCCATTCTCTTGCCTTTTCCCCATAACACCTGATCCCTTTATTAATCAAGAATTTATTTATTTCTACCTTAAAGACACTCAATGATGTGGCCTCCATAGCTTTCTGTGGCAAAGAGTTCCACAGATTCACCACTCTCTGGTTGAAGAAATTCCTCGTCTTCCCTTTTTTAAGGGATAATCCTTTAGCCTAAGTTTGTGCCCTCTGATTCTAGCTTTTCCTGCTAGTGGGAATATCCTTTCCATGTCCAATCTATCCCGGCCTCTCAGTATCCTGTAATTTTCAATAAGGCCTCCCCTTCATCCTTCTAAACTCCGAGTACAGACCCAGAGTCCTCATATGACAAGCTCTTCATTCGAGGGATCATTCTTGTAAACTTCTTCTGGACCCTTTCCAAGGCCAGCACATCCTCCCATAGACATGGGCCTAAAACTGCTCACAATACTCCAAATGGGGTCTGACCAGGGCCTTTTGCAACCTCAGAAGTACATCCCTGCTTTTGTATTCTAGGCCTTTGACATGAATGCTAACATTGCATTTGCCTTCCTAACTGCTGATTGAACCTGCAAGTTAATCTTAAGAGAATCTTGAACAATGACTCCGAAGTCCCTTTGTATTTCTGATTTCCTAAGCGTTTTCCCATTTAGAAAATAGTCTATGACTCCATTCCTCCTTCCAAAGTGCATAACCTCACACTTTTCTGCATTGTGTTCCATCTACCACTCCTTTGTCCACTCCCCTAACATAAGAACATAAGAACTAGGAGCAGGAGTAGGCCAACTGGTCCCTCAAACTTGTTCCACCATTCAATAAAGTCATGGTTGATCTTTTTATGGACTCAGCTGTATTTACCCACCCATTCACCATAATCCTTAATTCCTTTACTGTTCAAAAATTTATCTATTCTCGCCTTAAAAAATATTCAATGAGGTAGCTTCAACTGCTTCTTTGGGCAGGGAATTTCACAAATTCACAATAACTTTGGTGAAGAAATTCCACCTCAACTTAGTCCTAAATCTTTTTCCACTTATTTTGAAGCTATGCTCAGTTTTAATTTCACTCGCCAGTGGAAACAACTTCCCTGCTTCTACCTTATCTTTTTCTTTTATAATCTTATATATTTCTATAAGATCTCCCCTCATTCTTGGGCTTTACTCATTGGAATTCCAAAGTCTACTCAGTCTCTCCCCATAAGCCAACCCTCTCAACTCTGGAATCAACTGAGTGAATCTTCTCTGCACCCCCTTGAATGCCAATGTATTCTTTCTCAACTAAGGAGACCAAAACTGTACACAGTATTCCAGGTGTGGCAGCAACAAAACCTCACTGTTTTTAAACTTCATCCCTGTAGCAATGAAGGACAAAATTCCATTTGCCTTCTTAATACCTGCTACATCTGCAAAACCAACTCCTTGAGATTCCTTGCACAAGGACACCCGGGTCTCTCTGCACATCAGTATGCTGCAATTTTTTACCATTTAAATAATAGTCCATTTTGCTATTATTCCTACCAAAATGGATGACCTCACATTTACCAACATTGTACTCCATTTACCAGACCCTCGCCCAGTCATTCAGATTAGCTGTATCCCTTTGCAGATTTTCAGCGTCCTCTGCACACTTTGCTCTTCCACCCATCTTAGTGTCATCTGCGAATTTTGACACACTACATTTGGTCCCCAACTCTAAATCACCTATATAAATTGTAAACAATTGTGGTCCCAGTACTGATCCCTGAGGCACACAATTAGTCACTGATCGCCAACCAGAAAAACATCCATTTACCCTCAGTCTTTGCTTTCTGTTAGTTACCAATTCTCTAACCATGCTAATACATTACCCGTAACACCATGCATTTTTTTTTATGCAGCAGTCTTCGAGAGGCATAGTGGTTAGCACTGCTGCTTCACAGTTCCAGGGACCTGGGTTCAATTCCTGACTTGGGTCCGTGTGAAGTTTGTACATTCTCCTCGTGTCTGTGTGGGTTTCCTCCAGGTGCTCCGGTTTCCTCCCACAGTCCAAAGATAACGTTGATTGGCCATGCTAAAATTGCCCCCTAGTATCCTGAGATGCATAGATTAGAGAGATTAGTGGGTAAAATATGTAGGGATCAGGGGTTAGGGCCTGGGTGGGATTGTGGTCAGTGCGGACTCGATGGGCCGAATGGCCTCTTTCTTTACAGTAGGTTTCTATGATTCTATGACCTTGTCAGATGCCTTCTGGAAATTCAGATACACTGCATCCATTGTCCACTGCACATGTAATGTTTCAAAGAATTCCACAAATTAATCAAACATGGAGAGACGAAGGTTGAGAGGCGACCTGATAGAGGTTTATAAGATGTTGAGAGGAATAGATAAAGTGGATTCTCGGAGGCTATTTCCCAGGGCTGAAATGGTCGCTACGAGAGGGCACAGGTTTAAGGTGCTGGGGGGCAAGTACAGAGGAGATGTCAGGGGTAAGTTTTTCACTGAGGGTGGTGAGTGAATGGAATCGGCTGCCGTCGGCAGTGGTAGAGACAAACTCGCTGAGGTCTTTTAAAAGATTTCCGGATGAGTACATGGGATTAAATGAGATTGGGAGTTACAGATAATTCTATGGCCTAGTAGGTATGGGTATGATCCATGCAACTTGTGGGCCGAAAGGCTTGTTTGTGCTGTAGTGTTCTGTGTTCTATGTTCTATAACCTTCCCTTCCAAGTCTAAGTCCTTCTGCAACCTCCCTGCTTACCTGTCCCTCTAATATTTGTATTATCTGCAAACTTAGCATCAGTATCTTCAGTTCCTTCCTCCAAATTGTTACTGTATATTGTGAAAAGTTGTGGTCCCATCAGTAACCCCTGAGAGTCACCACTAATCACTGGCTGCCATCCTGAAAAAGACCCCTTTATCCCCACTATCTGCTTTCTGCCAGTCAATCAATCCTCTATTCATGCCCAGATCTTATCCTTAACTTATCCTCTGCAGCATTTTGTCAAAGACCTTCTGGAAATCTAAATAAATCATATCCATTGATTCTTCTTTATCTAGTTTGCTTGTTACCTTTTCAAAGAACTCTAACAGATTTGGCACACATGACCTTTCCTTGACAAAGCCGTGCTGTCTCAATCCTATTTTGTAATGCATTTCCAAGAACTCTGCCATCTCATCTTTTAATAGTAGACTCTCAAATCTTGCCAATGACCAAAGTTGTGCTAACCAGCCTTTAATTTCCTGTCTGCTGCCTCCCTCCCTTCTTAAGTAGTGGTGTCATATTAGCTACTCTCCAGTCCTCTGGTACTCTCCCTGTCTCTAGTGATTCCTCAAAGATCACCACAATACCTCCACAATTTCCTCAGCTATCTCTTTTAGAACCCTGGGGTGTAGTCCATCTGGTCCAGGTGATTTATCCACCTGCAAACCTTTCAGTTTCCCCAGAACCACCTCCTTAGTGATGACCAATGCACTCCCCTGTGCCCTCTGGCATCCCACTGGTGTTTTCCATCATGAAGACTGCTGCAATGTAACTATTCAGTTCCTCTGCATTGCTTTGTTTCCTATTATTACTTCTCCAACCTCATTTTCCAGTGGTCCATTGGCTACCTTTGCCTTTCTCTTCCCTTTTTATATATTGAAAAAACTCTTCCTATTTTTATACAACTAACTTGCTTACGCTCATATTTTATCTTCTTCCCACTTATTGCTTTCTTAAGTATCCTCTGCACTCTTTTAAAGGCTTCCTAATCCTCTAGCTTCCCATTGATCCTTGTCACTTGTATGCTTTTTTTTTACTTGCTTTATTCATGTATTAGTCTAGTTGCCCCTTAAATGCCACTATCATGTCTGCTCCCATAGGCAGTGCGTTTCAGACATTCACACCCTCTGTATGTAAAAAAAAAAAAAGCTTGACACACATACCTACCTCCTCTAAATATTGCCTCACAAGTCTTAAATCTATTTTCGATATGGCTTTTCTATCCTAGGAAAGAGCACCTGACTATCCACTCTGTCCATGCCACTCATAACCTTGCAAACCCCAATCAGGTCGTCCTTCAACCTCTGTCATTCCAGTGAGAACAAACTGAGTTTATCCAAACTTTCCTCATAGCTAATACCCTCCAAACCAGGTAACATCCTGGTAAAATATTTCTGCACTTTCTCCAAAACATCCACACCCTTCTGGTAATGTAGCAACCAGAATTGTATGGCTTCTACTCTGCTCAAGGAACAACAAATATTGTGAGTGTAGCCCAATTCATCATGCAAATCAGCTTCCCATCCATTGCCTCAGCCTACAGTTCCCAAGACCTCAGCAAAGCATTCAGCATAATCTTTCTTCCATCTTCATCCTTTGGGAAAAAGATACAAAAGTCCGAGGTCATGTACCAACTGCCTCAAGAACAGCTTCTTCCCTGCTGCTATCAGACTTTTGAATGAGCTTACCTTGCATTAAGTTGATCTTTCTTTACACCCTAGCTATGCCTAATAGTACAATCTGCACTCTCTTGTTTCCTTCTCTATGAGTGGTATGTTTTGTCTGTTTAGCATGCGAGAAACAATACTTTTCACTGTATGTAATACATGTGACAATAATAAATCAAATCAAATCAAAAAGCTACCTTTTTCTCCAAATCACTTATATATACTATGAACAACAAAGGTTCCAGAACTGATCCCTATGGAACACCATTAGTAAGAAGTAACTTTCTTGTATCTTAGTAGAAACTTGATATCTGTGTCAATCTTAGTAGAAACTGCAACACTAGTCATAACCTTCTATTCAGAAAAGTACCCTCTACTGTCTTCTATGGCTAAGCCAGTTCTGTATCCATCTTGTCAGCTCTCTCTGATCCCATCTGACTTCACCTTTTGTACCAGTCTACCATGAGGTACCTTGTCAAACATGCTGGAATTCTCTGACTTTACCTGCAATCGGGATTCTCTAGACCTGCTGCTGCTGTGAACAGAGATTGGGCTGCAAAATTTTCTGCTCTCACTGGCATTGGTAGAAGGGTGTGTGAAACTGGGGAATTCTGATCTCAGCTTATCCTTGTTAAATCTGCCCGAATAGCTAGTACACTTTAAAGCAAAATGTTTGCATCAATCAATTCATAATATTTCTCTTTCCTTAGCTGTAATAGAAGACTGGGCCTAATTGCATTGCTTTTCAAAGGTCTGCTACATCTGAAAAGCCCCAGGGCCTCTTGATTGAGTTTCCATTTACATTTTGGGAGCAATTTTCTTACTTTAGCACTGTAGATACGAAGCTTTGTCAGCCAGAGGCACAAGTAATGTGTGTGCTGTGCATGATTTTCAAGCCATTAATCCCTATCAGAAACTGGTTCTCTTTTATCAAAACATTGCAGCTAACTCTTCTGGAGATAAATTCTGCTACTTACATGTGAACTAACATGGTAAAACAGGAAAGTTCCCTTTGTCATTACCACTGAAATCATGGGTAATATTTTCCTGGGCCCAGGATGATGGAAGCAAAATGGTGTGGGGAGGATGGTGGAGATTTCATGAACATATCGGGGAGTTGCATCAGGATAATTCAAATATTGAAATTTGGATTCAATAAAAATGAAACTATTGTCAATTATTGCAAAAACCCATCCAGCTCACTCTTGTCTTTCAGCGAAGGAAATCTGCCATCTTTACCTGGTCTGGCCTCTGACTCCAGATCCATAGCAAATGACTGGTCCATGAAATGGCCCACCAAATCACACAGTTGAAGGAAATTAGGCCAGAACAACAAACGCTGGCCCAGCCAATTATGCTTATTTCCCATGGAAGAATTTGTTAAAAATGCAAGATAGTGAACAGCTACTTTAAATAATTAAGGCACCAGTTTAGATGATTTAGAGAGTCCAGCACCCTCATCTTCCTGGCATCATCTATGGAGAGAGAAACAGAGTTAATGGACAGGATTCTCTGGCCCCTCTGTGGCATGTTTCTCACAGCAGGAGACACACACCATTGGTTGGCACTGGGATCTTCTGGCAACACTGCTGTCAATAGAATTTGCCATTGACTCCACCCCACACTGCCAGGAAACCCATGGCTGGGTCATGCCATCAGTGGGACCAGAAGATTCCACCATCATTCCAGCCCATGTGGTGTGGCCACCATTTTATGAAGCTGCATCCCTGTGGGGCAGGCTTGGTGTCCCCACTCTAAGGAGCAGAAAAAAAAAGCAAAAAGCCATAACTGTAGCCTAAACGCTGCCGCCTGAAGAGTTTTCCTTTCACCACTTTTCCAGAACTCCATGGAAAAGATTCATATCTAAAGTGGTTCGGTGGCAGGGGATAGGGATCAAAACAATATATCAATAAGCATAGAGGCTGAGGGTGAGCTTAGGGCCAGGACAAGGCTATCTAAGAGGAAAGGGGGAGGATGACCTCAGTGAGTCTGGAGGTCTTGAGTGCATTTGCTCCAATGCAAGAAGCGTAATGGGCAAGACAGATGAACTTAGCGCCTTAATGCTTACATGGAATTTGGATGTGGTTGCAGTGACGGAGACTTGGTTAAAAGAGGGACAGGACTGGCAGTTGAATATTCCGGGGTAGGAGTGTTTTAGGTGAAACAGAGGAGGGGCTAGAAAAGGTGGGGGAGTAGCAGTACTGGTTAGGGAGCATATTGCAGCGGTACAGAGGGTGGACAATTTAGAAGGGTCATGTAACAAGTCACTATGGGTGGAGTTCAGAAATAGGAAGGGAGCAGTCACTATGCTGGGGGTATACTACAGGCCACGGGAAGTGGAGGAACAGATATGTAAAGAGATTCTGGATAGGTGCAGAAAAAATAAGGTTCTTGTAATGGGAGATTTTAATTTTCCTTCTATAGACTGGAAAGTGCTTAGGCCTGGGGGTCCGGACAGGGAGGAATTTACAAAATGCGCACAGAAAAGTTCTTTGAAACAATATATCGATTGAGCAACTAGAGAGGGGCGATACTGGACCTAGTACTGGGAAATGAGCCCGGTCAAGGTTTCATTAGGGGAACATATGGCAAATAGTGACCATAATTCTGTAAACTTTAAAATAGTATTGGAAAAAGATGGGTGTTGTCCGACGGGGTAAGGTGCTGAACTGGGGAAAGGCTAACGATAACCGGATTAAGCTGGAATTGGTGGCTGTTGATTAGGAGAGGCTGTTCGAGGGTAAATCCACATATGTCACGTGGAAGTCTTTTAAGGAGCAGTTGATAGGGCTGCAGAACAGGCATGTGCCTATAGAAAGGAAGCGTAGCAAAGGTAGGATTTGAGAGCCGTGGATAACCAGTGAAATTGAGAGCCTGATCAAAAAGAGAGGCATACATTAGGTCCAGGCAGCTAAAAGCAGAGCGCTGGAAGAATACCGAGAAAATAGGAAAGAACTTAAACAGGGAGTTAGGAGGGCAAAAAGGAGTAATGAAATTTCCTTGGCAGACAAGATTAAGGGGAATCCTAAGGCATTTTATTCATATATTACGAATAAGAGAGTTGTCAGGGAAAAAATCGGACCTCTCAGGGACAAAGGAGGGGAATTATGCTTAGAGTGCAAGGAAGTAGGTGAGATCCTAAATGAATACTTTGCATTCGTATTCACAATGAAGAGGGATGTGTTGACCCGTTAGAGAAAATCTCAATTACAAAGGAGGAAGTGTTAGGTTTTCTAGAGAATATTAAGACACACAAATCCCCAGGGTCTGATGGCATCTATCCTAGACTATTCAGGGAGACAAGAGATGAAATTGTTAGGCCTCTAACAGAAATCTTTGTCTCTTCACTGGACACAAGTAAGGTTCCAGAGGATTGGAAGATAGCGAATGTGGTCCCATTATTTAAGAAGGCTAGCAAAGATAACCCAGGTAATTATAGGCTGGTGAGCTTGATGTCTGTGGTAGGGAAATTGTTGGAGAGGTCTCTTAGAGATAGGATGTAGACAGCATGGTTTTGTAAGAGGGAGGTCATGCCTCACAAATTTCGTTGAGTTTTTTGAGGAGGTGACGAAAACAATTGATGAGGGAAGGGCTGTGGATTTTAGTGAAGCGTTTGACGAAGTTCCTCACGGCACGTTGGTGCAAAAGATTAAATCTCATGGGATAAAAGGAGAGCCAGCTAAATGAGTGGAGAATTAGCTTGGCCATAGAAGACAGAGGGTAGCAGTGGAAGGGTCTTTTTTCCAGCTGGATATCTGTGGCTAGTGGTGGTCTCAGTAAAGTTTGACAACACCAATTTTAAATCCAACCAATTTATTTGATAGTAAATCAGCGAGCTTTCAACTTTTCGTCTTCGTCAGGCAAATGCAGTGTTCTGGTCTGCAATAGCACACATATCAGCACAGACAGTCACAGATTGCTGATTAGAATGAGAATCCTTACACCTAACCTGCTATTCAAGTGTTAAAGTGGCTAACAATGTGAGTGAAGCATTGGTTAGAGAAATGTGTATTTTCTCCAGACAGCACAGTAAGTGAGGTTTTTTGCTAACCCAGGCAAGTCATGGGGGTTACAGATCGTGTGACATGAAGCCTAGATCCCTGTTAAGACCGTCCTCATATGTGCGGAACTTGGCTATCAGTCTCTGCTTGGTGGCTCTGCGCTGTTGTGTGTCATGAAGGCCCCCTTGAAGAACATTTACCCGAAGGTCGGAGGCCGAATGCCCGTGACTGCTGAAGTGTTCGCCCACAGGAAGGGAACTGTTTTTGCCTGACACTTTATTTGCCTGATGAAGACGAAAAGTCAAAAGCTCACTGATTTACTATCAAATAAATTGGTTGGATTTAAAATTGGTGTTGTCAAACTTTACTGAGTTTACCCCAGTCCAACGCCGGCACCTCTACATCATGGCTAGTGGTGTTCCACAGGGCTCTTTATTGGGACCTCTGCTGTTTGTGATATATATAAATGATTTGGAAGAAGGTGTAACTGGTGTGATCAGTAAGTTTGCGGACCACACAAAGATGGCTGGACTTGCGGATAGCAATGAATATTGTTAGAGAATACAGCAGGATATAGATAGGCTGGAAAATTGGGCAGAGAAATGGCAGATGGAATTTAATCCAGATAAATGCGAAGTGTTGCATTTTGCACATACAATAAATGGCAGAACCATCAGAAGTATAGACATACACAGGAACCTGTGTGTGCAGGTCCAGTAAAGTTTGACAACACCAATTTTAAATCCAACCGATTTATTTGATAATAAATCCACAAGCTTTCGGCCTTTGTGGCCTTCGTCAGACGAATGAGGTGTTCTGGTTTCCAAAAGCACACATTATCAGCACAGACAGTTTACAGATCGCTGATTAGAATGCGAATCCTTACACCCAACCTGTTATTCAAGTCTTAAAGTGGCTAACAATGTGGGTGGAAGGAGAACTGAGCACAAGTTAGAGAGATGTGTATTGTCTCCAGACAGCACAGTAAGTGAGGTTTTTTGCTAACCCAGGCAAGTCATGGGGGTTACAGATAGTGTGACATGAAGCCTAGATCCCTGTTAAGACCGTCCTGATGTGTGTGGAAGTTGGCTATCAGTGGCCAAGTTCCTACACCGGCATCTACACCATTCCTATGGCCGGCATCTCTACGTCATGTGCAGGTCCACAGATTCTTAAAGGTGGCAACACAGGTGGAGAAGGTGGTGAAGAAGGCATATGGCATGTTTGCTTTTATAGGATAGGGCACAGAGTATAAAAGTTGATGTATGATGTTGCAGCTATATAGAACGTTGGTTAGGCCACATTTGGAATACTGCATCCAGTTCCGGTTGCCACACTACCAGAAGAATATGGAGGCTTTGGAGAGAGTACAGAAAAGGTTTACCAGGATGTTGCCTAGTATGGATGAAGAAAGATTGGGTAAACTGGGGTTGTTCTCCCTGGAAAGATGGAGGACGAGGGGTGACCTAATAGAGGTGTATAAAATTATGAAGGGCACAGATAGGACTAACAGTGGTAAACTTTTTCCCAGGTCGGAAGTGACAAACACAACATGTCACAGGTTCAAGGTGAGGGGGGCAACGTTTAACACAGAAGTCAGAAGATTATTTTATATAGAGGGTGGTGGGGGCCTGGAATGCACTGCCAAGCAAGGTGGTAGATGCAGACATGCTGGGATCATTTAAGACTTATCTGGATAGCCACACGAACAGACTGAGAATGGAGGGATACAAACGAATAGTCTAGTTGGAAGCACGAGTGGCACAGGCTTAGAGGGCCGAAGGGCTGTTTTCTGTGCTGTTCTTTGTTCATAATTGTCTTGAAATGTCAAAATATCTAGAAACGTTCAGCCTGTAGGCAACAGGGAAAGCAGATATTGGATATTTATTAGTATATTCATCAGGTTTATGGAAGGGAAAAAGACACACAATTTGTAATGTATTACACCTGTAAGTCAGACTGTAGTAATGTGTGCAGACATTGTGATTTGCTAACTGCTAAGTGCTTTTGGATTAAATACATCTCGGCTCCCCCACAGATATTTTCAACAAAGCAGAATGCTTTACTCAATATTTAGACCTGTAATTAATGGAATATTTCGGGAAAGAGTCTCTCGCTCCGGTGTTTGTCTGTTCTCAAAGTGAAAAAGAAACTTACACTTGTCTGCATTTTCCTTTCTCCCCCTTAGTTGTTATCTACGCTTTTTCTTGGGTTGATGTAGCGGTTGATGTACGGCAATCGCTATTCGGCAATTACACAGCATGATGTGTAGTTAACTTGTCATTATTTCTGTGCTGGCCTGAAATCAAAGTTAGTTTTTCGCCTAGGAGATGGGCACACATTTAATCTCATTCCTTTAAAAATAATGGTGTGAAGGTGTAGTGACATGTCTCATATTTTAATGATGCACAATGCTGTGCTTGCTGTGTGTTCAAAATACACAGCTCCCTGTGTTTGATATCAAAGTGTATTCAAACAAAATGAATAATTTCTATTTATTTTTGTATAACCCATCTGCCGCACATTAAAATGAAATAACTATGTGCCTGACCAAGATGTTTGATTCCAGATGGTTCAGGGTTTTGAACGCTCAAATCAGAAAGAGCCAATTTGAAATCAGAAAGAATCCAAGTGCTCTTTCACAAGGGATGTGTATTCCAGATGATGTCTTGAGGTTAAAGCAACTGTGTTGGCTGGATCTTTGAATCACTGTCATGACACTACAATTTATTTGTATATTAATCCCTCTGGGAAGTAATCAAATTGAAGGTGGACTGAAAAGAGATAAACAGAAACAAAAAGCAGTGAGAAAGAAATTAAAGGACAATGTAGATAGCAAAAGCTAGAAAAGTAGAAGGAGAGAGAGGGAAAATGAGAGAATGGCTAAAAAAAATAGAAAAAATGTCTACAGGAACTTATTGAAGGAACATCACATTTCTGAAATAAACTATCTGATGTCACAACTTCTAGTGTGATACCTTGCTCGGGAATATGAGAGTTTCACTGTTGTTAGTATTTTTCCACGTGAATATCATTATATTTTTCAAGCACTCAAATCTTGCCAGCAGGTCTCCATTTTCTTGGCTCAGTGTTTAATACAGAAGGCTGTCTGAATCCTTAGATCCCAAGCGATTTGACTTTATGGCCCAGACTATCTGATCCCAATAGCGCTAAGTGCTCAGACATTCAAACTAATGAGGGATCAGAGGTTTGGGAGCTGATTTATACCCGAAACTAGTTTACCAGAAGCAGTTTTCAGTGATGGTCCCCCTGGAACACATAAACTAGAGCTGCTTGCCCTATACGAAAGCAGCTGTTTACACTAGCTTACTTAGAACTGTTCCTAGCCAGTATAAACTCTGTTCAGAAATGCAGTTGTCAGTAAATCAACAACTTGGCAACCTTGACGTGGCTCAGAACACCCTCATTGTTATATTCTGGCTTCCCAAATAATACTCAAACTCCAAGAACTGCTCACCCAGCAGCCCGACACTGCTCACGTGCCCTCCAGCACTGCGCGCCCAGCACCCCGGTCTGGTGCCCCTGGCACCCCTGACGCTGCAGCAAGCCTGGCAAGTCACTCCCTGCATCCCGAACCTGCACGCTGACACGGCGCACCCTATGTACACGCCCGGCAGCGTGGCACGCCTGGCATCCCGACTCGGTGCATCAGCACCCACATGCACCCAACATAGCACATCTGGTGCCCTGATACCACTCATCCCCTCCTGAAGTTGCTAACAACCCTTCTCCTGCTGACCCTGTGCATTCTCCATCACTGCACTGCACTCCACTCCTGATGATAATCACTCTCCTGGTATTGCTCACGCTGTCCTAACATTGCACACCACCCAGTTTCATGGTAGCACAGTGGTTAGCACTGCTGCTTCACAGCTCCAGAGTCCTGGGTTCAATTCCCGGCTTGGGTCACTGTCTATGTGCAGTTTGCACATTCTTCTTGTGTCTGCGTGGGTTTCCTCCAGATACCCCGATTTCCTCCCACAATCCAAAGATGTGCGGGTTATGTTGATTGGCCATGCTAAGAAATTGCCCTTTCGTGTCTAGGAATGTGTAAGTTAGAGGGATTAATGAGTATAATATGTGGAGGTAGGGCCGGGTGGGATTATGGTTGGTGCAGACTCGATGAGCTGAAGAGCCTGTTTCTGCACTGTAGGGTTCTATGATTCTATGGTACTGCTCTGGCTGTCCTGACATTGCACACCACCCAGCGTCATGGTAGCACAGCGGTTAGCACTGTTGCTTCACAGCTCCGGGGACCTGGGTTCGAATCTCAGCTCAGGTCACTGTCTGTATGGAGTTTGCACATTCTTCTCATGTCTGCGTAGGTTTCCTCTTGGTACTCCGGTTTCCTCCCACAGTCCAAAGATATGTGGGTTAGGTTGATTGGCCATGCTAAAATTGCCCCTTGGTGTCCTGAGATGTGTAGGTTCGAGGGATTAGTGGGTAAATATTATAGAACATAGAACATAACAGCACATTACAGGCCCTTCGGCCCTCAATGTTGCACCAACCAATGGAGAGAAAGCAATGACCCTCTAACCTAAACCATTCCATTTTCATCCATAAACCTATCCACTGACCACTTAAATGCCCCCAAACTTGGCGCATCTACAACTGCTGCAGGCAGGGCATTCCATACCCTTACCACCCTCTGGGTAAAGAACCTACCTCTGACATCTGTCCTATAACTACCACCCCTTAATTTAAAGCTATGTTCCCTCGTGCTAGCTTTCTCCATCCAAGGAAAAAGGCTAACACTGTCCACCCTATCTAATCCTCTGATCATCTTATATGCCTCAATAAGGTCACCTCTTAGCCGCCTTCTCTCTAATGAAAATAACCTCAAATCCCTCAGCCTTTCCTCATAAGACCTTCCCTCCATACCAGGCAACATCCTGGTAAACCTCCTCTGCACCCTGTCCAATGCCTCCACATCTTTCTTATAATGTGGCGACCAGAACTGCACACAATACTCCAAGTGCGGCCACACCAGAGTTTTGTACAGTTGCAACATGACGTTGCGGGTCTGAAATTCAGTCCCCCTACCAATAAAAGCCAAAACTCTGTATGCCTTCTTAACAACCTTATCGATTTGAGTGCCAACTTTCAAGGATCTATGCACATATACACTGAGATCCCTCTGTTCATCAACACTATTAAGAGTCATAGAACATAGAACATTACAGCACAGAACAGGCCCTTCGGCCTTCGATGTTGTGCCGACCAAAATAAAAAGCAATGCCCCTCCAAACTAAACCATTCCCTTCTCTTCCATATACTTATCAATTAACCTCTTAAACGCCACCAAACTTGGCGCATCTACAACAGCTGCAGGCAGGGCATTCCACTCCCTAATCACTCTTTGAGTAAAGAACCTACCTCTGATATCCGTCCTATAACTCATACCCCTTAATTTAAAGCTGTGTCCCCTCGTGCTAGCTTTCTCCATCCTAGGAAAAAGGCTATCACTGTCCACCCTATCTAAACCTCTAATCATCTTATATGCTTCAATAAGATCCCCTCTTAGCCGCCTCCTTTCTAACGAAAACAACCTCAAATCCTTCAACCTCTCTTCATAGGACCTGCCCTCCATACCAGGCAACATCCTGGTAAACCTCCTCTGTACCCTCTCCAATGCCTCCACATCTTTCTTATAATGTGGGGACCAGAACTGCACACAATACTCCAAGTGCGGCCGCACTAGAGTTTTGTACAGTTGCAACATGATGCTGCGGCTCCTAAATTCAATCCCCCTGCCAATAAAAGCTAAGACTCCATATGCCTTCTTAACAACTTTATCCACTTGACTGCCTACTTTCAGGGATCTATTGACACATACACCAAGATCCTTCTGTTCCTCAACACTATTAAGAGCCCTACCATTAGCCCTATACTCTACACATTTATTGTTCCTGCCAAAGTCCTGGGATAGAACGGGAAAGTCCTGGGATATGGGATAGAACTTGGATGGGATTGTGGTCAGTGCAGACTCGATGGGCCACATGGCCTTTTTCTGCACTGTAGAGTTTCTGTGATGCTATGAGTTTTTCTTAATGCTGCCAAACCTTCACCCAAAAATGCTCCTTGCCTTCCCCTCATAGAATTTTTGAATCTCTTCAGTGCAAAAAAAGGTCATTCAGCCTGTCAAGTCTGCACCAGCCCCACAAATTCCTCTTAACCCCTGCCCTCCCATATTCCCCCTCAACACCACGCTGCTAATCCACTTAACCTACACATCTTTGGACACTAATAAGTAATTAGCTAATCCAACTTATCTGCACATCTTTGGATATGGAAAGAAACCGGAGCATCTGGAGGAAACCCAGTGGGACTGTCTGTGTGCAAGCTCCACGCAAACAGTCACCCAAGGCCAGAGTTGAACCCGAGTCACTGGTGCTGTGTGGCTGCAGTGCTGACTGTGATGCCTAACAAGATGCACCTCTTTCACAATCTCCCTCATAGCCCAACAATTCCAGGCTCCCAACAATACTGACCTCTGCCACCCCTTTACATTACCCACCCCTATATTCTCAATAATTTTCGCCCCTTGCATGTGGCATCCTTCCACCAACATCTGTCCTAGCCGCCAGTCCTTTCTCACTCTTCCCCCCCAAAGAAAGCTTTCCAAGATTGCATTGCCCGTCTGGCCCACCATACGGACTCCTGGACTCTAGCTGATTGCAGAACAGAGTTAGCCCCCTTGAGTGATATGGTAAAGGGTTGTAAGCATTGATGACACGGTATTAGCATTATCAGGGACTCAAACATGCAGAAATTGTTGAACGTTGTCCGGAGGTGCCTGGAGAAATGAGCAATGTCACGAGAGAGGCACCCTGAGGGGTGTTTGGAGAGAGTCTGGACATGGTTGGGAGGGAGACTGAGCCGAGTTGGGAGAAGGCTGAACTGTGTCAGGAGTGCAAAGTTGAGGCACGGCAGAAACTGAACAAAGACAGGTCCAGTTAAAAACAGTGAATTGTGGTGAAGTGAAGATTGACCTCAAAGAATGTGTTTTCTTTTAGAATGAAAATTGGTGGGTGGCTTTGCTGGAATTGTGGTTTGCACAATCCCTGGCAAGTTCATCTCACAGCAAGATTTAAGATGGAGCTGAGAACAGAAGGTCCAAAGGCTGTAGTGTTTAAAGAAAAGGGAGCAGTTTTAAACAGAGTTGGCATGTGGACTCCTGCACACTGCTGACCACGAGATCTAGCCCATACCCGGGAGCTAGAGGACATGGCTGGGGCTTATCAGCAACCGATAAAATCTCTGCTTCTGCCATTGCAAGTTTGTTTTCTGTTTACAGAATGCTGCTGTAATTGGCTTCAAAATCACTATTTCTCCTGTCACTTGAATTTCTAGTAGACACAGCAACTCATTTAATAACGCATTGACTTGGATTAAAAATGGACTTTCCCTATGTGCAACCTTAATGGGAAAATTAATGTCTGCCTAAGGTTCAAGAGCAAAATTGATACTGAAAGCTTTTAAAAAGTTTGAAGTTCATGTAATCATTTTTCATTGTAGGAGGGTGTCTGGAAGGATTGGGAAGAATACCTGAGCTTGTTTAAGTAGATTAGTGCAGATTCTGAGAAGGGCAAAAATTATGTACTTTTTCATATTTGCTTTTGCACTTACAGCTTAAGCCGACTAGGAATGAGATATCCATGGCAACATCATTCAAAAGGGTAATGCTGCAGTTCCTTATTTTTGCACTTGGGCCTGCACCGCGAGTGCTGTCAGTAATTCCTGGCAAGTTCAAAGTCTGCATGCGCTGTCTGCACTTTAAGCTATTTTCCATATAAAAAGATTGACACAATTTATCATAAATTTGGATGGATTTTAGCTGATACATAATAAACCAATAGCAACTGTTATTCATTGGCTGTCTTCCCTCCTTATTCGCTTTAAGGACAAATCTGCTATGCATTCCTACCTTTTTTCCCTTGCTAGATCAAGAATTCCTGAGGTGAAAAGTCCAAGTGAAGTTTTGAAACATACTGTACGAGTTTGGCTTTGAATAGATTGGTATAAGTCTTACGTAAAGTATAGTTGAAATATGTTGCAGCTGTTTCTAGGTTATGGAGATATATTTTCAATATTACGTGTGCGTGTGTATATTCCTATATATATATTTATGTGTGATATATATACACACACAGCTAAATAAAATTTTCTAATTGATACAACTTTGAAGATCGAAATGATTATATAACACACAATGAAACCCAGTGTGTCTGTCTGATACCTTTTATTATGTGAAGGACTGATTAGAGCAAGAAAAAACATTAAAGCTGTGTTCTTGCCAAAAGACAATCCTGTCAAGTGAGATGACATAATTATAATCCATCACATGCACCCACAAGTACAACTGTACTTAAAAGGAAGGCAGAAAACATGCTGCAAATATATTTTCAAATGTTCTGTCTCCCAAATATCATTCAACCCTGCAGCACATTAAACACATACAATTACTCCAACTGTCTGGAATTTCAGAACAATGGTTTTTTTTTAACAAAGTGCGTAAAACCTGAAACTTGTGCAAAAGCTTTTATCTCAGAAAAACCACAAGCCTGTTGCAATTATAAGTGCACTTGCTGGGGTTAGCTTTAGGATTTAAAAAAACATGCTTAATCCTCAGAGGGCTGCAACATTATTTTGGCTAAAAATATTTTCAAAAATGAGCAGAACCAAAGCAAATCTCAAGTGGTATGAATATAATTTTGAATTTAAAAGCACATTTCTTTATAAATAGGGCAGAAAGAAGAATGACTAAACTAGACATGCATCCCAAATTGGGACTATGTGTCCACGACAGCGGAAAAACGGGATTGTAACCCACTATCCTGGCAGCGCCTGTCAGGTGGGATTCAGCAACCTGAGAGGTGCAGATAAGCTCATTTTGAGTAATTTGCCAGCCTGACTCTTCTGAGATTGGGCTGCCATTTTTAAAGGGATCCCTAATAGCTGCTCTCAGAGACAAGATCCCATCCCACAAAATATGAAATGGTGACTCGCATTGACTAAGGTAGAATCACCAATACCACATTGAAGAGAGGCATCCTTCTTTTCACTCACAAATAACAGGTAACCTCTCTAAACACCACGCAGGCATTAGGATAATTCTGCCCCTTCAGTGCCCCAATCAGTCTCCTTTCCCCCAACCCCTGTATGCCCCCTTCCTCTAACTTCTCTCAGCTATCCCTTGCCCCCTCAGACTCCCAATCAATCCCTTTATCCACAAACTCCCCACACAACCCCCTTCCCCTGATCCTGCCATACAACCCCACTTTCTCCTTAGACCTCCCTACTCAATCTCCCTCCTTCCCAAGTCCCTGCTGAATTCCCTGCTCAGCTCTCTTCCCCCTAGACCCTCTGACTGTCACTCAGCCCCCTTCCTCCTCAGATTCCCATTCAGCCTCCCTTAGAAATTGTTTGCAAAAGAGGAGGTTTCATCACAAACTATCAAATAAGGCTTAAACTGTGTCTACATTTTTGGTTGTAGTGAAAATCCATCTGGTTCACTCATGACCATCAGGGAGAAAATCTGTTGTTCTTACCTGGTCTTCATACATTTGATTGCACACCCACAGCAATGTGGTTGAGTCTTAAATGCCCTCTGAAATGGCATGACAAGCCCTTCAGTTCAAGGGTAATTAGGGATGGGTAACAAATGCTGGCCCAGTGATGCTTATATCCTGTGAAAGAAGAAGGAAACAATAAAATGCTTTTGGAGGAAGCCCTTAGAGTTCATACAAACCATGATCTTCCAGAAGGTTTTGTACAGAAGAACAAAGAATGGTGCAGCACAGGAACAGGCCCTTCAGCCCATCAAGCCTGCAGCGATCACATTGTCCTATCTAGACCAATCTCTTTATTCCCTGACTGTTCATATGTCTACCCAGATAAGTCTTAAATGTCGTTAATGTGTCTGCTGAACTATCTCACTTGGCAGTTCATTCCAGGCTCCCACCACTCTGAGTTAAAAAAAAAACTTATCTTGCATATCTCGACTAAACCTTTCCCCCTTATCTTGAATTTGCGCCCCCTTGAAGTTGTCATTTCTGCCTGGGAAAAAGCTTCCAACGGTTTACTTTATCTATGCCCCTCATAATTTTACAAACTTCTATCAGGTCACCCCTCAGCTTCTGTCTTTCGAGGGAGAACAATCACAGTTTATTCAATCTCTCCTCAGCTCCATACCAGGCAACATTGGTAAACCTTTTTTATACTCTCTCCAAAGCCTCCACCTCCTCCTGGTAGTGTGGTGACCAAAATTGAACACAATATTCCACATGTATACTAATCAACATTTTACACAACTATTAACATAGTTTACCAACTTTTATACTCGATGCCAATGAGGCAAGAGTGCCATGTGCTTTCTTCACCACCTTTTCCACCCATGCTGCCACATTTAAGGATCTGTGGACCTGTACTCCCATATCTCTCTGTGTCAATGATCCTGATGGTTCTGTCATTTATTTTATAGCTCTCACCTGAATTGGATCTACCAAAATGCATCACCACGCATTTGTCTGGATTAAATTCCATCTGCCATTTTTCTGCCCAATTTCCCAGCCTCTCTATATTCCGCTGTATTCTCTGACAATCTTCATCACCATCCGCAACTCCACCACTCTTAGTATCATCTGCAAATTTGCTAATCAGACCTGCTACATTTGATTCCAAGTCATTTATATATATTACAAACAACAGAGGTCCCAGCACTGATCCATGCGGAACACTACTAGTTACAGACCTCTATTCAGGAAAAGCAACCTCTGCCATCTATTGCCAAGCTAGTTCTGAATCCACCTAGCTAGTTCACCCTTGATTCCGTGTGATTTAACTTTTTGCACCAGCAATGAGGGACCTTGTCAAATGTTTTACTAAAGTCCATGTAAACAACATCCTCTCTTGTCTTCCTCAGTAATCTGGGAATTGATACCACCTGGCCTTGGCGATTTGTCTACCTTAATGCTTTTTAATACACCTAACACCTTCTCCTTTGTAATGATGACTTGCTCTAGTGATGTTATCCAATCAACGTTAGAACAGCTGTGAATGAAAATTGAACGTTAATGCAATAAGAATTTATTTTTGCACTGAACTCCATTATTGCAAGCAACAAACAACCCTAAGCCTAAGGCTGGCTAGTGAGGAGCCTCAGGATGTGTGTACCTTCATAACAATTTTGTTGAGTCCATCAGTACTCTTGAACTTTTAGCCATGATCATGTCTTCAAAAGCAGCTTTCACATTGCAAGTTATCTCGCTGACAAAACTGATGGTAAGTTATAGAAGAATAAATCAAGCAGCTAATGGCGGAAGGGGACCATTGTAATAATGGTGGAATTGGTGGCGCGCTCCTGCATATTTTTATTTTCAGCCACTAGGCTTTAGGGCAGACCCAGTAGCTGCTCCACTTACTAGAAACAAAAAAATGAGCGCCTGTCAGCAAGTCCTTACTATCTATGTCCTGCTGCAAGTGCAGCAGGACATAGATAGGCTGGTAGCTTGGGTAGACAGATGGCAGATGGAATTCAATCCTGATAAATGTGAGGTGATGCATTTCAGGAGAAAGAATGTAGTGGGGAGGTATGTGATAAAGGGTAGACCTATTAAGAGTATAGAAACGCAGAGGGACCTGTGGTGCAGGTGAACAAGTCTCTGAAGGTGGCAGAGCAAGTGGAGAAGGTTGTGAAGAAAGCATATAGTATGTTAGCCTTTATAGGAAGGGGTATAGAGTACAAGAGCTAGCCTTTAATGTTGCAGTTGTATAAAACGCTGGTTAGACCTCATTTGGAATACTGCGTCCAGTTCTGGTCACCTTACTACTGGAAGGATGTGGAGACTCTGGAGAGAGTGCAAGAGAAGGCTTACCAGGATGCTGCCTGGTATGGAAGGTCTGAGTTACGAGGAGAGATTAGGCAAATTGGGACTGTTTTCCTTAGAAAGACGTAGACTTAGAGGAGATCTAATAGAGGTGTACAAGATTATGAAGGGGATAGATAGAGTAAACAGGGTTAAGCTTTTTCCTAGGATGGACTCAAATAGCATGAGGGGTCACGGGCTTAGGGTGAGGGGGGTAAGGTATAATTTGGATGCTAGAGGGAGTTTTTTCACACAGAGGGTGGTGGGAGTATGGAATGCACTGCCAAGTAAAGTGGTGGAGGCAGGTACTTTGGAGTTATTTAAAAAATACTTAGATGGGCACATGAACAGAATGGGTATGGAGGGGTATAGAAAACTGATTTAAAATAGGGATCATGAGCCTTGGGAGTCCCTGGTGTAAATAGATGATATTGATGTGCTTGTTTTTATCCTACAGGTGCTTTGGTCCACCTTGTTGTCTAACGAGGGGCATACACGCGATGGGTCGTGAGAGGACTGCTCTTGGATCTTTTTTGAGAGTATCCTAGTGCTTCACGTCGTTAGTGTATGCTTGATCTGGACCATTTGATGGGCAACACGACAGCTCAGTGACTATCGCTGTGCTGTGCAGATACATGGATTTGGGCCTGTGTCTGTGAAGTTTGCACATTCTCCCCATGCTTGCGTGGGTTTTCTCCGGGCGCTCTGGTTTCCTCCCACATCCCAAAGATGTGCTCTTAGGCTAATTGGCAAAACAAATTCTCCCTAAATTGGGAGAATTTGGGGCCCCTGCTGTTTGTAATTTTTATAAATGATCTGGATGAGGGTATTGAAGGATGGATTAGTAAATTTGCAGATGACACTAAAGTCGGTGGAGTGGTAGATAGTGAAGAGGGGTGTTATAGTTTGCAGAGAGACTTGGACAAGTTGCAGAGCTGGGCCGAGAGGTGGCAAATGGAGTTTAATGTGGAAAAGTGTGAGGTAATGCACTATGGCAGGAATAATAAATGTGTAGAGTATAGGGCTAATGGTAGGATTCTTAGTAGTGTTGATGAACAGAGGGATCTTGGTGTGTATGTGCATAGATCCCTGAAAGTAGGCAGTCAAGTCGAGAAGGTTGTTAAGAAGGCATATGGAGTCTTAGCTTTTATTGGTAGGGGGATTGAATTTCGGAGCCGCAACGTCATGTTGCAACTGTACAAAACTCTAGTGCGGCCGCACTTGGAGTATTGTGTGCAGTTCTGGTCCCCGCATTATAAGAAAGATGTGGAGGCATTGGAGAGGGTACAGAGGAGGTTTACCAGGATGTTGCCTGGTATGGAGGGCAGGTCTTATGAAGAGAGGCTGAGGGATTTGAGGTTGTTTTCGTTAGAAAGGAGGCGGCTAAGAGGAGACCTTATCGAAACATATAAGATGATTAGAGGTTTAGATAGGGTGGACAGTGATAGCCTTTTTCCTAGGATGGAGAAAGCTAGCACGAGGGGACACAGCTTTAAATTAAGGGGTGATAGTTATAGGACGGATATCAGAGGTAGGTTCTTTACCCAAAGGGTGGTTCGGGAGTGGAATGCCCTGCCTGCAGCAGTTGTAGATGCGCCAAGTTTGGTGGCGTTTAAGAGGTTAGTTGATAAGTATATGGAAGAGAAGGGAATGGTTTAGTTTGGAGGGGCATTGCTTTTTATATTGGTCGGCGCAACATCGAGGGCCGAAGGGCCTGTTCTGTGCTGTAATGTTCTATGTTCTATGTTCTAAATTGTCTCAAATTTAGTTTTTACTCCATAGATCTATAAACATGGACAGGGATCACGGGTAGAGGTGGGAACATCGAGGTGGCGGCACGGGCTCGTTGGGCTGAAGGGCCTGTTTCCCGTGCTGTTTTGTTATTTGTTCTTTGTCCTTTTATCATATGCAAGTGACCGTAAACCTTTCTTTATGCAACTACCTGAAGCCCTGGGCTAACAAAATTGGCAGTGGCCTGAATGCATGTTCAGAACGGATATGGCCAATCCGTTGTTTCATTTTAATGGACGTCACATTCCCATTTTGACCCCCAATATTAGCCCTAACATGATCCCCAAATGTTCTATGGGAGAATGCACTGTGCGTACAGCTTGTTAATACGGAATAGGTGAAAGATCATGAGGTATATGATGGGCTTTCAGTAAATTAACCCTGAAAAGAATATTTGCTGGATTTTATAAAAAGACATCTTTGAAAGCTACGTAAGCCATCATTTTATATTGTAAATTTCTTTAATCTAGTTTTCCAGATCTTTTGTAGCAAAACTTTGATTGCTATAGTTGAAAGGCTAAAAGTTGGTATCTCTCCATCTCCCTGTTTCTGAGATTAAATATAACTGGATGAGAAAAAAATGTGAAGCACTTCCTTATACTGGGGTTAGTTCCATTACCTGGATGGAAACAAGTGGAGCCTTAGGCAAACCTGCTGAGAAATGTCTGAAAATAAGTTTCTTTATAGGTTCCACTTCATCAAAAAAAACAGCAACGAACCTATGCCTTTTTCGGTAATGGCAACCTCCGCCAGCAGCAGTAGTAAAAGTGATCACAGTCCTGAACTTTCTATGCTTTAGGCCTAACCAAAACACTTCAGGGGCATCAAAAAAAAAGTTAGTTTGCAATACAGGCATGGCAGGCAGGAACGAGAAACCTAGAAAATAGGAGCAGGAGGAGACATTTGAACCTGCTCCATCATTCATTATGATCATATTTAATATCCAACTCAGTGATCTGTTCCCTCTCACCCCCCCCCACCCACGCATATCCTTTCATCCCTTTAGCCCTAGGAGCTATGTCTAACTCCTTCTTGAAAACAAACAATATTTTGGCCTCAACCACTTCCTGTGGTAATAAATTCCACAAGCTTAACACATGCTGGGTAAAGAAATGCCTCCTCATCTGAATCCTAAATGGTTTACCCCATATTCTTAGGCTGTGACCCCAAGTTCTGGACACTGCCACCATTGGGAACATCATTCTTGTATCTACTCTACCTAGTCTTGTTAGAATTTGATAAGTTTCTGAGATCTCCCCCCCATTCTTTTGAACTCAGTGAGTATAATCCTAAGCGACTCAATCTCTCCTTATCTGTCAGTCATAAAATCATAGAGTCTTAGTGCAGAAGGAAGCCATTTGGCCCATCACGTCTGCACCGACCACAATCTTGCATAGGGTCTATCCTCATAACTCCATGCATTTACCCTAGCTAGTCCCCCTGACACTAAACGGCAATTTAGCCTGGCCAATCCACCTATCCTGCACATCTTTGGACAATGTTGTTCCCTGTGAGCAGCACGGAGAGGCAGCGATTTGGGAGAGCATAAAGTTCGAGTGTTAAGTAAATTTTTAACTTTTTCTCTTTGGTTAAAGTAGCGAGCGGTGGTAGTTTTTTGCCGTTTTTTTTTATTTGAACTAACTGGAAACCGGAAGTCGTCATTAGGAGGCTTGCCGGTAGTTGTAGTTTTTCTCTCTGACTCTATAAATTGGTCCAGAGAAGAAACCCGATACTCTACACAGGTAGGGTATCCCACCCTCCCCCCTCCTCTAACCTAATAATAAAAGTGTGTGGGAAGTTTTTTTTTCTCTCCTGGAAATTAAAGTATCAGGGATGGCAGTACGTTGCACCTCCTGTAGTATGTATGTGGTGAGGGACACCAGTAGAGTTCCTGCTGATTATACCTGCAGGAAGTGTGCACATTTGCAGCTCCTTGAGGATCGTGTTAAGGAGCTGGAGCTGGAATTAGAGGAACTCGGGGTAATTCGAGAGGTTGAGGAGGATATTGGCAGGAGTAACAAAGAGATAGTCACTCCTAAAAGTGATTCTTGGGTAACTATTAGGAAGAGGGGTAAGAAGCAATCGGGTAGACAATCCCCTGGGGCTGTTCCCCTCCAAGACAAATTTTCTGTCCTGGAGGCTACAGTTGAGGAAGAATCAACTGGAGATAGCCAAAGGGAGCAGGTCTCTGGGGGTGAGCCAGCTGAGAATGCGCAGGTGGGTAGGGGGAATAAGAGATTGGGCCTGGTAATTGGAGACTCCACAGTTAGGGGGACAGATAGGAGAGTAAATAGTAATAAAAGTGACTCAGGGCTGGTGTGTTGCCTCCCAGGGGCTGGGGTCCAGGATGTCGCGGAGTGGGTTTTTAAGATTCTTAAGGGAGAGGGGAGTCAGCCCCAAGTCATAGTTCATGTAGGGACACATGATATAGGTAGGACAAGGGAAGGGGATATTAAACAGAAATTTATGGAGTTGGGGTGGAAGCTTAGGGCCAAAACTGGCAGAGTGGTTATCTCTGGACTCTTGCCTGTGCCACGGGATAGTTTAGAGAAGAACAGAGAGAGGGAATGTTTGAACTCGTGGCTGCGGGGATGGTGCAGGAGGGAGGGGTTCAGGTTCCTGAACAATTGGGACTCATTCTGAGATAGGTGGGACCTCTACAAGAGAGATGGTCTACACCTGAACCAGAGGGGAACTAATATCTTGGGGGGAAAATTTGCAAAGGCTATGCAGGGGGCTTTAAACTGATTCAGAGGGGGGGTGGGATCCTGAGTAGTTGGGGTGCTAAGAGGGACGAGAATAGGGGGGTCATAGAGGAGAACTGTAAAACACAGCAGCGTACGGGTGGAGTAGGGCATGGTTTGAAATGCGTATACTTTAATGCAAGAAGTATTCGCAATAAGGTGGAGGAACTTGCAGCTTGGACCAGTACCTGGAACTTCGATGTTGTGGCCATTTCAGAGACTTGGGTAGAGCAGGGACAGGAATGGTTGTTGCAGGTTCCGGGGTTCAAATGCTTCAGTCAGAGTAGAGAAGGAGGTAGAAGGGGGGGAGGAGTGGCATTATTAGTCAAAGACTGTATCACAGTGACAGAAAAGAAGTTTGATGAGGACTTGTCTGTTGAGGTAGTATGGGCTGAGATTAGAAACAGGAGAGGAGAGGTCACCCTGTTGGGAGTCTTTTATAGACCTCCTAAAAGTTCTAGAGAGGTAGAGGAAAGGATTGCAAAGTCGATCCTGGACAGGAGTGAAAGTAATAGGGTAATTGTTATGGGGGACTTTAACTTTACTAATATTGATTGGAATAGCTATAGCTCTAGCTCGTTAGAGGGGTCAGTTTTCGTACAAAGTGTGCAGGAAGGTTTTTTGACTCAGTATGTAGATAGGCCAACTAGAGGTGAGGCTACATTGGATTTGGTGCTGGGCAATGAGCCAGACCAGGTGTTAGGCTTGGAAGTTAGTGAACATTTTGGTGATAGTGACCACAATTCGGTTACGTTCACCTTAGTGATGGATAGGGATAGGCATGAAGCTGGGGGCAGTAGTTATAGCTGGGGGAAGGGTAATTATGAGGCCATAAGGAGAGAATTAGGGTGCATAGATTGGACTAGGAAACTACAGGGACTGGGAACATCTGAAATGTGGAGCTTATTCAAGGAGCAGCTGCTGCGAGTCCTTGATAAGTATGTCCCTGTCAGGCAAGGAGGAAATGGTCGAGTAAGGGAACCTTGGTGTATGAAAAAAGTTAATTCGCTGGTTAAAAGGAAAAAGGAGGCTTATGTCAGGATGAGGCTTGAAGGCTCGGTTAGTGCAATGGATAGCTATAGATTAGCCAGGAGGGAGCTAAAGAGTGAGTTGAGGAGAGCTAAGAGGGGACACGAGAAGACTTTGGCTGATAGGATTAAGGAGAATCCTAAAGCTTTCTTTAGATATGTTAAGAATAGAAGATTGGTTAGGGCAAGATTAGGGCCAGTCATAGACAGCAGTGGGAAGTTGTGCGTGGAGCCTGAAGAGATTGGAGAGGCACTGAACAATATTTCTCTTCGGTATTCACGCAGGGAGATGTAAATGTAGTTGTGGAGAACACTGGGATACAGGGTTGCAAACTGGAAAGTATTGAAGTAGATAAGGAGGATGTGCTAGATATTCTTGAGGGTTTGAAGTTAGATAAGTCCCCTGGGCCGGACGGGATTTACCCTAGGATTCTCTGGGAGGCGAGAGAGGCGATTGCAGAGCCTCTGGCTCTGATCTTCAGGTCGTCGTTGGTTACGGGTATAGTGCCGGAAGACTGGAGGATAGCTAATGTGGTCCCATTGTTCAAGAAGGGGAAGAGAGACTTTCCAGGGAATTATAGGCCAGTGAGCCTTACTTCTGTTGTGGGCAAAGTATTGGAGAGAATTATTAGGGATAGGATTTATAGTTATTTAGAGAGAAATGAATTGATTGGGGATAGTCAGCATGGTTTTGTGAAGGGTAGGTCGTGCCTTACTAACCTTATTGAGTTTTTTGAAAAAGTGACCAAAGAGGTGGATGGGGGTAAGGCAGTTGATGTGGTATATATGGACTTTAGTAAGGCGTTCAATAAGGTGGCACATGGAAGGCTTCTGCAGAAAATGCAGATGTATGGGATTGAGGGTGATTTAGCTAATTGGATTAGGAATTGGCTAGCAGATAGAAGACAGAGGGTGGTGGTTGATGGGAGATATTCATCGTGGAGTTCGGTTACAAGTGGTGTACCTCAGGGGTCTGTTTTGGGGCCCCTGCTGTTTGTAATTTTTATAAATGATCTGGATGAGGGTATTGAAGGATGGATTAGTAAATTTGCAGATGACACTAAAGTCGGTGGAGTGGTAGATAGTGAAGAGGGGTGTTATAGTTTGCAGAGAGACTTGGACAAGTTGCAGAGCTGGGCCGAGAGGTGGCAAATGGAGTTTAATGTGGAAAAGTGTGAGGTAATGCACTTTGGCAGGAATAACAAATGTGTAGAGTATAGGGCTAATGGTAGGACTCTTAATAGTGTTGATGAACAGAGGGATCTTGGTGTATATGTGCATAGATCCCTGAAAGTTGGCAATCAAGTCGATAAGGTTGTTAAGAAGGCATACGGAGTCTTAGCTTTTATTGGTAGGGGGATTGAATTTCGGAGCCTCAACGTCATGTTGCAACTGTACAAAACTCTAGTGCGGCCGCACTTGGAGTATTGTGTGCAGTTCTGGTCCCCACATCATAAGAAAGATGTGGAGGCATTGGAGAGGGTACAGAGGAGGTTTACCAGGATGTTGCCTGGTATGGAGGGCAGGTCTTATGAGGAGAGGCTGAGGGATTTGAGGTTGTTTTCGTTAGAAAGGAGGCAGCGAAGAGGAGACCTTTTTTTTTAAGAGCAACACAGCACGGGAAACAGGCCCTTCGGCCCAACAAGCCCGCGCCGCCGTCATAACTATATAGTAGAAATTCCATTATCCTATTATAGATTTAGGTTATTCCTAATATGGAAGACTCTCACTGTAGGGACAATTTGTTTCCCAATCAGCCTAAGAGCGAATTTTTGGGTTGTGGGAGGAAACCGGAGTGCCCGGAGAAAACCCACGCAACCACGGGGAGAACGCGCAAACTCCCGCAGACACCGGCCCAATTCCAAGTGTCTGCACAGCCACATCGATAGTCTCTGAGCTGTCATGGTGCCCTTCAGATGGTCCACATAAAGCACTCATTTACGACATGAAGTACCAGGCAACCCATGAATCAACATCCAAGAGCTGTACTTGCACCACCTGCCGAATGCATGCTCAATGTTGGTCAAGTATGGACCGAATTACCTGTGGAAAAAAAGCCTTAGTTAAACAGTCCTACTATATCCCTCTATCTGCATACCGCTCATGTGGCTGTCCAAGAGACCCTTAAACAGCCCCAGCGTGCCTGCTCCCACCACCTTACTCGGCAGTGCATTCCACACCCCCACTACCCTTTGTGTGAAAAACTGCCCTCTAATATTCGTCTTATACATAGCCCCCCTCACCCTATGGCCATGACCCCTCGTCCTATCCATTTCTGAAGGTGGAAAAAGTTTACCTCCATTTACTCTATCTATACCCCTTATAATCTTATACACCTCTATGAGATCCCCTCTAAGCCGACATCTTTCAAGGGAAAACAACCCCAGTCTATTTAATCGTTCCTCATAAGACAGCCCTTCCATACCAGGCAGCATCCTGGTAAACCTCCTCTGCACTCTCTCCGAGGACTCCACATCCTTCCAATAGTACGGCGACCAGAACTGGACGCAGTATTCCAAGTGAGGCCTAACCAACGTTCTATACAACTGCAACATCAAACTCCTACTCTTGTATTCTATACCCTTTTCTATGAAAGCTAACATACTATACGCCTTCTTTATCACCTTCTCCACCTGTGAGGACACCTTCAGAGACTTGTGAACCTGCACCCCCAAGTCTCTCTGCGTCTCTATGCTCCGTATAGTTTTACCTTTTATCCTATAGATAGGATAGATAGGATAGGATATATCCTATATCCTATATATACCTTATCGAAACATATAAGATGATTAGAGGTTTAGATAGGGTGGACAGTGATAGCCTTTTTCCTAGGATGGAGAAAGCTAGCACGAGGGGACACAGCTTTAAATTAAGGGGTGATAGTTATAGGACGGATATCAGAGGTAGGTTCTTTACCCAGAGGGTGGTTAGGGAGTGGAATGCCCTGCCTGCGGCAGTTGTAGATGCGCCAAGTTTGGTGGCGTTTAAGAGGTTAGTTTATAAGTTTATGGAAGAGAAGGGAATGGTTTAGTTTGGAGGGTCATTGCTTTTTTCATAATTGGTCGGCGCAACATCGAAGGCCGAAGGGCCTGTTCTGCGCTGTAATGTTCTATGTTCTATGTTCTATGTTCTATGTTCTAATGGGAAGAAACTGGAGCACCCGGAGGAAATTCATGCAGACATGGGGAGAATATGCAAACTCCACACAGACAGTTATCTAAGGCCAGAATTGAACCTGGGATCCTGGTGCTGTGAGGTAGCAGTACTAACCACTGTACTACCGTGTTGTCTCTTTACCTGAAAAATTATTTGTCAATAACAGAGTACAATAGTGTCCCGACTGTGTATATTGTAAGTCCATTGTTTTGCCAAAAAATGTTGTCTTATCATTTTCCATATTAGTTTTATGTGTGCTTTCTTCATCGACGGTTTATTCAGAAGCAAAGGTATCTTACCTGACACAAGATCAGTATTAATAGAATGATTCACTCTGGCAGTGTTGCAAGATATCACCCCTCTTTCCAGTGACTTCAAGGTATTATCATCCCCAAACCTGAAACTTGTGGAATATTTAAATTCAAAGATCAAAGAACAGTATACCATAGAAAAGACCCTTCGGCTCTCAAGCCTATACCAATCGTGATGCCTGCCTATAATAAAATAAAACTACTTTCTGGTAGGGTGGCGACCAGAATTATACACAATATTCTAAATGAGACCTAATTAAGGTTCTGTACAGCTGCAGCATGATCTGGCAATTCCTTAACCTTGTTCTGACTTTTAGCATTTAAAGAACCCAAGTAACATTTTAACCTGTCAATTCCACATGCGGTAAGATCTACAGCCAAAGTCGAATACAGCACAATTAAAGGACTCTGCAGCCAAAACTTCCATTACAAGAGTAAAATTTCTTTGTTGTTAAGACAATGCCTTCTTTCTGATAACTATCCCTTTCCTCTTCTGATTCTTCCATGTCATGTATAGAGGGAGTTTTTTTCACACAGAGGGTGGTGGGGGTATGGAATGCCCTCACCACCAAGTAAAGTGGTGGAGGCAGGTACTCTGGAGTTATTTAAGAAATGCTTAGATGGGCACATGAACAGAATGGGAATGGAGGGGTATAGAAAACTGAATTAAAATAGGGATCGTGAGCCTTGGGAGTTCCCTGGGAAGTGTGTAAATAGATGATGATATTGATGTACTTGTTTTTATCCTACAGGTGCTTTGGTCCACCTTGTTGTCTAACGAGGGGCATACACGCGATGGGTCGTGAGAGGGCTGCTCTTGGATCTTTTTCGAGAGTATCTTAGTGCTTCACGTCGTTAGTGTGCGCTTGACCTGGACCATTTGATGGGCAACACGACAGTTCAGTGACTATCGCTGTGCTGTGCAGATACATGGATTTGGACCTGTGTCTGCGGGAGTTACACATTCTCCCGTGCTTGCGTGGGTTTTCTCCGGGTGCTCCGGTTTCCTCACGCATCCAAAGATGTGCTCTTAGACTAATTGGCAAAACAAATTCTCCTTAATTGGTCTCAAATTTGGTTTTTAATCCATAGATATATAAACATTGGCAGGGATCGCGGGTAGAGGTGGGAACATCGGGGTGGCGGTGCGGGCTCGTTGGGCCGAAGGACCTGTTTCCCGTGCTGTTTTGATTTTTGTTCTGAATTCTTTGTATAGCTTCAAAAACTCTATTAGATCATTTCGGACACTTGAAAGCATAATGAAATTGAAAGTCACATTGAAAACACCGATTAATCATATCCTAGGCATTTCTGAGGTTCGTTTTTCTGTTATCACTCTGCATATCCTTCATGTTATAGACATTAAAGAGATTTCTGTCCTTGAAATTTCTGGGTCCCAATCTTCTGCCAGATTCCTATAGCTGGCTCGTGCCTGTACAACCTCGCCTTCCTGTTAATGATGTATCTGCCACAGTCTGTTTTATCACTGACTTACCCATTTGTGTCATAAAAGCCATGGGGGTAGAACTCTTCCCTAAAAAAAAAAGTCTCCAAAATTTGCAAATTTAACTCCTTTTAAAACCGGGAGTCTATCCATATTTGTAACTTTAGCACAGTCCAGTAACTTAAATACCAACAGGACTTATGGAATTTCCAGGTAGTGTTTTTGCAGCTTTATGCATAGTCTATTAAATTCCATGATATACTCTTCAAAAGAAATATCCTCCGATTTCCGAAATCTAACTAGACTTCATACGCATTTAATAAGTCATTCTTTTGATAAATCTTACCCATAAAGATTAAGACATCATCCAGACATTTCTCTGAGTTGAAACCCCAGTTCAGAAAATACTTTGCGTCTAATTTTACTTCTATGTGGTAAACAAAGAGCCAAGGCCATTCCTTGTTTTTATTCCCCAATCCACATGATGATCCATTGGCCATAAGGTTCAGTGTCTGACGATAATAGTGGATAATCAAATCCTGACATTTCTACTCTGGATTCAGTCACTTTGTTGTCTCCCATTCACTACTTCATTGATTGGAAATGCTAAGTGAAGTCTTCTTTTGAAAAAGTCATAATTTGCAGCCCTTTATTTGGACTAAGTAACCATTCTCTACTACCAATGTTTGAGCTTCTCAGTTGCAGTCCAGTAAAGGGAACTCAAATCCTGCTTATTCATAAACTTCCTTTATTTCCTGTTTCAACTCCACATATACATCTCCAACACACAGTGCCACCTGTAATCTTTATGTATCCCAGTGAATTCTATTAAACAATTAACATATTTAGGTATAAAGTAGAGGGTTGCAGTTAACACATTCCTAACAAATAATACAACAGTTACAAACGGAAATCTTACAAAAATGTGACCAAAAGAGAAAATGCTGGAAAATCTCAGTATGTCTATCAGGAGAGAAAAGGGCTGACATTTTGAGTCCATATAGAATGACCTTTTTTTTTTAACAAAAATGAGAATTCTTATTGTTATAGATGTAACATTTCTAATATGTTAATAGTTAACTTAGCAGGATTTTGATACTACAATGTTTGGGAAAGAATTGGCTCATGGTCTGTGATCTATTTTGCATTATGCTCTAGGATCAAGAGAAGAGATTGTAGAGGGAGAAAAATGATTTTTCAACAATAGTGGCAATATAATCAAAATGAGACCTGCCATCCAGCAATCAGTCTGGTCAACCTTTGCTGCACACCTCCCATTACAAGGACATCCTTCCTCAGAAAAGGAGACAAAAATTGCAAACAATATTCCAGGTGTGGTCTCAACAAGGCATTGTATAATTACAGCAAGAAATCCTTATTCCCGTGCTCAAATCCTCTCTCTATGAAGACCAATATATCATCTGTCATCTTTACAGCCTGCTGCACCTACATGTGATTAATGTATAAGGACACCAGATCTTGCACACATTCCCCCATTTCAATCTAAAGTCATTCAGATAATTTGCCTTCCTGTTTTTGCTACCAATGTGAATAACCTCTCATTTATCCACTTTATATGCACCTGTCATGCATTTTCCCACTCACAAATTGTCCAAAATCATCCAGAAGCGTCTCTGCATCCTCCTCAAAGCTCACCCTCCCACCCAGACTTGTATCATCTGTAAAGTTGGAGATGTTAATTTAGTTCCCTCAACTAAATCATTGATGTATATTGTGAATCGCGGGGTCCCAGCACTGATCCCTAGGGTACACCATTAGTCACTGCCAATCCCCACTGCCATTAGAAAAAAATACCAATTTATTCCTATTTTTAGTTTTCTTTCTGCCAACCGGTTTTCTATCCATCTCAGTACACTGTCCCCAATCCCAAACACTTTAATTTTACATGCTTAGCTCGTATGTGGAACTTTGTCAAAAGCTTTCTGAAAGTGCAAATGAACCATGTCCACTGACTCCCCCTCATCAGCTTGACAAGTTACACAGAATAATGGAATGCTAGAGTCTTTGCAGTGCAGGAAGAGGCTATTCAGCCCATTAAGTCTGCACTGACTCTCTGAATGAACACCCCATCAAGGCTCACCCCCCTGCTCCATCCCTGTAACCCTGTACCATGGCCAATCCACCCAACCCACATTTTTTAGGATACAAAGGGATAAGTTAGCATGACCAATGCACTTAACTTGCACACCTTTGGACTATGGGAGGAAACTGGAGCACCCAGACAAAAGCTGCACAAACATAAGAAGAATATGCAAACTCCACACAAACAATCACTCAAGGCTGGAATCAAACCCAGTTCCCTAATGCTGCATTGTGAAAAAACAGTGCTAACCACCATGCTGCCCTCAAAGAATCCTTAATTCCAGTAGATATGTCAAGCATGATTTTCCTTTCGTAAATCCACGCTGACTTTGTCTGATCCTGCTACTGCTTTCCAAATGCTCTACTATTGACTCTTTTTACAATGAACTCTCGTATTTTATCCACAACCATTCGACTTACTAGCCAATAATTCCCTCTTTACATCCCTTTTTAAGTAATGGGGTTACATTAGCCACCCTCCAATCTGTACAAACTGTTCCATATTCTTGGAAGATGATCATCAATGCATCCTCCAGTATTTCTCGGGCCACTTCCTTAAGTATTCTAGGATGTAGATTATCAGGCCCTGGGTATTTGTCAGCCTTCTATCCCATCAATTTCCCCGACACCTATATCCTTATCAATACTGATTTACTTCATTTCCTCCCTCTCACTAAACCCTGTGTTTCCTAGCATTTTTGTTATGTTATTTGTGTTTTCCTTTGTGAAGACAGAATCAAAGTATGTATTTAGTTGGTCAGCCATTTCTTTGTTCCCCATTATACTTTCATCCGTTTCTGACTGTAAGAAGTCTGAAGATTGTATAGAAGTCGAGTGGGGTCGGGGGGTGGCGGGGTGCAACAGATGGCATATGTTGGTATCTTGCCTTGGCAGGCAAGGGTTGTGACAGGAATTGCTGGTTGGATTTGAGGACAATGTGGGGCTTGTGGTGGGGGGGGTGTTGTTGGTTGTTAGGTGCTGATTGTTAGGAAATGGATTGATGTGGAAATTCCAGGTTCGAGGGATGGGCTGTATGTCAAAACAGGACAGATGGACACTCACTGAATGATATCGTTCATCATCTTCCGGAATTGGCCACTGGTTCTGTGTGTCAGGCCATAGGCACTTCCCAGACCACATTGGAGTCCCTGCTCCTGGCTCTTTTTCTCTAGGTACATGATGGCCCAACTCTCCTCCGTGATGTCCAGCAGCTGTCTGAACTGTCCTTCCATAAAGCATGGGGGTTGACCTCCATGCTGCCATCTTCTTGGTCTCACAGGCTGTAGCTGCAGTTGAAGGGTTTTAAATGCAGCTCCCTTGTGCTAATGTGCATGACTGCCCCAAATTCAGGGAATCGCATGCCGGGGTCTCATAATAGCTTGTTTCACTTGGAGGCTCATTCAGTGCATTGGGTGTGGGAGGACTGTGCTGCAGAGCACACCTGAGAGACCAATGCAGATCGCTTCTGTTTTTCTTGCCATTATGATACTGAGAAACGTTTTGAGAGAATTACGCCCATAATGTCAGGAAGTGGAAAATTAGATTTTTGATCACTGGAAATAACACTGAGATGACACTGAGAACTCAAGAAAATAGGTTAAAATCTGAAAAAAAAGCGACTGAAAAAACAAAGGAAAACAACCAAATGCTGCAAGTAAATTATTATGTGCGTAAAATGTCAGTGACTTTTCCCCTCCCATGTTCTGTCAAATTGAAAGTGATATGTAGCAAAACTGGCATTTGTTCCACGTACAGTGACAAAAACATGAGATTGCAAGAGTTGATTAATAAGCCTGAATCGATAAGAGTAGCCACACACCTAACATTTGCTGAGGTCAGGGGGTGGAGGGGGGAAGGGATCTGTATATCACTCTAAATCTAGCAGATGAGCAAACAAAAACTAAAACAACTCATATTTTGAGAGCTTTGAACACACATTTTGAACATTGAGTAACTGTTACATTATGTACTGAACCTTAGAGTGAAAATGAGATTATTGAATGGTACATGATCATAGTAACGCAGCCTCGCAAGAATCGTGTGAATTTGGACAGCTCAAGGAGACAATATGATTAAAGTCTCTTAGGAGTAAGAGACCCCTTGGTGAGAGTAAATGTGCTGAAAGAAAAGAAATTAATGCTAAAGGAAGATATAGATGAATGCTGAGAGGCAGAAATTGTGAAACATCAGCCGAAGTACATGTATAGGAGAACAGACCAGAAGATGCATTATCTGAGAGATAGTCCAAGCCAAATTAGCAAAGCAATCTCAAACAAAGATGAAAATACAGTGGCGGACAGCGTACACAGAAAAAGAAGAATTTCTCAGCATGGGAAAGCAGTATTGTAACTGCAAGAACCAAATCATTTTTCATACAAATGTTTGGCTAGAAAGAAGTAAGCATGTGCAGATGAAGAATTATACTTGACACAATAGGCTGGTTCAGTCAAATTTTTAGCTGACAAATTATTTGTGATTGTTAATACAATGAGTGAAGAAAAGCAATATGATGATAATGTGGTAACTTGGATCAGCACATTTGCTGCTGATACAAAGATTAGAGGTATAATGGACAGTGAGGAAGGTTTTCAAAACTTGCAGAGGGATTTGGACCAGCTAGAAAAATGAGCTGAAAAATAGCAGATGGTGTTTAATGCAGACAAGTGTGAGATATTGCACTTTGGAAAGACAAACCAAGGCAGAAGATATAAGGTAAATGATAGGACGCCAAAGAGTGCAGTAGAACAGAGGGATCTGAGAATACAGATACATAATTCCCTAAAAGTGATGTCATAGATAGATAGGGTTGTAAAGAATGCTTTTGATAATTGGTCTTTATAAATCCAAGTATTGAGTATAAGAGTTGGAATGTTATGGTGAGGTTCTATAAGACATTGGTGAGGCCAAACTTAGAGTATTGTGCGCCGTTTTGGTCATCTAATTACATGGAGGATATTAATAAGGTTGAAAGAGTGCAGAGAAGGTTTACAAGGATGTTGGCGGGACTTGAGATACTGAGTTACAGAGAAAGGTTGAATAGGTTAGGACTTTATACCCAGTTGATAAGGTTGTAAAGAAGGCACACAGTGTGTTAGCTTTTATTGGTAGAGGGATTGAATTTCAGAGCCGCAAAGACATGTTGCAACTGTACAAAACTCTGGTGCAGCCGCACTTGGAGTATTGCATTCAGTTCTGGTCATTGCATTATAAGAAAGATGTAGAGGCATTGGGAAGGGTGCAGAGGAGGTTTACCAGGTATGATGGGAAGGTCTTATGAAGAAAGGCTGAGGGACTTGAGGTTATTTTCATTAGAGAGAATGTTAAGAGGTGATCTAATTGACGGATACAAGATGATCAGAGGGTTGGATATGTTGGACAGTGAGAGCCTTTTTCCTCAGATGGTGATGGCTAACACAAGGGGACATAACTTTAAAATACAGAGTGGTAATTATAGGAGGATGTCAGAAATAGGTTCTTTACTCAGAGGATAGTAAGGGCATGGAATGCCCTGCCTGCAGTAGTTGTGGACTTGCCAACTTTAAGAGCGTTCAAATGGTCAGTGAATAGGCATATGGATAACATTGGAATAGTTTAGGTTAGAGGGTCATTATAATGGTTCCACTGGTCGGTACAACATCAAGGGCCAAAGGGCCAGTACTGCGTTGTAATGTTCTATGTTCTATGAAACAAAATATGAATGAAACTCTGCTATCCTTCTAAATAAAACAGCCAACAAGACAGAATCATATTGTTGAACAAACATAATTTTAACAGCCTTGTGGGCTAAAAATCGAGTTGAAATTGTATAAAATATATAATCTACATTATTTCTCAAGCCTACTTGAAAATTTGCCATGTAAAACTGCAATCTAAGTCTCTTTAGTATCAAGATTATAGCATTTGAACTGATATTTTAAGTCTACCACTAAAAAAGATTGCAGATGCGCAATGAACTGTGTTGCAGAAATGTTTCACACAAACGTTAATCCTTTGATATTCTATTAAAAAGCTATGCTTGGAATTTCTTTAGGGATCTCAACATCCTCTGATGAACAGAAACCCAGACAGGAAGACTATTTAACCATTTAAACAGGAACACAAGAAATAGAAGCAGGAGTAAGCCACCAGGCATTTCAACTGTACGCTGCCATTTAATACGATCATAGCTGACCTATGTTGACCTCAACACCTTTTCTGTGTCATTTCCCCATATTCCTCTATTCCTCAATCTATCAAATATTCATCTTCAGTTTGAATACATGTCATAATCCAACCCCACCACCCTTTGAGACAGAAAATTCCAGAGATTTAACATCCTCTGTGCACCACAGTTTTAAATGACTGGCCCTTTATGTTGTTCCCTTGTTCGAGACTCTCCCAGTAGTGAAAACATCTCACAATTGATCCTGTCAAGTCTCCTGAGGGTCTTGTATGTTTGAAGAAGGTCACCCTTCATTTGTCTAAATTCCAGAGAATACAGAGCAGGTCTATTTAGTCTCTCTTGATAAGACAACCCTCTTATCCCAGGAATTTGCCTGAAATTATTCTGATGAATCTCCTTTGGACTGCCTCCATTGCTATTATGTCCTTTCTTAGGTCAGTTGACAAAAGCTGTATGCAGTATTCTAGCTGAAGTCTCACCAACAACTTGTGCAATTGCAACAAAACCTCCTTATTTTTAACCTTCAACCTTTTTAGAATAGCGATCAAAATTCTGTTTGCCTTCTTAACTATTTTTTGGACCTGCTTGCTAGCTTTTTGTGATTCATGCACTCCAACAATAAGATCCATCTGTACTTCACTCATTTTCAGTTTGTCTACATTTAGATAATAACCTGGCTTTTAATTCCTGGCATAATTTTATACTTTCCCACATTAGACTCCATTTGCCAGGTTTTTGCTCAGTCACTCAAGTTACCTATATCCCATTGCACAATCACAGTATTTCTTCTATTTATCTTCATATCATCGACAAATTTGGTTATCTTAAATCCTGTTCCTTTTTCCAGGTCATTAATGTAAATAGTGAACAATTGCGGGCCAAGAAGTGATCCCTGTGGTATTCCACTAGTTAGTTCATGAGGACTTGTCTGTTGAGGTAGTATGGGCTGAGATTAGAAACAGGAGAGGAGAGGTCACCCTGTTGGGAGTCTTTTATAGACCTCCTAAAAGTTCTAGAGAGGTAAAGGAAAGGATTGCAAAGTCGATCCTGGACAGGAGTGAAAGTAATAGGGTAATTGTTATGGGGGACTTTAACTTTACTAATATTGATTGGAATAACTACAGCTCTAGCTCATTAGAGGGGTCAGTTTTTGTACCAAGTGTGCAGGAAGGTTTTTTGACTCAGTATGTAGATAGGCCAACTAGAGGTGAGGCTACATTGGATTTGGTGCTGGGCAATGAGCCAGACCAGGTGTTAGGCTTGGAAGTTAGTGAACAGTTTGGTGATAGTGACCACAATTCGGTTACGTTCACCTTAGTGATGGATAGGGATAGGCATGAAGCTGGGGGCAGTAGTTATAGCTGGGGGAAGGGTAATTATGATGCCATCAGGAGAGAATTAGGGTGCATAGATTGGACTAGGAAACTACAGGGACTGGGAACATCTGGAATGTGGAGCTTATTCAAGGAGCAGCTGCTGCGAGGCCTTGATAAGTATGTCCCTGTCAGGCAAGGAGGAAATGGTCGAGTAAGAGAACCTTGGTGTACGAAAAAAGTTGATTTGCTGGTTAAAAGAAAAAAGGAGGCTTATGTCAGGATGAGGATTGAAGGCTCGGTTAGTGCAATGGATAGCTATAGATTAGCCAGGAGGGAGCTAAAGAGGGAATTGAGGAGAGCAAAGAGAGGACATGAGAAGACTTTGGCTGATAGGATTAGAGAGAATCCTAAAGCTTTCTTTAGATATGTTAAGAATAGAAGATTGGTTAGGGCAAGATTAGGGCCAGTCATAGACAGCAGTGGGAAGTTGTGCGTGGAGCCTGAAGAGATTGGAGAGGCACTGAATAAATATTTCTCTTCGGTATTCACGCAGGTTGATGTAAATGTAGTTATGGAGAACACTGAGGTACAGGGTAGCAAACTGGAAAGTATCGAAGTAGATAGGGAGGATGTGCTAGATATTCTCGAGGGTTTGAAGTTGGATACGTCCCCTGGGCCGGACGGGATTTACCCTAGGATTCTCTGGGAGGCAAGAGAGGTGATTGCAGAGCCTCTGGCTCTGATCTTCAGGTCGTTGTTCGTTACGGGTGTGGTTCCGGAGGACTGGGGGATAGCGAATGTGGTCCCGTTGTTCAAGAAGGGGAAGAGAGACCTTCCAGGGAATTATAGGCCAGTGAGTCTTACTTCTGTTGTGGGCAAAGTATTGGAGAGAATTATTAGGGATAGGATTTATAGTTATTTAGAGAGGAATGCATTGATTGGGGATAGTCAGCATGGTTTTGTGAAGGGTAGGTCGTGCCTTACTAACCTCATTGAGTTTTTTGAAAAAGTGACTAAGAGGTGGATGGGGGTAAGGCGGTTGATGTGGTATATATGGACTTTAGTAAGGCGTTTGATAAGGTGGCCCATGGAAGACTTCTGCAGAAAATGCAGATGTAGGGGGTAGAGGGTGATTTAGCTAATTGGGTTAGGAATTGGCTAGCAGATAGAAGACAGAGGGTGGTTGTTGATGGGAGATATTCATCTTGGAGTTCGGTGACAAGTGGTGTACCTCAGGGGTCTGTTTTGGGGCCCCTGCTGTTTGTAATTTTTTATAAATGATCTGGATGAGGGTATTGAAGGATGGATTAGTAAATTTGCAGATGACACTAAAGTCGGTGGAGTGGTAGATAGTGAAGAGGGTGTTATAGTTTGCAGAGGGACTTGGACAAGTTGCAGAGCTGGGCCGAGAGGTGGCAAATGGAGTTTAATGTGGAAAAGTGTGAGGTAATGCACTATGGCAGAAATAATAAATGTGTATAGTATAGGGCTAATGGTAGGATTCTTAGTAGTCTTGATGAACAGAGGGATCTTGGTGTGTATGTGCATAGATCCCTGAAAGTAGGCAGTCAAGTCGAGAAGGTTGTTAAGAAGGCCTATGGAGTCTTAGCTTTTATTGGTAGGGGGATTGAATTTCGGAGCCGCAACGTCATGTTGCAACTGTACAAAACTCTAGTGCGGCCGCACTTGGAGTATTGTGTGCAGTTCTGGTCCCCGCATTTATAAGAAAGATGTGGAGGCATTGGAGAGGGTACAGAGGAGGTTTACCAGGATGTTGCCTGGTATGGAGGGCAGGTCTTATTAAGAGAGGCTGAGGGATTTGAGGTTGTTTTCGTTAGAAAGGAGGCGGCTAAGAGGGGACCTAATCGAAACATATAAGATGATTAGAGGTTTAGATAGGGTGGACAGTGATAGCCTTTTTCCTAGGATGGAGAAAGCTAGCACGAGGGGACACAGCTTTTAATTAAGGGGTGATAGTTATAGGACGGATATCAGAGGCAGGTTCTTTACCCAAAGGGTGGTTCGGGAGTGGAATGCCCTGCCTGCAGCAGTTGTAGATGCGCCAAGTTTGGTGGCGTTTAAGAGGTTAGTTGATAATTATATGGAAGAGAAGGGAATGGTTTAGTATGGAGGGGCATTGCTTTTTATATTGGTCGGCGCAACATCGAAGGCCGAAGGGCCTGTTCTGTGCTGTAATGTTCTATGTTCTATGTCTTGTCACTCTGAAAAGGACCATTTATTCTAACTCTCTGTTTTCTATGTGACACAGTAAGAAGTCTCATAACACCAAACTTCTTACTGAGTTTACCCCGGTCCAATGTCAGCATCTCTACTTCTATGTGACAGCCAGTTTCAATCCATGCTAACACACTTTCTCCAATTCCGTGGTCTTTTACTTTCTGTACCAGATTCTTATACAACACCTTATTAAATACAGGTTCCCCTCTATCTATTCTCGAAGAACAAAGAACAAAACAGCACGGGAAACTGGCCCTTTGGCCCAACGAGCCCGCGCCGCCACCCCGATATTCCCACCTCTACCCGTGATCCCTGTCTATGTTTATAGATCTATAGATTAAAAACCAAATTTGAGACAATTTAGGGAGAATTTGTTTTGCCAATCTGCCTAAGAGCACATCTTTGGGATGTGGGAGGAAACCGGAGCTCCCGGAGAAAACCCATACAAGCACAGGGAGAATGTGCAAACTCCCACAGACACAGGCCCAAATCCATGTATCTGCACAGCACAGCGATAGTCACTGAGCTGTTGCGTTGCCCATCCAGGCCAAGCGTACACTAATGACGTGAAGCAGTAGGATACTCTCAAAAAAAATCCAAGAGCAGCCCTCTCACGACCCATCACATGTATGTCCCTTGTTAGACAACAAGGTGGACCAAAGCACCTGTAGGATAAAAACAAGTACATCAACATCATCATCTATTTACACACTTCCCAGGGACTCCCAAGGCTCATGATCCCTATTTTAAATCAGTTTTCTATACCCCTCCATTCCCATTCTGTTCATGTGCCCATCTAAGTATTTCTTAAATAACTCCAGAGTACCTGCCTCCACCACTTTACTTGGCAGCGCATTCCATACCCCCACCACCCTCTGTGTGAAAAAACTCCCTCTAGCATCCAAATTATACCTTACCCCCCTCACCCTAAGCCCGTGACCCCTCGTGCTATTAGAGTCCATCCTAGGAAAAAGCTTAACCCTGTTTACTCTATCTATACCCCTCATAATCTTGTACACCTCTATTAGATCTCCTCTAAGTCTACGTCTTTCTAAGGAAAACAGTCCCAATTTGCCTAACCTGTCCTCGTAACTCAGACCTTCCATACCAGGCAGCATCCTGGTAAACCTCCTCTGCACTCTCTCCAGTCTCTCCACGTCCTTCCGGTAGTAAGGCGTCCAGAACTGGACGCAGTATTAAGAATTTGAGTAAATTACCTATCATGAAACCATGTTGATGTGTTTTGATTATATTCAGCTTTCCCAAATGATAAGCTATTTCCTCTTCTGTTATTGACTCCAGCATCTTGACAATAATAAATGTTGAACTAATTGACCTATAGGTTCCTGCCATCTCCCCTTTTTGAACAACATTGGCTATTTTGCAATCTAATGGTACCTTCCCCTAATTTAATGAGTTACAAAAAAATTCAACAATGGATCCACTATTTCTGCATTATAACCCTAGTGTGCAGTTCATCAGGACCTGGCAACTTGTCTGCCTTTAACTCCTTAAGTTTCTCTAATACTTTATCTCTTATGATTGAAAGTTTTGTAAGTTCGACCATGATATTTCAAATCTGCAAATCTGAAATTTCAGGAATATTTTCAATAACTTCCATTGTGTAGACTAATACAAAAAATTTATTTAGCATATCTGCCATTTGTTGTTTGCTGTTATCAGTTCACCTGCCTCATTCTGTAGAGATCCCACATTTACCTTAGCAGCCTGCTTCCTACTTATTTATCCATAGAAACTCAATTTTACTGAAAAAATTCTAAGTGCCGAACCAGTATGAAAATGGGAGAGAATCATGCCCAATTTTCTCTCAAAAATTCATTTTCTCCTTCCTTATGAGCTTTTTGGTCTTTTGTTGCAGGATCCTAAAATTTTCTCCATCCCTCTCTGGTTACCACTGTCCTTCATCATTTATTTCATTTTTCAATTTTTTGACAGTGTTTTAGCAAAATTCAGATAGCTCAAATGCCAGCATGAAATCCTAAGAGAAAGTAAATGTGGAGGCAGACAATCCCAGGCCACCAGTGATCAGTGTCAAAGCTTCCAAAGGGTCATCTTTCTCTCGTTACAGATGCTGCCAGACCTGCTGAGATTTTCCAGCATTTTCTCTTTTCTGTCACACTGATTTGTCTTAGGAACATGCTTCTATTCCACTTTCTCCTTCAATATTGTGATGCACATATGTCTGTCTTAAAATGAAGAATTCAGGACCTCTTCCTGTCACACAATTAACTGAAAAATCACAACATTTGGCTTTGTAAGAAAGATTAGTGTTTTAGTGAGTATTGTTTGACCTGTTTTAATATGCAGTCAGATTGGGCTAAAGTTGAATTTTGTTAAAACATTGGGCTGAAATTTGTCTTCAAATGTAATGTGGAAGAATGACAGTGGCTGGGATTCTCTGACCTTGTTCATCCCACCGCTGCTGCCAGTGAGAACGGAGAATTTGGCGCTGAGCCAAAACTCCATTCACTGCAGCAAGACCAGTGAATCTCAGTTGTGGATGAGACCAGATAACTTCAGACAGTAAATCAGCAGTGTTATTTACACCATGCTCAATTTCTTTTCATTGAATAGAAGTTGCTAAAGTATTACCACATTGGCAAGAAGAAAACGAAGAATGAGGGTACTTTCAGGGTTGTAACATCTATAAAGCAGACAATAAAATTCTTTAAAGAGCAAAGTTTGGAATGCCTTTTAGGAGAACAAGACTCAAAGTTCTTAGAAGCTTAATACACTGATTTTTATTATTTTTGTCAATTTTTTTATTCTGCTCTTCTGAAGTACCTTTGAATGTTATTTCTACATTTGAGGTACTATATAAATACAAGTTGTTGTTAATATTGAGAATTGGGTCAAAAGATTTAATCTATCATTGCAAATGAAGAAAAAATAAATGAGGAAATTCGTAAAAAGAAATGATTTTTGGATATCAAAGCGTGACCAAGTAACCTGCAGAGATTTATATTTTAATACACAAAGATCGTCAACAAGCAAAACTGACTTTTGGCCAAAGCATTTTTTTAAGCCTGCTAAGAGTTCCTGTGGCCAAGTTGGCCTCAGACTTATCAAAAGACACCATGTGTTAAACCATGACACAGCTTAATCAAAGCTGAATTCAAAATGTCTGACTGTTGTAAGAAGAAGATATAAGAGTTTGGAATAGGGTTATATCTCCTTGAATCTCTGTTGCTTTTCAAAACCTTTGCCAGGTTGAATAGAAAAGGCCAAATTTTAACTCGACTGCGGAGGCAGAACAAGAGACAAACAAACATAATTTCCCACTACTGGTTGGCATGTGAATCTTTCAGCATGGTCCCACCTCTGGGTAACTTCCATGGAGGTAACACTAATAAGTGGGGGGAATGGGGTTGATGCACAGAATTTCCCTTCATGACAATAGCCTAGTAACTGGGCCATTTTTGAATTTATATTTATAGAGATCTTCAGGGAGCACCTCCATCTAGGAGGGCCTATACTGTTCTCAATGTGCATCAGCAACATCCATCTCTCCTGCATTTGCCTGCTGTGCACAACTGTGAATCCTCTGTGCTGCCCAGTTTTTTGATAGTGAACACCGAGTTAACCTCTCAGTTGACTATCTTCTTGAACATCATGACATTAGCTGACACCATGGGGCCAGAATGCACTTTTGGCCCAAACAGTGGGAAAAATGCCACTTGTGGTAAGATTCCTGCCAAAGGCAGTAGACGCTGTCCACCCACTGCTGGCATCCGGAGGCTCAAACTATTTTTGGTTCAGGCCTCATTTGTTGTCAGTAAGTTGTGGCCAACTTGTGGCTCTGCATAAGTTGAGACTCCCATGGACAGCAGGTCAGGTATTATTTGCCAAACTGATCCTGAGGTTAGGAGGGGAGATGGGCAGCCTTTGAGTGAGTTGGAAGCAAGACAGGGATTTTTGTGGACGAGAAAAAAATGCTTGTACAGTGCTCCTGGCCTCAACAAAAAAAAATTAAAAATTTCCCAAACTGCTTTTCAAATGGTCTCAAGCTATCTGCACAAATGGACAAAAGAATTGCAATAGAAATCCTTTAATTGGCAAAGAAGCTCACTCCTGAAACTACAGCAATCTGTTTCAGAATGTGTGACAAGGTCTGATTTCAATGCAATGATGATGCCAGGAGATGGAAAAGTTTGTGGAATGTTATTTTCAAAAGCCTAGAGAAGCAAGAGGGGAAAGCCCAGAGGAGCATAGCAGTATCAATTAAAATAAAAAGATAAAAGATCATAACAGAGATGGAAATTAGAGGTGAGAGAAGATTGCTTATTAGGTAAGATGCTTTATTTTGTGCGGGTATGTGAAATGCCATCGTAAGAGAACTATAGGAATACAAGTTATTTGATAGGTGGTGAGAAACAGTCAGTGAAGAATAGAAATTAGTTCTTAGAATATAATTGATACTTGAAATAGATTCTCCACTTGGTTATGCTGTTTTCCCAAACCAGCATGAGGTCAAGAAACTTCAAGTGTAAATTATGTTCAGCCCAAGTTTTGCACTGATTTAAAAAAATATATCATTTTGGAAGTGACCTCACATACAAAATTGGCTGTTCACCCAGGTTGAGTTAATCATCAGAGCAAATGTTCCCTAATTATGCTTGTTTGCAACTCTTAGAGGGGATTCTTCAAATTAATGCTTACTTTAAAAGCACATTTTAAAATTTCTAATCATTAAACATATTTATTTCACCATGAAAGTGACTTACAGTACATCAATAAAAGTGGTAAATTTGTCTGAATACTTTATTTAAGATATATTTTTAAAGTGGTAGTCTAGATACTTTGTTAAACCTATTTCCAATTACATTAATAAAACAGTATCAGAATACTCTTAAATATATTGAATATTTTAATGCAAGAAACTGTTCCAAAGCACTGTCCTCTGCGCTAATTCATGAAAGATTTTACGTTTGTGATTATGTAAATCAGTTTGAGCTGTTACTTAAACACTGGCACAAATAGCTGGATTTCTGGATTGTTTCCAAAGTGGAAACACTTGATCAACAACAGTCAAAATGATTGTGGATTTGGCAGATCGCTAGATGAAGGAAAACTCTTGTTCAGTGGATTGCACTTGATATGTACCAAAGGAGTTTTGAAAAATGATGTTATGTATCCATCAATTAATTGACTGTTCCATTGTAAAACCACTAAAGCAAGAAATGTACACATTTAAAATCTTGTTTTTTGTCACAATCAAAGTAAAGTTACAGAACCATATATCTCTAATCATTGTATTCAATTTGTTTTAAATATAGACGCACCTTGAAAACCCAACAATCATGCCACCATCTTCTCTATCTTTGGATGGCTTAAATGATGCTCTCTCAGTCTTTGATACAATAGAAGAATTGATCAAGTACTTGGAACCAGAGAGTTGGCAACTAGATTTGGAAGACTTGTACAAACCAACATGGCAGATGCTCGGAAAGGCTTTTGTTCATGGTAGAAAATCCAGAGGCAAGTGTTCTCTTTTATTTTCCAGCGTGCCAATCATTACTTATTATTATTATATGTGAAACTGCTTTGGCAAGAATTTTTCCAAAGGATATTATTCCCCATTTTGATCTAAGTAAAACCTCTATGAGATGAACTAATCATATTTCACATTTTTAAAACTAAGTGAATATTTTACATTGTAGCAAGGTTCTTCGAATTGGTTGAATAGTGTTGGGATTTTCCATCCTATTTTCAATGGGCAGGAAAATAGGATGCCCATCCTATCCGAGGGAATCCCAGCACAAAACAACTGCTAGCTAGGACCTTCACTATGCCCATCTACATAGATTTCAATAGGTAATGAATACTACTGCACTGTTGAACTACCTAAGACTATGAATACCTTAATAAGACTTACCAAACTATGTCCAACAGCTACTGTTGAAGCATCACATCTCTAATGAATGGCATGTTGCAGTCCAGATTGTAGCAGTAATGCATTTGTCCATTTAACAGTATGTTATGCTGCTGATAATAATAAGTAGTTTTTTGTTTTGGCTGTCTACCAAGCAAGATCCATATTTGTGAACTCCCTGATAAGTTAGTGGTTAGCCAGCTTATGAAGATGAGATGGGCATGATCGGTGGGTGGATGGGGGTGGGGTTGTGATGGCAGAGGGAAGGTGATGAAAAGGGGGGGATAAGCAATGTCTTTTTGACATTGATGTAACTGCAGGTGATGGAAGTTTAGGACCATCTCAACCCTAAATGGCGAAGTCAATAATCAAGTAGCTACATCACGTGTGGAAAATAATCAGTTGGAATGAACACCACTGAGATTCAAAGGCCACTGAGTAATTGCAGTTTTTTTCTATTCCTTGTTTTGATGAATGTTTATGTTTTTATGTTATAACCTTGACCTTGTATTTTGAATTGAAGATTATCTCTCATTTCTTAAAAAGCAAAAAATCTAATAACCCTGCATAGTAACTAACCTACTCGTTAGCTCATAAAGTCTTTTATTGCACCAACTGCGGAAGAGGAAAATGGGATGGAATCAGAAATGCAAGAAATGAAATGGGCATGGTTAAGGACCCTGTCAACCGAATTCAGGAAGAGAGGAATATCTAGTTGAAGGGAAAGGAAAACAGATCATAAGTGCTGATGCAGAATGTTGTATCATCCAAACAGATGGGAATAGAGAATGGAATTGAGGATGGGGTGTGAAAAAAGTCTGGACACGGAAGCTTTAGAAGGAAGTGTACTTACTAAGAGTCAATATTGGCTAGTAATATTTTCCCATAATAAGATGAGTAGTTGAGGAAGGGAAGAGTTGCAGATGGATTGTGGTTAGCACTGCTATCTCACAGTGCCGGGACCCAGGTTTGAGTCTGGCTTTGGGTGACTGTAGAGTTTGCATATTCACCTTGTGTCTGTGTGGTTTCCTCCGGGCGCTCCAGTTCCCTCCCGCGCTCCGAAGATGCATAGGTTAGATGGATTGGCCATGTAAATTTCCCCTAGTGCCCCAAGGTGTGTAGGTCAGATAGACTAGCCATAGTAAATGCATGGGATTACAGGGATAGAGTGGGGGAATGTTGGTGGGCCTGGATAAAATGCTATTTCAGAATGTCAGTGTACATTTAGAACATAGAACATTACAGCACAGAACAGGCCCTTCGGCCTTCGATGTTGTGCCGACCAAAATAAAAAGCAATGCCCCTCCAAACTAAACCATTCCCTTCTCTTCCATATACTTATCAACTAACCTCTTACACGCCACCAAACTTGGCGCATCTACAACAGCTGCAGGCAGGGCATTCCACTCCCTAATCACTCTTTGAGTAAAGAACCTACCTCTGATATCCGTCCTATAACTCATACCCCTTAATTTAAAGATGTGTCCCCTCGTGCTAGCATTTAAAGCTGTGTCCCCTCGTGCTAGCATTTGATAGCTGAATGCACGCCCCCACCCCACATACTGTAGGAATTTGACGAGAAAGTGAGGAAAACGTAGAAGTTGAAAGCAAAATTTTGGATTTTTCAGTGCTGACTGATGAAAAGAATTGGCATTGATACATAGAACGTAGAACATTACAGCACAGAACAGGCCCTTCGGCCTTCAATGTTGCGCCGACCAATATAAAAAGCAATGCCCCTCCAAACTAAACCATTCCCTTCGCTTCCATATACTTATCAACTAACCTCTTAAACGCCACCAAACTTGGCGCATCTACAACCGCTGCAGGCAGGGCATTCCACTCCCGAACCACCCTTTGGGTAAAGAACCTACCTCTGATATCCGTCCTATAACTATCACCCATTAATTTAAAGCTGTGTCCCCTCGTGCTAGCTTTCTCCATCCTAGGAAAAAGGCTATCACTGTCCGCCCTATCTAAACCTCTAATCATCTTATATGCTTCAATAAGATCCCCTCTTAGCCGCCTCCTTTCTAATGAAAACAACCTCAAATCCTTCAACCTCTCTTCATAGGACCTGCCCTCCATACCAGGCAACATCCTGGTAAACCGCCTCTGTACCCTCTCCAATGCCTCCACATCTTTCTTATAACGTGGGGACCAGAACTGCACACAATACTCCAAGTGCGGCCGCACTAGAGTTTTGTACAGTTGCAACATGACGTTGCGGCTCCGAAATTCAATCCCTCTACCAATAAAAGCCAAGACTCCATATGCCTTCTTAACAACCTCCTCGACCTGACTGCCTACTTTCAGGGATCTATGCACATACACACCAAGATCCCTCTGTTCATCTAGACTACTACGAATCCTACCATTTGCCCTATACTCTACACATTTATTATTTCTGCCATAGTGCATTACCTCACACTTTTCCACATTAAACTCCATTTGCCACCTCTCGGCCCAGCTCTGCAACTTGTCCAAGTCTCTCTGCAAACTATAACACCCCTCTTCACTATCTACCACTCCACCGACTTTAGGGTCATCTGCAAATTTACTAATCCATCCTTCAATACCCTCATCCAGATCATTTATAAAAATTACAAACAGCAGGGGCCCCAAAACAGACCCCTGAGGTACACCACTTGTCACCGATCATCAATGTATTGTAAAAGAGATAAGGAAGGGGGTCTGAGTAGGACTGCAACAAAGAATGTTCCACATACCCCAGAAGAAGCAGCCATAACTAGAATCCATATGGGTTCCCATAGCAACACCTTTTACTTGGAAGAACTGAGTGGAGATAAAGCAGATGTTCACAATAATGCAGAATTAAAACAGTGTCTTAATGAAATCTTGAATGAAAGGAATCCTTATGAAAGGACTCAGAACTAGAAGTAGGTAAAGATTGAATACTGTATTTGAACTAACAATCTTGATGACTTCCCAAATAAATATTTGCACATCTGTGAGTGCAGCAGCCTAGTGGTTATGTTACTAAACTTTAATCCATTGGCCAAGAGAACATCTGTAGAAATCTTGTCATGGCGGTCAGAGATTTTGAATTTGGTATTTAAAATTTTAGAACTATAATTGATAAAAAGTAACCATTTTCATAAAAATGATCTTAAGATAATGAATATTAATATCTTTTTGATAATGAAACTTGCTGATCTTACCCTGCTGGTCTTAAATGTGATTCCATTTGTGCATGAACATAGTTAATACTTGGTGAGCCAGATACTTGAACCAGAAGCGCTATTTTAAAAAAAAGTCTGCAAAATTTTTCTCAGGATAACAGAAGATGTATGAAATAAATGCCAGCATTGCTGGTGACACACACCAGCTAAGGATGAATTAAAATGGAGATACCAGTTTCCCTCACTTTCTAATGGTCCATCTGTTTTCCTTTTCTTCCTTTCCCCAACTTGACTAATTGTCTTCATTTCTGGGTTAATATTGCCCAAAAGCAAAATAGGGGCAAATTCATGGTAGAAAATTGGAAAAAGCAAGGAAAAAGTATAAGTGCCCTTTCAAAGAGCTGGTGCAGACATGACGGGCTGAATGCCCTCTCTCTGTGCCGTACAGTTCTGTGATTCCATGTTAATATTAATGATATATTAAAAAAAACACAATCATGGTTTGTGATACCATTGCTCAGTAATCTAAACTGGTTAAATGCTGATCTTGTTACTTTTTAGCCAATAAATGATGTAATTATTCAGTTCCATTCCACATACAAACAATGGAAATGCATTGCAGATTTATTTAAAATGAAAAGTATTAATCAAGGATACTTTTGAGATGGCATTATAGTTGTTCAGCAGCTGGTTCAAATTTTATCAGGGCCTGTTTGTATCACACAGATCCAATTTGCATTCATTAATGTAGCTTTCACCAGATTTTAACTTCATCAGTTACAAAATCAACAGCATTAAATTGCAGATTCTTGAGAGCAGAATGTGAACTAGAGCTTCTCTTTAACCATTTGCCCATTCCATTGCTGCTGATCAGGAAGAGTTACAGGACAGACCTATTATGATTTATAATATATATAAATTTACGCTTCTATATTTTTGTTCCTAGGCACTGTAACATATAATGACATACAATACACTGCCAGACGATGGAATAAGTAAAATTGGGATTTACTTCCCTGGATGATTCAGGAGGACTTTGGAATTTCTATCTGTCATTGAAATTCTACTTTTATTTTGAGAGAGTGCCTGTAATGGTTAAAGAAGTTATCTATCAGTTTTGCCATAATTGTGGGTAAAATGACTGACTGCCTCCATGGAACGGGCAGCCAATCTACATGTACTGTCGCAAACTGGGAAACTTCCTGAGCAGCTAACTCCTCTCTGTTTTACTGGCTGCCCATTTTCAAATCTGCCCCCCCACCCCGCCCACCAAGGGCCAGTAAAATTCGGGCCAGAAATGCTTTGATCCAGATACCACCCCATTCAAATGTTACATTACAAAAGATGTATTCTATCAAGATGAAGTACGACTTCAAATTAGTATTGAGTTTAAGACATGAGGCTGTCCATGGTGAGAATATCCAATTTTCTATCCACCTTATTTTGGAAAAATGATACAGTAATTCCTCACTTTTGATTTGGTCAGTATTCATTATAATGTTGCAGACATCATAGGAAACACTTATCCTTTTAACAATGTGATATTTACTATTACTTTGCATTTATGCTGATTTGTTCTAATTTTCTAGTAGGCTTTGTAACAATGAAAGCAAATAGTTACCAGTTTTGGTTGGAATGAATCAATGGACTCAGCCCCATTCACGTGGAAGTTTAGTTACAAGTTTTACTGGAGGTGTCTACTAAAATTTTAATATGTTGGAAATTGGCACACTGGATATGTAATGTAGCTCTGTCACTCATACTCAAAGTAGGAATTTCCCAGGCCTGCAGACCCTTGCACAGACAATCCCCGGCTGTATCCTGCTGATGTAACTTTGTGTCTGGAGGACCGCGTGTAGGTGTGGCTTAAGAACTCCATAAATATGGGATTAGTTTTCCAGCTTATCTACTTTGTCTGAGGGAAGAGAGCAACAGAGAGAACCTTCTATTATATCAGTGGGGAGCGAAGGGATTGCAGGGGCCCATCATGCTGTCAATCAAAGTCACAACTTTAGTAGAACACCTGTTCATTATGCAGCACCAGAGACTGCCATAGATGTGACAGACTATGCCCCTGGCCATGTGAATGAAATGAAATGACACCTGGCTGCTAAGCTGTGGCAGGGAACCATTTTCTCACAATGGTGAGAAATATTTAAGATTCTGCACAACAATGCTACGTTTGTTCACCCCTGCGCCACTGGATTTCCCGTGATGCTGCCATTTAACACCAACATCTGTGGACCAGCAGACTGTAGGAGTAACTGCTTAAAACTTCTAAAAATGTGTTCTATCTTTAAAAGTCAAGTAAATGGTTGGTGCCTCAGTCTGTTTGGCAGATTTTATAACTTCTAATAAAACTACAAAAGATAGTTACATAAACTCCTGTTGTGACAGCCTGGAAATCCATTGGAGGTAGCCGTATGCTCAGAGGTAGAATATGGAGTGCTGATTCCATGCCATAGGATACCATGCTTGCTGGAAGTTGCATCCTCCATATGGCCTCCATATGAGCCACGGTCCAGACACTTCCTCATGGGCCATCCACTACCTCATAAAATTACTTGTTCAATGCAAACTTATTGCTGGCCCCTCATATGGTCAGTTTACCTGAAGCTAACTCCTATAGAACATAGAAACAGAACAGCACAAACAGACCCTTCGGTCCACAAGTTGTGCCAATCATAGCCATAGCTATTAGACCATAGAACTATTTCTAATTCCCAATCCCATTTAATCCCATGTACTCATCTAGAAGTTTTTTAGAAGACCCTAGCGAGTTCACCTCCACCACCACCAATGGCAGCTGATTCCACTCGCTCACCACCTTCTGAGTGAAAAACTTACCCCTAACATCTCCTCTGTACTTATTCCCCAGCACCTTAAACCTGTGTTCTCTCGTAGCGACCATTTCAGCTCTGGGAAATAGCCTCCGAGAATCCACCCCATCTATTCCTCTCAACATCTTATAAACCTCTATTAGGTCACTTTTCAACTTCTGTCTGTCCAGGGAGAACAGACCTAGCTCCCTCAACCTGTCTTCATAAGGCATGCCTCCCAATCCAGGCAACATCCTTGTAAATTTCCTCTGCACCCTCTCAATAGCTTCCACATCCTTCCTGTAGTGAGGCGACCAGAACTGCACACAGTACTCCAAGTGGGGTCTGACTAGAGTCTTATAAAGCTGCAGCATTACCTCCCGACTCCTAAACTCAATCCCTTGATTAATGAAGGCCAGTACACTATACGCCACCTTGACCACATCCTCCACCTGTGAAGCCGATTTAAGAGTCCTATGGACCCGGACCCCAAGATCCTTCTGCTCCTCAACACCGCTAAGACTCCTACCCTTGATATTGTACTCCTTCATCCCATTGGACCACTGCACATTTATTTGCATTGCATTCTCCACTCATTCTTGCATCCTATCTATGTCATGCTGCAACTTCTGACATCCCTCCAGACTATCCACAACACCACCAACCTTCGTATCGTCGGCGAACTTACTAGCCCATCCTTCCACTCCCTCATCAGAGTGGAAATGACAAACAGCAACAGTCCTTGTTGTCCTTGTCATCACAACTTGCTCCTGCTCACTATGACTGTAAAACAGACTTAAAATGGCTGCATTTTTCCCATCTTTCTTATTAGATATCTGTGGAATATTTTCTTCCAGTTTAGGGAAATAAATCACTAGTAACTCCGAGAAAATTTTGGAGAAGTTGCAGACAACCTTGCAAGTCATTTGTTTGGTTGCAAACAAGTCTGCTAAAAGTGAACAAGAGCTCTGATTTATTGATGCAATCACACTTTTTAAAAAGAGCACTAGAGACCTGTTCCTTATGCCATAGAATGGGCATCCATTATGGAACATATAGGGGATGATTTTCCCCCAAAATATCTAAAGTGCCCACTGGGTGGCAAAATGGGAGATTTTCCCTTCCGTTTTTGAGCATATTTGGTGGAATGGATTTGCAGCAATCTGTGCTTCACAGAGAGAGGAGAATTCATGCTGGTCAGTCAGAGTGGGGCCTAATCCTGCCTGAGAGGCTGCCAATCTGTCAGTGAGGAAATTGGCCCATGCACATAGGATCCCCGATTGCCGGCCTTCCAATTGCTTCCCCCCTCCCCCTATCTCTAGCCTCCCTGACTCCTTCCGCCTGATAGCCTGCCTCCCTGACCCCCACCCCACTGGTCAGTCCCGATTGCCAGCCCAACAACCAGCCCTGAATGGTGGCCTAGTATCATTCTTGCTAGACTATTAATCCAGAAACTCAGCTGATGTTCTGTGGCCTGGGTTTGAATCCCACTATGGCAGATGGTGGAATTTGAATTCAATAAAACATTCTGGAATTCAGAACCTATTGATGACCATGAAACGATTATTAATTGTCGGAAAAACCAATCTGGTTCACTAACGTCCTTTGGGGACATTCCCTATCTGGTCTGTCCTACATGTGACTCCAGAACGGGATGATCACACCAAGTTCCCATTGATGGGGATCAACGTTAATCCCACTGGTGGGAATGTCCCCTGGTAGGGGAGAAACGTTAGCAAGCCCCGACATACTGTCCTGGGCTCCATATTGATATGAAAATAAAGATTTTCATATTGTGATCAGCCTTATGTTTGATTTCCAGTACAACACTGATGCTTAAAAGAAGTAGTTAGGGAAGTCGTAATCAGCTGGATGCCAGTTGCAATGCTCGCTACAGACCCCCCCTCATCCCCATCCATCCTCACCAATATTTCCTGGCCCTCTGCGCTACTTGAGTAGTCATGATGTGGAGGTGCTGGTGTTAGACTGGGGTAAACATAGTCAGAAGTCTCACAACACCAGGTTAAAGTCCAGCCAATTTATTTGATAGTAAACTCACAAGCTTTCGGAGTTTTGCCCCTTCGTCAGGCGAATGGAGAGTTCTGGCCTCAGACAGAATATATAACAGCACAGACAGTTTACAGATTACGATTTGAATGCGAGTCTTTACAACTAACCTGCTCTTCAAATCTTAAAGATGTCAACAATGTGAGTGAAAAGAGTATTAGGCATAGGTTAAAAAGATGTGTATTGTCTTCAGACAGTACAGTAAGTGAGGTTTTGCAAACCCAGGCAAGTCATTGGGGTTACAGATAGTGTAACATGAACCCAAGATCCCTGTTGAGACGTGTGTGGAACTTGGCTATCAGTCCCTGCTCAGTGGCTCTGCGCTGTCGTGTGTCGTGAAGACAACCTTGGATGACACTTACACGAAGGTCGGAATGCCCGTGACCACTGAAGTGTTCGGCAACAGGAAGAGAACAATCTTGCCTGGGGATTGTCGAGTGATGTTCATGCATCGGTTGTCGTAGCGTCTGCATGGTCTCCTCAATGTACTATGCTTCGGCACATCCTTTCTAGCAGCATATTAGGTAGACAACGTTGGCTGAGTTGCAAGAGTATGTACCATGTACCTGGTGGATGGTATTCTCACGTGTGATGATGGCATCCATGTCGATGATCCAGCACGTCTTGTAGAGGTTACTGTGACAGAGTTATGTGGTGCTGTAGTCACTGTTCTCCTGAAGACTGGGTAGTTTGCTGCGGTAAGAAGTCTGACAACACCAGGTTTAAGTTTATGGACTTAAACCTGGTGTTGTCAGACTTCTTGTTGTGTTTATCCCAGTCCAACACCGGCATCACCATATCATGACTAGATTGCTGCGAATAATGGTCTGTTTGAGGTTGTGCAATTGTTTGAAGGCAAGAAGTGGGGGTGTGGGAATGGCCCTGATCAGATGTTCGTCTTTATCAATGATGTGTTGAAGACTCCGGAGAAGATGTTGTAGCTTCTTCACTAAGGAGAAGTACTGGATGATGAAGGATACACTGTCTGCCATGTCCCGTGTTTGTCTTCTGAGGAGTTTGGTACAGTTTTTCGCTGTGGCTTGTCAGTATGGTAGTCAGTAATCTGTAAACTGTGTGTGCTGTTATATGCTCTGTCTGAGGCCAGAACACTCCATTCTCCAAACGAAGAGGCAAACCCCGAAAGCTTGTGAGTTTATTATCAAATAAATTGGTTGGACTTTAACTTGGAGTTGTGAGACTTCTTACTCTAGTTGAGTAATGCAGTGGATCAGGAAAATCATGCCCATAAACTTGGCCCAGAAATCATAGAATCCTTACAATGCAGAAGGAGGCCATCTGACCTACATCAGCAACAATCACACAGAGGCCCTATCCCCATAACCTCACCTATTTATTTTTCTAGTCCCCCTGACACTAAGGGGCAGTTTAGCATGGCCAACCCACCTAACCTACACATCTTTGAAGTGCAGGAGGAAAATGGAAAACCCAGAGGAAACCCAGCAGACATGGGGAGAATGTGCAAACTCCGCACAGTCTTCCAAGGCAGGAATTGAACTCAGATCCCTCTCACTCAGAGACAGCAGTGCTAAGGGGAGGAGATTGGAAATTTGATGCTTGTCATTGTGTATTTTGTGGCTTGAAATCCATTGCTAGTTAACATTTCCTGGAAGTTACCACATACTTCAAAACTTCAGTACAATATGCTTACTGCAACAGAGCTGTGCCAAATATTTGATTGTAGGCTGTAGAAACAAATCCATCATATCTCAGGATACTGCTGATGCTCAAAGTGTGAAACAGAAATATAATATGCTGGAACTATAAAACCTGTTCAGGCAGCACCTACGGAGAGAAAAATAATTAATGTTTGAGTTCAATGACCTTTCACCTGACACATTAGCTTTGTTTATCTCACCAGAGATGCTGTCTGAACTGCTGAATAGTTTTGGCATTTCTACTTTATATCTCTCATATCTTATCTGTGGCTTGTGATCCCATCTATTCTGGAAATGCAGCCTTGATGATTTTTTTCTTTTTTTAATAATGTATTGACTTGTTGAAATAAAAATATCCATAGGTGTAAAAAAACAATTCCATGGAATGTGTTCTAAATGTAACCCAAAGCTGATTAATGCCAGAAAGCAATCTCGTCCAGGAATAAGACGTGAATTCAAAGGAAGCATGTAGAGAGGCCAGCACACACTGTGTGTGCTAAAAGCAATCAGATAAAACATAGCAAGAATTATAAAAGGGAATCAAAACGTTTGATGGCTTTATGCCCAACCATGTCCTTAAAGAATCTTTCGACTAGCAATAGAGAAGAATCTTGGTTTGATGCAGGAGTGAAAAATGAAGAAATCTATTATTATTGAAACTATTAATTGAGGTCAACAAGAAATGAAGATGTACGGATTAACAGCAAAGACTCAGACAAAACTGTTCCTGATTATAGGAGAAAATATAATCAGGAACAGTTTTGTCTGAGCCTTTGCTGTTAAAAAATTGGTAAAAAGGCAAAATTAAAAGTTGTTCATTTGAATGCTCACAACGCTTGTAAGAAGATTAATGAATTGATAGCACAAATTGAAATAAGTTAGTATAATATAACAGCCAGTGCAGAGATGTTTCAGATCTTAATTTTCAGATTTGACATTATGTCAAGACAGGAAAAAAGGAAAAGGTTGATAAAATATGAGATCAGAAGTAGTGAGAAATGATCTTAGGGTTTGGAGGATCAGGATATAGAATCAGTTTGCGTGGAAATGAGAAATAGCAAAAGAATGAAGTCACTGCAGACAACAGTTTACAGACTCGCTAAACAATATGACTAAATATAAATCAAGAAATAATGGGATGAGTAAGCAAAATTTTGCATTAATTCTGGACAATCTACATATACCTTAGATTAATCAAATTGGCAAAGGTAACAAAGAATGAGTTCATAGAATGTTTTTAGAGCAATTTCTTGGAACCAACCAGGAAGCAGGCTATCTTGCATTTGATAATATATAATGAAGCAGGATTAATTGATAACTTCATAGCGAAGAATTCTCAGACAAGAGTCATCATAGCATTACAGAATTTTAAGTTTAGTGTGAGGTTGAGAAATGTTATCCTTAAACTTGTGCCTTAAAAGCAAATAAAGGCAATTGTAAAAGGAAAACGAAATGGCTAAAGTAGACTGATAAAATAGATGGTAAGATGGTAGAGACGGAGTGGCAATATTTAATCACTTGTGATGAATTGTCAATGTTCAGCAGGAGCTAAAATTCTCTTTCTGCACTGTAGGATTCTATGGTTCTTATGAAAATAGATTTTACCTGAGAATTTTAGTTTGCAGAGGGACTTGGACAAGTTGCAGAGCTGGGCCGAGAGGTGGCAAATGGAGTTTAATGTGGAAAAGTGTGAGGTAATGCACTATGGCAGAAATAATAAATGTGTAGAGTATAGGGCTAATGGTAGGATTCTTAGTAGTCTTGATGAACAGAGGGATCGTGGTGTGTATGTGCATAGATCCCTGAAAGTAGGCAGTCAAGTCGAGAAGGTTGTTAAGAAGGCATACGGAGACTTAGCTTTTATTGGTAGGGGGATTGAATTTCGGAGCCGCAACGTCATGTTGCAACTGTACAAAACTCTAGTGCGCCGCACTTGGAGTATTGTGTGCAGTTCTGGTCCCCACATTATAAGAAAGATGTGGAGGCATTGGAGAGGGTACAGAGGAGGTTTACCAGGATGTTGCCGGGTATGGAGGGCAGGTCTTATGAGAAGAAGCTGAAGGATTTGAGGTTGTTTTCGTTAGAAAGAAGGCGGCTAAGAGGAGACCTTATCGAAACATATAAGATGATTAGAGGTTTAGATAGGGTGGACAGTGATAGCCTTTTTCCTATGATGGAGAAAGCTAGCACGAGGGGACACAGCTTTAAATTAAGGGGTGATAGTTATAGGACGGATATCAGAGGTAGGTTCTTTACCCAAAGGGTGGTTCGGGAGTGGAATGCCCTGCCTGCAGCAGTTTTAGATGCGCCAAGTTTGGTGGCGTTTAAGAGGTTAGTTGATAAGTATATGGAAGAGAAGGGAATGGTCTAGTTTGGAGGGGCATTGCTTTTTATATTGGTCGGCGCAACATCGAAGGCCGAAGGGCCTGTTCTGTGCTGTAATGTTCTATGTTCTATGTTCTATTTTCAACTTTACTTTTAGCAGTCATTTAATTGGGGTACCTATGTTCTGAATGGTCAATCGTTTATTGGAAATTAATGTTAAAATTGATGAATATCGGTGCATAAATGATATTCTATGCTATATAAAAAGAACAACAAAGAACAAAGAAAAATACTGCACAATAAAAGGTCCTTTGGCCCTCCAAAGAAAACCTTCTGCCCTTACTGTTTTGGGCTTATCATTGTGCAGTCAGACCACACCATTCTTGCTTTCCATCCACTTAGACAGTTGAATTGCAAATTGGGGTCCAATGACTTACATAGCACTTTGATTATCACGGAGCCAAGGACCGGAAAGAGTGAGCACAATGTATACACTGTCCAGTTGCAGTTCAAGATGGTGGTCAAAGAGCACCCCATAAGTTAAATACTTATTTCCATGGGAGCAGGAAGGATACCTTCTTCCAGCAGAGAACACAGGCCCAGCTACTCAATATGGTGATGATCCCAAGCTAATCAGTAAACCAATAGTTAATATCAACACAAGAAGTGGCAATATCATGCTTTAATTAAACCAAGATTCCAATTTTACAACTAGAACTTGTATTCAATTGCTGCACATTTTGTATTATGTGTGGCCCCTTAAAGTATCGAGTAGTATTTCTTGTGAAGTTTAAATTACATTTTTTTAAATGTGCTCTTCTACTGGGATTAATGTTCACTCAACAGCCATTTAGATCATGTTATTTTGATAAACTATCTATCAATTCCCTGTACAGTCTCACATTCTTAGACTGTAATTTAAATATAATTCAAAGCAGTACCGCACACATTGATATAGAAACCCCACAGCATGTAAGTTAAAAATATCTAGTATCTGCTATACCTTATAGTATAGGTATGTGAAAATGTTACATCATAATAAGAATTGCCAAACTGCTTAAAGCATGAGGTTATCATTGTGCCTATTAATCAGAATGGCATTCCTTATTATGTCTGTAGAATATGAATGTTCCAGTGATGAAAGCTTACAGAGGTGGGCAAGAAAGTTCAAAGGAAAGTGAGAGAGGAAGAAATCCATTATTAATTGATGCAACAAAACAACAACTGGAGGTAAGCAGGGTGGGAGGAGGCATATGTCCCAAACTATAAGATAAAGGAAATGAAAACAGACAATACAGGAATCTTACAGAAATTTGGTACTCATAAATATTCAAGGAATGCAGTGTTTCAGAGTGTGGTAGCCTGTGGCAAGGGGACTGCATAAAGGATAGCACAATTGTAGAAATGCTGGTGGATTTGATAGTCAGGGAAGTTGATATTTCTTCAACTGTTGACAGAAGTTTCATAAAATGTGTTGCCTCCCTGATGCTAAAATAAAGGAAATTATAGAATGGATACCAAACTTTCTGTGGAAGATCGGGAAACAGCCAGGTAGATTATGTTGAAACATGAAGAAGGCAGAAGTTGAAGTCATGTTGTCACAGATTTCATGAGCTAAAGATTAAGGAAAAGAATCTCAAACATAATAGCCTGTGTACTGCTCCCAGTGCCATCAGCTAGTGAGTATTGGATGGGTGGGCTGCATCTCACTGGGGCTCGGAACATGTTCACAAACAGAGTCCTATTAGTAATTTTACTGATATGACCCCTGTAGCATAGTATTGTAAAAGTAATGCCCTATTAACATGTTTTTTCATTGATGATTTGAACATTTGTACAGCTCGTTCTGCTAAACCTTTGGAGGCTAGGTGATAAGGTGCTGACCTAACATGGTAAATATCATTTGACGGCACATTTCTGAAACTCCTGTGCTGTAAATGATGTGCCATTGTCTGATACTTCGTTGGTTACGGGTGTGGTTCCGGAGGACTGGAGGATGGCGAATGTGGTCCCATTGTTTAAGAAGGGGAAGAGAGACCTTCCTGGGAATTATAGGCCAGTGAGTCTTACTGCTGTGGTGGGCAAGGTATTGGAGAGAATTATTAGGGATAGGATTTATAGTTATTTAGAGAGAAATGAATTGATTGGGGATCGTCAGCATGGTTTCGTGAAGGGTAGGTCATGCCTTACTAACCTCATTGAGTTTTTTGAGAAAGTGACCAGAGGGGTGGATGGGGGTAAGGCGGTTGATGTAGTATATATGGACTTTAGTAAGGCGTTTGATAAGGTGGCCCATGGAAGACTTCTACAGAAATGCAGATGTGTGGAATAGAGGGTGATTTAGCTAATTGGATTAGGAATTGGCTGGCAGATAGAAGACAGAGGGTGGTGGTTGATGGGAGATATTCATCGTGGAGTTCGGTGACGAATGGTGTGCCTCAGTGGTCTGTTTTGGGGCCCCTGCTGTTTGTAATTTTTATAAATGATCTGGATGAGGGTATTGAGGGATGGATCAGTAAATTTGCAGATGACACTAAAGTTGGTGGAGTGGTAGATAGTGAAGATGGGTGTTATAGTTTACAGAGTGACTTGGACAAGTTGCAGAGCTGGGCCGAGAGGTGGCAAATGGAGTTTAATGTGGAAAAGTGTGAGGTAATGCACTTTGGCAGGAACAATAAATGTGTAGAGTATAGGGCTAATGGTATGGCTCTTAATAGTGTTGAGGAACAGAAGGATCTTGGTGTATGTGTCAATAGATCCTGAAAGTAGGCAGTCAAGTGGATAAAGTTGTTAAGAAGGCATATGGAGTCTTAGCTTTTATTGGTAGGGGGATTGAATTTAGGAGCCGCAGCATCATGTTGCAACTGTACAAAACTCTAGTGCGGCCGCACTTGGAGTATTGTGTGCAGTTCTGGTCGCCACATTATAAAAAAGATGTGGAGGCATTGGAGAGGGTACAGAGGAGGTTTACCAGGATGTTGCCTGGTATGGAGGCAGGTCTTATGAAGAGAGGCTGAGGGATTTGAGGTTGTTTTCGTTAGAAAGGAGGCGGCTAAGAGGGGACCTAATCGAAACAGATAAGATGATTAGAGGTTTAGATAGGGTGGACAGGATAGCCTTTTTCCTAGGATGGAGAAAGCTAGCACGAGGGGACACAGCTTTAAATTAAGGGGTATGAGTTCTAGGACGGATATCAGAGGTAGGTTCTTTACTCAAAGAGTGATTAGGGAGTGGAATGCACTGCCTGCAGCTGTTGTAGATGCGCCAAGTTTGGTGGCGTTTAAGAGGTTAATTGATAAGTATATGGAAGAGAAGGGAATGGTTTAGTTTGGAGGGGCATTGCTTTTTATTTTGGTCGGCACAACATCGAAGGCCGAAGGGCCTCTTCTGTGCTGTATTGTTCTATGTTCTATGTTCTATGTTCTATACTAAGCCCTCTGGATGATGGGAATAGCAAACATCTGCCTCAACTTGTCACTGATGGCTGTAGCTGTTGTAGACTTCTTCAGTTGGACATCCAAATATTTAGAATGTACGCCAACAAAGCTGAGAAACATATGTCCCATGAACAGACCTGCCAAGTCTATGTGTATGCTTGACTACGACACACCTGGCTATTCTCTAGGATGCATATCCACCAGTGGCGGCAATTATTGGGCTTCACAGCTCAGACACTGGCTGACAATCTTTCAATTTTTTTATCGATGCCCAGCCGCTAAACATAACATATAGAACATAGAACATTACAGCACAGAACAGGCCCTTCGGCCTTCGATGTTGCGCCGACCAATATAAAAAGCAATGCCCCTCCAAACTAAACCATTCCCTTCTCTTCCATATACTTATCAACTAAGCTCTTAAACGCCACCAAAATTGGCGCATCTACAACTGCTGCAGGCAGGGCATTCCACTCCCGAACCACCCTTTGGGTAAAGAACCTACCTCTGATATCCGTCCTATAACTATCACCCCTTAATTTAAAGCTGTGTCCCCTCGTGCTAGCTTTTTCCATCTAGGAAAAAGGCTATCACTGTCCACCCTATCTAAACCTCTAATCATCTTATATGTTTCGATCAGGTCCCCTCTTAGCCTCCTCCTTTCTAACGAAAACAACCTCAAATCCTCAGCCTCTCCTCATAAGACCTGCCCTCCATACCAGGCAACATCCTGGTAAACCTCCTCTGTACCCTCTCCAATGCCTCCACATCTTTCTTATAATGTGGGACCAGAACTGCACACAATACTCCAAGTGCGGCCGCACTAGAGTTTTGTACAGTTGCAACATGACGTTGCGGCTCCGAAATTCAATCCCTCTACCAATAAAAGCCAAGACTCCATATGCCTTCTTAACAACCTCCTCGACCTGACTGCCTACTTTCAGGGATCTATGCACATACACACCAAGATCCCTCTGTTCATCTAGACTACTAAGAATCCTACCATTTGCCCTATACTCTACACATTTATTATTTCTGCCATAGTGCATTACCTCACACTTTCCACATTAAACTCCATTTGCCACCTCTCGGCCCAGCTCTGCAACTTGTCCAAGTCCCTCTGCAAACTATAACACCCCTCTTCACTATCTACCACTCCACCGACTTTAGTGTCATCTGCAAATTTACTAATCAGGCAAGTCCTTTCATCTCATTGTTCCTGGTTGATGCTAGAACGAGTGGTTGTACGCTTTAGCAGTAGAGCCCACCTCTGTAACCTTAAAGAGGCAATTGGTGGCACTGACTTATTCCCTCAGAATAGACCCAGCAATGGTGTGTGATCTGATACTATGGTGAATGTCCACCGTATATATATTTATGAAACTTCTTCACCACCTAAATTAGCACCAGACTTTCTTTATCAATCTGAGAAAACTTTTTCTCAGCATCTGATAATGATCTTGACTCAAATGCAGATGGAGTGGTCTTTCCAGTCTATCTGCCATCCTGTTGGACAAAACTGCCCCCATTCCATATGGTGAAGCATTACAGGTAAATACCAATGGTTTGGTTGGATCAAAGTGTACAAGCAATGCTGATGATTGTAAGGCTTGCTTTATTTTGTTAAATGCTTCTTTTGGTTCCTTTCCCCATTTCCATTACTGATGCTTCTTCAAAAGCTGGTGAAATGGCATTTAAATTGTAGAAGCATTTTTGTGAAATGGTCACTACGAGAGGACACAGATTTAAGATGTGCAGGGAAGCAAATACAAAGGAGATGTCAGGGGTAAGTTTTTCACTCAGAGGGTGGTGAGTGAATGGAACCGACTGCCGTCGGAGGTTGTTGAGGCAAACTCACTGGGGCCTTTTAGAACATAGAACAGTACAGCACAGAACAGGCCCTTCGGCCTTCGATGTTGTGCCGACCAAAATAAAAAGCAATGCCCCTCCAAACTAAACCATTCCCTTCTCTTCCATATACTTATCAATTAACCTCTAAAACGCCACCAAACTTGGCGCATCTACAACAGCTGCAGGCAGGGCATTCCACTCCCTAATCACTCTTTGAGTAAAAAACCTACCTCTGATATCCGTCCTATAACTCATACCCCTTAATTTAAAGCTGTGTCCCTCGTGCTAGCTTTCTCCATCCTAGGAAAAAGGCTATCACTGTCCACCCTATCTAAACCTCTAATCATCTTATATGTTTCGATTAGGTCCCCTCTTAGCCGCCTCCTTTCTAACGAAAACAACCTCAAATCCCTCAGCCTCTCTTCATAAGACCTGCCCTCCATACCAGGCAACATCTGGTAAACCTCCTCTGTACCCTCTCCAATGCCTCCACATCTTTCTTATAATGTGGGGACCAGAACTGCACACAATACTCCAAGTGCGGCCGCACTAGAGTTTTGCACAGTTGCAACATGACGTTGCGGCTCCGAAATTCAATCCCCCTACCAATAAAAGCTAAGACTCCATATGCCTTCTTAACAACTTTAGCCACTTGACTGCCTACTTTCAGGGATCTATTGACACATACACCAAGATCCTTCTGTTCCTCAACACTATTAAGAGCCCTACAATTAGCCCTATACTCTACACATTTATTGTTCCTGCCAAAGTGCATTACCTCACACTTTTCCACATAAAACTCCATTTGCCACCTCTCGGCCCAGCTCTGCAACTTGTCCAAGTCACTCTGTAAACTAAAACACCCCTCTTCACTATCTACCACTCCACCAACTTTAGTATCATCTGCAAATTTACTGATCCAAAGACTTAAAAGACTTTAAAAGACTTCTGGATGAGTATATGGAAAAGAATAGGATAGGGGGTTATAGATAGGTCTGTGGATTGGTAGAAGTGATCGGCGCAACTCGTGGGCCGAAGGGCCTGTTTGTGCTGTATTGTTCTATGTTCTATGTTAATCTGCCATAATAATTCATCACTCCGAGAAACAATTTTAACTCCGATATGTTTTTAAACTGTGCTACTTTCTTAATGGCTTTAACTTTATCCTGCAAAGAATGTAAGCCTTTAGTGTCCATGCTGAAACCCAAATATGTAATTTCACCCACCTAGAAGGTGCATTTCTCTCATTTCAACTCACATCTGTTTCTTTAAATTTTCTCAAAACTTTCTCTGAGTTTGCCCTTTGTTCCTCAGGTGAGGCTCCTGTAATCAGGATATACCACTATGTTAGGAATGCCTTGAAATAAACTTTCCAGCATACACTGGAAAATGGAATAGGCTGCTGAAACTCCAAAAGGTATATGTGTATAATGGTGTAAACGTGATGGGTGTTGTTAGTAACTAACCTCTGGAAATCTTCATCAAACTCCTTCTCCTGGAGGCATAATTCAGCAATTTGCCCCAGTTGCTTTTGGAAAACATCAAACATCGAAGTAAGTCCTGAAAACCATCATCCTTTGGATTTAATGGCTGGGATTCTCCCAGAAAAAAATCTGTCTTCCCATTGTGTGGGGAAAAAGGGAGTTCTTTTTTTCAGCATACTTACCGGAGTGAATCTCAGACACTCTGAACATTGCAAAGTGCCTCAATGGGATTCACTCTGAAAAACAGGTGGTGGGGCCTATTCCCACCAGGGAAGAGGCTGGCAGTATAGCATTGAGTGGGCCACTCTGCATGCGCCCATCTGTCAGAGCGGAGATAAGCACATGCCGGCCTCCCAATCGCTGGCTTTCATGATTGCTGATCAACCCCTACAACCCCCCTGATTGCTGGCCTTTTGAATGCTCCAATCCCCAGTCACTGACCTCCTGGACATCTCTCAGGCTAGCCCCTATGTTCACTGCCCCCTAATTCCCTGGTCTCATCCACCTGGGAGATGCTGGCGTTAGACTGAGGTAAGAAGTTTGACAACACCATTGAAGATCGTAGGGTCATAAACCTGGTGTTGTCAGACTTCTTACTGCCCCATCCATCTTAACAGTCCCGATTCCCACTCCTCCCCTCACCAGGACCAGCCCTGATACCCTTCACTCTCTCCCCCTCCCACTACCAATTGCTCCCAATAGCTCCTGCCCTAAGGCTCCTCCTCATTGGCACTGTGCCAGTTTGACCCTTGGGCAGTGCCAGGTTCCCATGAGGCAACCCCCTGACCTTCCTGGAGGACTTGAATGGTTTCAATTCCATTCGGTGGGGTTAGGTATCTGTTGCCCATTAGTGAGAAGCAGTCGTAAATGCAGGAGGTGGGTGGGCGAAGAATACCATCCCAAGCCTGCTGAGGATATTCAAAAGCTCATTTCAATATGATGATCAGCTCCATGCCGATTTCTGGTGCAGAGCTGATTACCCTTAAAAACCTAGCCTGAGACACGTGTGGATGTCTAGGTGCCCAGCGTATATCCGATAAAACAGCCGCCACTGATGTTTCCAAAGATGTGCGGGTTAGATTGATTTGCCATGCTAAGAAGTTGCCCCTTCATGTCATGGGATGCGTAGATTAGAGGGATTAGTGAGTATAAAATGTAGTGATATGGAGGTAGGGCCTGGGTGGGATTGTACTGGGTGCAGACTCGACAGGCCGAAAAGCCTCTTTTTACATTGTAAGAATTTATGATCTATGATTCCTGGCCTGCTGCACTATTTGAGCAGCACAGAAGACTGAGAGAATCTGAGCCATTATTTCCAACCAATTTAAGTTTTAACTGCCTTAACCAATCTCAAGCCATTAGGAAAGGCCTATGACCTTCAATCACTAGAACAGTTAGTAGTGCTGCTTTGTTCCTGTAGGACACGATAACTATTGATCTTCAATGTTTCTCCTGTTTAAGTAGACAAAATGGTCCTGATTCACTCAATCTGAATGGTTGAAGACCTTCTTGCCGATAACAAAATGCCTGCTCCCCTATAACAATGGCCATGCCTTATGTGTCGACTTCTATTTTCTGAGATTTGCTATTTAGTAATTAGTAAATTTGCGGATGACACCAAAGTCGGAGGAGTGGTAGATAGTGAAGAGGGGTGTTCTAGTTTGCAGAGAGACTTGGACAAGTTGCAGAGCTGGGCCGAGAGATGGCAAATGGAGTTTAATGTGGAAAAGTGTGGGGTAATTCACTTTGGCAGGAATAACAAATGTGTAGAGTATAGGGCTAATGGTAGGACTCTTAATAGTGTTGATGAACAGAGGGATCTTGGTGCATGTGTGCATAGATCCCTGAAAGTTGGCAATCAAGTCGATAAGGTTGTTAAGAAGGCATACGGAGTCTTAGCTTTTATTGGTAGGGGGGATTGAATTTCGGAGCCGCAACGTCATGTTGCAACTGTACAAAACTCTAGTGCGGCCGCACTTGGAGTATTGTGTGCAGTTCTGGTCCCCACATTATAAGAAAGATGTGGAGGCATTGGAGAGGGTACAGAGGAGGTTTACCAGGATGTTGCCTGGTATGGAGGCAGGTCTTATGAAGAGAGGCTGAGGGATTTGAGGTTGTTTTCGTTAGAAAGGAGGCGGCTAAGAGGAGATCTTATTGAAACATATAAGATGATTAGAGGTTTAGATAGGGTGGACAGTGATAGCCGTTTTCCTAGGATGGAGAAAGCTAGCACGAGGGGACATAGCTTTAAATTAAGGGGTGGTAGTTATAGGACGGATGTCAGAGGTAGGTTCTTTACCCAGAGGGTGGTAAGGGTATGGAATGCCCTGCCTGAGTCAGTTGTAGATGCGCCAAGTTTGGTGGCATTTAAGAGGTTAGTAGATAAGTTTATGGATGAAAAGGGAATGGTTTAGGTTAGAGGGTCACTGCTTGTTCCTAATTGGTTGGCGCAACAGCGAGGGCCGAAGGGTCTGTTCTGCGCTGTAATGCTCTATGTTCTATGTTCTATTTATCATCAAGGCTATCTCTATGGGAGGTATGCTATTTAGTTGAACATTGTTTAGGGTATATGACTTGGGTCCCTTGTTGGGCTCCTCATCCAGTTGTTTCAATAGAGTTGCCCGTTTTTTCCTAACTGCATCATTTAGCACCATGCTTGTAAATGTTCCTTCCGATTACATCAGAAACGTACATCATTTCTGCAAGTTTCTTGGGAATGCTCTCCCCCACATCAAAAACAAGCTTCCAGCCCCAGTGCTATATTCCTTTTCTTGGGCTCTGCTGCGCCTTCACTCAGCTTGGTCCTTGCAACAGATGCTTCCTGCCGCGAAGACTTCACTTTGTTAGGCATGCCTTGTAACTCACTCACAGCCTGCTCAGCACATTCTGTTGTCTGGGCCATCTTCATACCTCTTTCTAAAGAGATTTTGGTCGCAGCCAGGAACTTCTTTTGCATTATAGAATATAGAACATTGAAAAACTACAGCACAAACAGGCCTTTTGGCCCACAAGTTGTGCTGATCATATCCCTCCCTAACTAGGCTTACCCTCAATCCTATTAAGTCCCATATACTCAACAGAAGTCTCTTAAAAGAGCCTATTGAATTTGCCACTGATGGCAGCCAATTCCATTCACCCACCACCCTCTGAGTGAAAAACTTACCCCGACTTACCCTCTGTACCTACTCCCCAGCACCTTACACCTGTGTCCTCTCGTAGCAACCATTTCAGCCCTGAAATGAGGCTGTTTATTTCCATAGACCAAAGGTGGGCTGAATTTACAGTGCTCTACTAACCCTTTCAATATGGCCACAAAATCTGAGACAGTCTCCCCTGGCTCCCAGACTGCAGAATGAAATTTGTAGCTCGGCATAATAATTTAAGGCCAGGGGTAAAAATGATTTGACCAGTTCGACTATCTGGTCAGAAGATATTGCCTGGAATTTTCCAGCCATTCATGCTGGCAGGATTCTCTGGCCCCACTGGCAGCGAATTCCCGCCTCAGGGCTTCCTGCCAGCATGGGGTGACATCAGTGGGAATTCCTATGTGACAGCCATATCCGGTAGCAAACAATACACCACCTCCCACCAGTGGGAAACGTGGCTGGGAGCCAGAGAATCTTGGCCATTGTGTCTGAAGTATCAGATAATGTTAAACTTCTCATTAGGCTCTATATTTGTAGACTACAGACTGCAAGTCATATCACTTTTTTTCTTCTGCTGTCGTCTGCTTTCATTAGCTCCAAAGAAATAATGCAACTGTCAATATTTTGCCCCTATTTTGCCACTTATGGGTCAAAAGGCTCAATCTTTCCAATTAAAGGCATTCTAATATTGTGTATGTAGCTCACTTACTTCAACACTCAATATCCCCCCTCCCCCTCCTCAAGCTGCAAACTGCAATCATCAATGACTAATAAAAGTTTTTCCTCATCATCAGTGTAGTAACTCCAAGGCAATTCATTGTGGCTTCAAGTTATAACTGATTTATTAACAATACTATTTCTATATGTACAATCAAGACTCAGACAGAACTGCAATACATGTCTACTCTCTTCTCTTCCCTGGCTCCAACTGAGGTTCCTCCCCAACCCACGACATGCACTCTTGCACCTCATTGGCTTAGCCCCACACGCTGCCTCTGCATAGGGTTGCGTCTGATTATGTGGCCCTCATGGATCGCTCCCTTAAACAGGCCAGACTACCACATTAACCTTCACCATTTGCCAATATCAGTGACTAAATAAACCTCACCAATGCCCTGTACAACCAAGGCATAACTTCCCTACATTTGTAATCAGTTCATCTCACAATAAACAGTAAAACCCTATTAGCTTTCCTAATTACTTGCTGTACCTATGTATTAGCCTTTTATGATTCATGCATTAGTAGACTCAAATCCCTTTGCAATTCAGGGTTCTGCAACTTCTCACCATTCAGAAAATAAGCTTGCTTTTTGATCTTCTTACCAAAATGGATAATATCACACTTGCCCACATTATACTCCATTTGCCAGATTTTTGCCAACTAACAATCTATATATGTTCCTTTGTAACCTCCATACATCCTCTTCACAATTTACCTTCCTATCTATCTTTGTGTGTCAGCAAATTGCAAATATACCTTCATCCAAGCCATTTATATAAATTGAAGAAAGTTGAGGTCCCAGCATTGATTCCTGTGGCATACCACTTGCCACCAATCAAAAAAAGATCCATTTATGCCAACTCTCTATTTCCAGTTAGCTAGCCAATCTTCAGTCTGTGACAATATATTACCCCGTACACCATGACCTTTCTATTTTCCACAGACAGATTCTTGATAAATAAGAGGGTAAATGGTTATTGGGGTAAACAGAAATGTGGAGTTGAGTTTACAGTCTGATCAGTCATGATTTTAATGAATGGTGGTGCTGCTCAAGGAGCCGAATGCCTTACTCCTGCTAATTTTTACGTTTGTATTGAAGTGATAGTTTGGCAACAATGCAAATGCAAAAGCCCATAAGAAATTAATTTTTGAAATCAGATTTCTAAATAAAAGCTTGCAATAGTGCATGTAAACTTACGAATTATCTTTCTGCCTGTTTGCTGAATGTCTTTTCCTGCCCCAGCACTCCTAAACAATGCTACCATAGTGGCTACAATACCGCTCCATTATTCTAATCTGGTATGTTTTCCTATTGGGATCATAGAGAATTGGACATTGGTGGAAGATTCCAGTTGGGCCTTCATCTGCATCCTGTTAACAGGATGTGATTTGGTTTCAGACTGGCCACCAGCGAGTTTCCTGATGTGTCGTACGAAGCTCCAGCAGGAGATTTAATGGGAAATTCATGTCAATGTGAAAACCAATTTTGGACTTTCTGCTGATTTCTCCTCCCCCTGCCCACCATAAAACCCACTGTAGAGGTATAGCAGAATTCAATGGTAATTGTAGTGGACTTCAACTTTCCTGACATTGACCGGGAGCTTGGATGGACAGTAATTTGTTGAGTGTATTTAGGAGCAATTTCTCATTCAGTATGTGAATGGCCCAACTAAAGAGGGGGCAAAACTTGCCCTCCTCTTCAATAATTCCATTAGTTTTAAGATAGCTATGGAGAATGAAAGATCTAGCCCAATAGTTAAAATTCTTAAATAGGACAGGGCCAATTTTGATGGTATCAGACAGGAACTTTCAAAAGTTGATTGTGGGGTGTCTACTGGCAGGCAGAAGGACTTCTGGTAAGTGTGAGGCTTTCAAAATTGTGTTAACCAGGATTCAGGGTAAGCACATTCCCCTTAGAATGAAGGGCAAGGCTGATAGAAATAGGGAACCCTGGATGACTCAGGATATTGAGGCCTTGGTCAAGAAGGAGAAGGTAGCGTTAGTATGCTCAATATCCTGAGTCATGCATTAACAGCTGGGATCAAGTGGATACCTTGAAGAGTATAGAAGATGTTGGAATAGAGTTAAGAGAGAAATCAGTACCGAACAAAAGGGACATGAGATTGCTTTGGCAGACAAGGCAAAGGAAAATCGAAAGAGCTTCTACAAATATATAAAGGACAAAAGAATAGTTAAGGAGAGAGTAGGGCCTCAAGGATCAACAAGATCATCTATGTGCAGATTCACAAGAGATCAGTGAGATCCTAAATTAATATTTCTCATCAGTAAGAGAAAGGTATGGGTGTTAGGGAACTTGGAGAAATATATAGTGATATCTCGAGGAATGTACATATTGTAGAGAAGGTGGTGCTGGAAGTCTCAAGGCACATCAAGGTAGGTGAATCTCCAGGACCTGATGAAATGTATCCCAGGACATTTTGGGAGGAAATTGTAGGTCCCCTAACAAAGGTATTTGATTCATCGCCAGCCACAGGTGAGGTGCCTAAAGATTGGAGGGTGGCAAATGTTGCGCCTTTGTTTAAGAAGGGCTGCAGGGAAAAACCTGGGTATTACAGGCTAGAAAGCCTAACATCAATTAATGAGTAAGTTGTTAGATGGTATTCTGAGAAGCAGGAATTTGGAGAGGCAAAGACTGATCAGAAACAGTCACCATAGCTTTGTAAGTGGAAGATCATGTCTCACAAATTTTATTGAGGTTTTTTGAAGAGGTAACCAAAAACGTAGATGAGGGCAGTGCAATTGACATTGTCTACATGGACTTTAGCAAGGCCTTTGATAAGGTATCAATGCATACTAAGTTGTTGCATAAGGTTAAATTCTCCAGATCCAGGATGAGGTAGCCAATTGGATACAAAATCAGCTTGATGACAGAAGCCAGAGGATGGTTAGAACGTAGAACATTACAGCACAGAATAGGCCCTTCGGCCTTCGATGTTGCGTCGACCAATTATGAAAAAAGCAATGACCCTCCAAACTAAACCATTCCTTTCTCTTCCATAAACTTATCAACTAACCTCTTAAACGCCACCAAACTTGGCGCATCTACAACTGATGCAGGCAGGGCATTCCACTCCCTAACCACCCTCTGGGTAAAGAACCTACCTCTGATATCCATCCTATAACTATCACCCCTTAATTTAAAGCTGTGTCCCCTCGTGCTAGCTTTCTCCATCCTAGGAAAAAGGCTATCACTGTCCACCCTATCTAAACCTCTAATCATCTTATATGTTTCGATAAGGTCCCCTCTTAGCCGCCTCTTTCTAACGAAAACAACCTCAAATCCCTCAGCCTCTCCTCATAAGACCTGCCCTCCATACCAGGCAACATCCTGGTAAACCTCCTCTGTACCCTCTCCAATGCCTCCACATCTTTCTTATAGTGTGGGGACCAGAACTGCACACAATACTCCAAGTGCGGCCGCACTAGAGTTTTGTACAGTTGCAACATGACGTTGCGGCTCCGAAATTCAATCCCCCTACCAATAAAAGCTAAGACTCCATATGCCTTCTTAACAACCTTATCGACTTGACTGCCTACTTTCAGGGATCTATGCACAAATACACCAAGATCCCTCTGTTCATCAACACTATTAAGAATCCTACCATTAGCCCTATACTCTACACATTTATTATTCCTGCCAAAGTGCATTACCTCACACTTTTCCACATTAAACTCCATTGTAGATGATTGTGTTTCAAACTGGAGGCCTGTGATCCCAGCGGTATCTCTCAGGGATCGATGCTTGGTCCATTGTTATTTGTCATTTATGTTAATGATTTGAGTGAGAATATAGGAGGCATGATCGTAAATATGCAGATAACACCAACCTTGTGACATAGTGGACAGTGAAGAAGGCTATCTAGGATTGCAATGGAATCTTGATCAGTTGGGCCCGTGGGCTGATAAGCGACAGATGGAATTTAATTTAGATAAATGTGAGATAATGCATTTTGGTAAGTCAAATTAAGACTGGACTTTCTCAGTTAATGGTAAGGTGTTGGGGAGTTTATAGAACAAAGAGATCTCAGGGTGCAGATCCATGGTTTCTTGAAAGTGGAATCACAGGCGGACAGGGTGGCATGCTTGGTTTCATTGGTCAGAAAACTGAATACAGGAATTGGGACATCTTGTTGAAGTTGTACAAGTAAGACTGCACTTTGAATACTGTGTACAATCCTGTATTAAACGATATTATTAAACCAGAAAGAGTGCACAAAAGATTTACTAGGATGCTACCAGGACTTGCAGGTTTGAGTTATAAGAAGAGGCTGGATAGACTGGGCCTTTTTCTCTGGAGCAAAGCAGACTTAGGGGTGATCTTACAGAGGTCTATAAAATAATTAGGGGCATAGATGAGGTAGATAGTCAACATCTTTTCCCAACAGTAAGGAAGTCTAAAACTAGAGGGCATAGGTTTAAGGTGAGAGAAACAAAAGGGTCCAGAGAGGCAATTTTTCACACAAATGGTTGAGAGTGTCTAGAATGAATTGCCAAAGATAGTAGTAGAGGTGGGTATAATTTTGTCTTTTAAAAAGCATTTGACAATTACATAGGCAAGATTGGCATAGAGGGATATGGGCCCAATATGGGCAACTGAGACTAAATGATAAAAACTGGGCAGCATGGACAAGTTGGGCCAAAGGGCCAGTTTCCATGCTGTAAACATAGAACATAGAACATTACAGCACAGAACAGGCCCTTCGGCCTTCGATGTTGTGCCGACCAAAATAAAAAGCAATGCCCCTCCAAACTAAACCATTCCCTTAGTTTGGAGGGGCATTGCTTTTTATTCTCTATGATTTTATGATTCTAATTGCACTCATAATTTTGTGTTGCTTCCTTATTGCTAATGGTGTGTCCTCTAACGAGTATATTTTAACTGCTTAGATCTAGTAATTACTCTAATTATCTATTCATTGGCTAATTTTCTATATAAAACCAATGTAAGTCTTCAGATTTCTCCTTGGATTTATTTCCATGCTCTAAACTCTCACTGAGTGTTCAGCTGCCAGTTTTCCCACTCTTTGTGGTCTTTGGAGCAAATCCATTTGTTTCCCAATGGGTTAAAGTAGATGTAATCTGTGACATTTTTAGTACAAAAAGCAGACTTGATCTCATTGATAAGACATTTATTTCCTTTGTTCCAACATAAATAATGGGAGCACTGCCTCAAACACAGACTCTTATTTGTCACCCTTGAAAGCAGTAAATATTTGTTATAATGATGGTTACTACAAAGATGGATTTTCACATGGCTTCTGTATAAGGGAGGAAGCTATAACTGATGGATGTTATTTAAGAGAGTGCTAAAATGATGAATATGTCATTCTTTAATCATTATTATCTTGTGCAGAGTGTTTGCCAATGTCCTGAACACATCCTTCGTTCTTCCTTGTATTCTTGAGCTTTTTTTTAATTGTACCATTGTGGTTGTTTATTTCCTAAACTATCCTTTCTCATTCCTTCTCGATTCTAAATACTGTTTGCCTGCTCTTTGTAGGTTCTATCCCCCTTAAACAGTAGGTAGGGTTTCTGCTTAAATGAAAGATAAGTCACTGGCCTATTTACCAATAGCAGGAATCCCAATTGCTTGTTGAATTGGGCACTGGGTAGCAACTGATCAATAAACCAACCTGCCAGCTGGAATACAGCTGGTAAGATTTTAAATCACAGCAGCACTTCATTCTGCAGCAGGGATTTCCCTTTCTCTCTGTCAGAAGCTGCCAATGAAAGCGCCCTCCTTTGAAGTCCTCTGACAGAGAAGAGATGTCAATTTCACTGGGTGGAGGCTGGGAGTGGTTCTTTTCTCTGCAACTATTTACTCAGCTCTAGTGTAATCACACAGCTTTTAATTGAATTCCCTTAGTCTTCCTGCATAGCTGAAACATTTGAAACTCTATCTGTTGCTTTTCAAACATTTGATCTCTTTCCATTTCAAAATGCAGTGCTTTGAAATCAGCGTTAATTCACAGCTTAATGGATTTCTACTCAGCTTATGTTTATTAATCTTTTCCATCATGCTTGAATGCATCTCAAGTAATCCCAGTATTCTTAGCCAATTCTTTCAAAATGCCAAGCCTGATTGACAGCTGTGTTTTTTCAAAGGCAGTAAGTAGTCAGCAAAGGAGAAAGTATAAAAATGGTACCTCCATCTTTGAAAATCTGGGCTGGCTCACATGTTTCTCAGGATGGGCTCATTTGGATCTTTCAAATGGGTGAAACATCCTGCTTTTACCACTAGCATGGACACTTGGTCCCAGTTCAGGAGAATGGCACCCAAAGGCACTGAACATCTTGTCTCATGATGGCCAGGGACTGGACATGCCCCAGCAGATGTGCTACGAGACCACTCAGACGTCCCAACTTAGAGCAATTCCCCTGCTCTCCCCACAACCATCAAAAAGTTCCAACTTTTGAGTGTGAACATACTGACTTGGACAGTGATGCAGGAAATATTAGACAAATTAAAAGCCAGTATAACACCCTGGTAACTGTATAACTGATTATCTACCCCCAGCTCCTCTACCTTGACTCACACTGATCCCTGCCAGCTATATTCCCTTAACATCTCAACAACTCTCTGTCCTTACCCATCCTATCCCCTTACAACATTACCCCCTTGCTCACTTACTTTACTCACCCCATACTCTTACCTTACTTACCCTACCCCCTTACCAACATTATTCCTTCTTCATTTACTTTACTTATTTATCTTCTATTTTCAAAGCAGCTTTTAGATGCTTACACTCCTTGCTTGCTGGAAAACTTTAGCTGGTGCTGTACAAATGGGTGCAGGTTTGCACTGCTCTCTGAGATCTTCTGTGCAAGGTTGCATGTGAAGGATCCTCCATCAGAAGATCAATAATAAAAATCAGAGGAGAATAAGTATCAATCTTTTTGTCTAATCAGAAGATCTGGGCCAAAATCCATCACTCTTTCTGCCCTACATAACTTGTCTGTTGGATCCTGTGCTCAGGTCACAGAGAGGCTTGAACCCATGGCCTTCTTACTCAATGGAGACAGTGCCACACTGAGTCAAGTTGTCAACAACAGCAATTTGCCTTTTAATAGCTCCTTTGAAATAATAAAAATATTAAGGTTCTTAGCAGCAACTTAATCATACAGAAATTGACACTGAGCTAAAGTAGTGGATGTTGGGATGATTGGACAGGTAGCTAGATGGATAAGTAACTGGCTTAGTAATAGGAGACAGAGAGTAATAGTGGAAGGTGTTTTTCTAGTTGGAGGTCAGTCACTAGTAGTGTGCCGCAGGGCTCGGTACTGGGACCTCTTCTATTTGTAATATATATAAATGACTTGGAAGAGGGAATAAGTGGAGTGATCAGTAAGTTTTCAGACAATACAAAGATAGCTGGACTTGCGGATAATGAGGGGCATTGTCAGGCAATGCAGTAGGACATAGATAGGCTGGTAGCTTGGGCAGATAGATGGCAGATGGAATTCAATCCTGATAAATGCGAGGTGATGCATTTTGGGAGAAAGAATGTAGGGGGGAGGTATATGATAAAGGGTAGACCTATTAAGAGTATAGAAACACAGAGGGACCTGGGGGTGCAGGTGCACAAGTCTCTGAAGGTGGCAGAGCAGGTGGAGAAGGTTGCGAAGAAAGCATATAGTATGTTAGCCTTTATAGGAAGGGGTATAGAGTACAAGAGCTGGCGTTTAATGTTGAAGTTGTATAAAACGTTGGTTAGACCTCATTTGGAATACTGCGTCCAGTTCTGGTCGCCTTACTACCGGAAGGACGTGGAGACTTTGGAGAGAGTGCAGAGGAGGTTTACCAGGATGCTGCCTGGTATGGAAGGTCTGAGTTACGAGGAGAGATTAGGCAAATTGGGACTGTTTTCCTTAGAAAGACGTAGACTTAGAGGAGATCTGATAGAGGTGTACAAGATTATGAGGGGTATAGATAGAGTAAACATAGAACATAGAACATTACAGCACAGAACAGGCCCTTCGGCCTTCGATGTTGCGCCGACCAATATAAAAAGCAATGCCCCTCCAAACTAAACCATTCCCTTCTCTTCCATATACTTATCAACTAACCTCTTAAACGCCACCAAACTTGGCGCATCTACAACCGCTGCAGGCAGGGCATTCCACTCCCGAACCACCCTTTGGGTAAAGAACCTGCCTCTGATATCCGTCCTATAACTATCACCCCTTAATTTAAAGCTGTGTCCCCTCATGCTAGCTTTTTCCATCCTAGGAGAAAGGCTATCACTGTCCACCCTATCTAAACCTCTAATCATCTTATTGGATGATTAACCAGGAAGAGATAATCCGGATTGGTTAAATTTCAAAGGGAACCAAGCTGCAGACAGAGCAGCATAATTATCCTTAGAGCAGGAAGCAGTTGGCGAGCTGCCAATAGCAGTAACAAGATAGACAGGAAATAGAATAGATATTGGGAACTTACATGAGGATACCTCGAAAGAGAGAAAGGGGAAGTGGGGAGCACAGGGTGCGAGCAAAGATACGGATAACGTTAGAGACAAAATGATAAGTTAATGGCACTGGAATGCATACAAAGCACCCTCTTGAACTACACCATGGACTCTCACATGTGGAGAGAGAGGCCATGGCAACTAGTATAAGAAAGGAATGTTGGTGGAAAGGAATGGGAAGGGACATAGCCCGGTTATGTAACATGTGTGATGTGCACGCAACACAACCCCGGTCAACCCATAAAAATTAAGATGGGACAACAGCCTAGACCAAAGGGGCCCTGGGAACATCTGCAAATAGATTTCAGAGGGTCACAACCACAATCCCATAACAAAACTTATTGTCTGGTTATTATAGACCAGTTCACCAGGTGGGTAGAAGCGTTCCCCACTAAAAATTGTACTGTTACTGCAGCGGCTAGGGTATTGGCAGAGGAGGTAATCCCTAGATGGGGACTACCCCTACAATTGGTAGGGGGATTGAATTTAGGAGCCGCAGCATCATGTTGCAGCTGTACAAAACTCTAGTGCGGCCGCACTTGGAGTATTGTGTGCAGTTCTGGTCGCCACATTATAAGAAAGATGTGGAGGCATTGGAGAGGGTACAGAGGAGGTTTACCAGGATGTTGCCTGGTATGGAGGGCAGGTCCTATGAAGAGAGGTTGAAGGATTTGAGGTTGTTTTCGTTAGAAAGGAGGCGGCTAAGAGGGGATCTTATTGAAGCATATAAGATGATTAGAGGTTTAGATAGGGTGGACAGTGATAGCCTTTTTCCTAGGATGGAAAAAGCTAGCACGAGGGGACACAACTTTAAATTAAGGGGTATGAGTTATAGGACGGATATCAGAGGTAGGTTCTTTACTCAAAGAGTGATTAGGGAGTGGAATGCCCTGCCTGCAGCTGTTGTAGATGCGCCAAGTTTGGTGGCGTTTAAGAGGTTAGTTGATAAGTATATGGAAGAGAAGGGAATGGTTTAGTTTGGAGGGGCATTGCTTTTTATTTTGGTCGGCACAACATCGAAGGCCGAAGGGCCTGTTCTGTGCTGTATTGTTCTATGTTCTATGTTCTATGTTCTATGTTCTAAATCGATTCAGGCCAAGGGACACAACTCACCAGAAAGGTGGTAAAAACAATGTGCCAACTAATGGCAAAAAATAAAAATTCCATATGGGATGGAAACAGGGTTAAGCTTTTTCCTAAGATGGACTCAAATAGCATGAGGGGTCACGGGCTTAGGGTGAGGGGGATAAGGTATAATTTGGATGCTAGAAGAAGTGGTGGGGATATGGAATGCGCTGCCAAGTAAAGTGGTAGGGGCATGCACTCTGGAGTTATTTAAGAAGTACTTAGATGGGCACATGAACAGAATGGGAATGGAGGGGTATAGAAAACTGATTTAAAATAGGGATCGTGAGCTTTGGGAGTCCGTGGGAAGTGTGTATATAGATGATGATATTGATGTACTTGTTCTTATCCCACAGGTGCTTTGGTCCACCTTGTTGTCTAACAAGGGGCATACACGCGATGGGTTGGGAGAGGACTGCTCTTGGATCTTTTTCAAGAGTATCCTAAGTGCTTCACGTCGTTAGTGTACACTTGACCTGGACCATTTGATGGGCAACACGACAGCTCAGTGACTATCACTGTGCTGTGCAGATACATGGATTTGGGCCTCTGTCTGTGGGAGTTTGCGCATTCTCCCCGTGCTTGCGTGGATTTTCTCCAGGTGCTCCGGTTTCCTCCCACATCCCAAAGGTGTGCTCTTAGGCTAATTGGCAAAACAAATTCTCCCTAAATTGTCTCAAATTTGGTTTTTAATCCATAGATCTATAAACATTGACAGGGATCACGGGTGGAGGTGGGAACGTCGGGGTGGCGGCACAGGCTCGTTGGGCCAAAGGGCCTGTTTCCCGTGCTGTTTTGTTCTTTGTTCTTTGATTCAAAGTTTAGCTAGATAGATAAACTTCAAGAAACTTTATAAAGAAGGTGAGAGAAGTGAAGAGAGTTTTTTAGGGATGGAACTCTAAAGCTCATCGCCTTGATGGTGGAAGATGTAGCCACTAGTGGCAGAGTGAGAGAGATGTGTAAGCTACAAGAGTCAGAGTTGAAAAACACAAGGGTTGTAGAGATGGAGGAATTTCAGGGCAAGGGGACAATGAAACCAGTTAGGTATCAAATACAAGGAAAAAAAATGTGCAATGCCGATCTACGTTAGTTCCCAGTGCATTAAAAATAATTTTAATATGTGCTGCAACTTTCTGAAAGCACAGGTTGCAAGATATTCAGAACAATATTCCAGTAAAGCAGAGTGTTTTTTCCACATGATGCAATCAAGAGCTTTGAGCTGATGAAATACCGTACTTGGCTATTACTGTCTGTTTTAATTCCAATGGAGTAGTGGCTACTGCAAACTAAGAATAATGAGCTTGTCAGGATGAATGTCTACTGAAGCAAGCTGTTCTGCTGATATTGTACACAGCTCCTCCAGAACTGTGGGGCTGGATGAGTGACACAGGGTGGGTAGAAATGGGGTCATAAAGCTTTCCAAAGGCAAAAAAAACCAACAGGTCTTTGGATACATCAAATTAATGTTGGATTTATATTTGTTTGCAATGGAACAGAAGCTTCACATTGTGGTATAACTCCCTCTTTAAGCATTGTAAAGTTGAGAGTTGCTCAGATATTTAATGAGATCAGTTACATATATAGCACTGCACTTTTGACATTTTTCTATTGGAATATACTGTACAGATTCTCACTGTTGCTGCTCTGAGTCTGATAATTGTGAACGCTTGCCAGAAGTTAGAATTTTCCTGTCAAACAATCTGGGATTAGAACGCCTAAACAATGCAACATCATCCAGGACCGACGGTGCTTTATCCAACATAAACTCCTGGATCAGATCCCAGTTTGAATAAATGTGGATGATACCAAAGGGGTGCTTATTGTGCTCTGATAGATTTTTCTTTCTTAGATATAATTCATAAACTTTTCTTTTCACAATAGACTGCTGCCCACAAGTATATTTTGATTTCCACATTGCAGTCCTGAATTATGACTTCACAGCTCTGTTATCCAGCCTACCACACAGCAGACTCGAGGGACTACCACATATTTGAACAAATTAATACACAGCGTGGATATCACTTCCCAATCTGAAAATGTTTCCGCTGAATTTTTATCTTTTTGTTTAAATATTAAAGTGATCAAATGAACACAATTTAGTGATACTGAAGAATGTTCACACGGACAAGTCTCTGTGAAGCTATAGCTCAGCACGCAATTCACAACTATCCTGTTTCAATTAGGGTATCCTCATCTTAAAAACAGGACTCCTGAGAAAGGCAGCAGCTGTCAGCAAGACTCAAGCTGATCTGCCAGTTTAACAGAGTCTAATTCTTCCATTTCAAATGTGGCTCTGCTTTGCACCCTATCAGTTCACTGTGGATTAAAGGATGTGTCCCAGCCGGAGTGATATGAATTGACCTATACTCTGTCCATCCCAAGGAGTATCCTCCCTCAGTTGAAATTCATGATAAGGTAGTGCCTTTAATCACACGTGAAAGGATTCCTTCCTGTTTAGTGAGATCCATTGAAGGTTTTGTTTTGTATTCCTTTGACACCAGAAACCAATGCAACTGACACACGCTGATGAGTTGTACGTGCACTGCCTCGCCTAGCCAAATACAAATAGTCATTGAAAACTTTGGGTTCTAGGATTCATATAAACTGATCGACCAAGGAGTCATGAAATTAGGAGAAACGTATGAAATTAAACGTGCTTTTTGTGTAATTGCAGTTTTAACATTGTGTTTTAATTTGCTGAAGTGACTAAATTGTGGTTTTATGAAGTATTTTCCTTTGTATGTTTGTATTTTGATGCACGGGACTTTTATGGGTCCTGTGATTCAATGCTGCAGCGTTTACCTCTTTGATCCTAGGGAGGTTTGTAAAGTTTGTTTTACTTTGCTGAGTTAATTTTCAAAATGGCAGCCATAAGGCTGCTGAAAACTCACGTTGAAGGAAATCCAAGTCAGCTTGCCACCTCATTTGGTAAGCCTTTGTCATGTTAGTGAATGCAATTTAATGAGGTGATTCTCCCATAGTCTATGTCTCCATTTAGAGGTCAAAGTGGAGTCACAGGAGCCTTACCTCAGTGGTCCCTACAAGCACTGGGCTTATGATCCCCAATTGCAATGGTTCTTGATCAATTGGACAGGTGGGCTGATGAATGGCAGTTGGAGTTTAAGTTAGATAAATACAAGGTTATGCAGTTTGGTAGATTGAACCAGGGCAGGACTTATTCAGTTAATGGTAGGGCTTTGGGGAGAGTTACAGAACAAAGAGATTTTGGAGTACATGTTCATAGCTCCTTGAAAGTAGAGTCACAGGTGGACAGAGTGGCCAAGAAGGCATTTGGCATGCTTGTTTTCATTGGTCAGAACATTGAATACAGGAGTTGGGACATCTTGCTAATGTTGAATAAGGTATTGGTAAGGCCACACTTGGAATACTGTGTGCGGTTCTAGTCACTCTATTATAGAAAGAGTGTAGAAAAGATTTATTGGGATGCCACTGGGACTTGAAGGTTTGTATTATAAGGAGAGACGGGATACACTGGGACTTTTTTCTCTGGAGTGTAGAGGGCTGAGAGGTGACCTTACAGAGGTCTAAAGAATAATGAGGGGTAGAGATCATCTAGATAGTCAATATTTTTTCCCAAAGGTAGCAGAGACTAAAACTAGAGGGCATAGGTATAAGGTGAGAGGGGGGAGATACAGAAGTGTCCAGAGGGGCAATTTTTTCACACAGAGGATGGTGAGTGTCTGCATCAAGCTGTCAGAGGTAGAACATAGAACATTACAGCGCAGAACAGGCCCTTCGGCCTTCGATGTTGCGCTGACCAATTATGAAAAAAGCAATGACCCTCCAAACTAAGCCATTCCCTTCTCTTGCATAAACTCATCAACTAACCTCTTAAATGCCACCAAACTTGGCGCATCTACAACTGCTGCAGGCAGGGCATTCCACTCCCTAACCACCCTCTGGGTAAAGAACCTACCTCTGATATCCGTCCTATAACTATCACCCCTTAATTTAAAGCTGTGTCCCCTCGTGCTAGCTTTCTCCATCCTAGGAAAAAGGCTATCACTGTCCACCCTATCTAAACCTCTAATCATCTTATATGTTTCGATAAGGTCTCTTCTTAGCCACCTCCTTTCTAACGAAAACAACCTCAAATCCCTCAGCCTCTCCTCATAAGACATGCCCTCCATACCAGGCAACATCCTGGTATACCTCCTCTGTACCCTCTCCAATGCCTCCACATCTTTCTTATAATGTGGGGACCAGAACTGCACACAATACTCCAAGTGCGGCCGCACTAGAGTTTTGTACAGTTGCAACATGACGTTGCGGCTCCGAAATTCAATCCCCCTACCAATAAAAGCTAAGACTCCGTATGCCTTCTTAACAACCTTATCGACTTGACTGCCTACTTTCAGGGATCTATGCACACATACACCAAGATCCCTCTGTTCATCAACACTATTAAGAATCCTACCATTAGCCCTATACTCTACACATTTATTATTCCTGCCAAAGTGCATTACCTCACACTTTTCCACATTAAACTCCATTTGCCACCTCTCGGCCCAGCTCTGCAACTTGTCCAAGTCTCTCTGCAAACTATAACACCCCTCTTCACTATCTACCACTCCTCCGACTTTGGTGTCATCGGCAAATTTACTAATCCATCCTTCAATACCCTCATCCAGATCATTTATAAAAATTACAAACAGCAGGGGCCCCAAAACAGACCCGAGGTACACCACTTGTCACCGAACTCCACGATGAATATCTCCCATCAACCACCACCCTCTGTCTTCTATCTGCTAGCCAATTCCTAATCAATTAGCTAAATCACCCTCTATCCCATACATCTGCATTTTCTGCAGAAGTCTTCCATGGGCCACCTTATCAAACGCCTTACTAAAGTCCATATATACCACATCAACCGCCTTACCCCCATCCACCTCTGGTCACTTTTTCAAAAAACTCAATAAGGTTAGTAAGGCACGACCTACCCTTCACAAAACCATGCTGACTATCCCCAATCAATTCATTTCTCTCTAAATAACTATAAATCCTATCCCTAATAATTCTCTCCAATACTTTGCCCACAACAGAAGTAAGACTCACTGGCCTATAATTCCCTGGAAAGTCTCTCTTCCCCTTCTTGAACAATGGGACCACATTCGCTATCCTCCAGTCTTCCAGAACTATACCCGTAACCAACGACGACCTGAAGATCAGAGCGAGAGGCTCTGCAATTGCCTCTCTTGCCTCCCAGAGAATCCTAGGGTAAATCCTGTCCGGCCCAGGGGACTTATCTAACTTCAAACCCTCAAGAATATCTAGCACATCCTCCCTATCTACTTCAATACTTTCTAGTTTGCAACCCTGTACCTCAGTGTTCTCCACAACTACATTTACATCTCCCTGCGTGAATACCGAAGAGAAATATTTATTCAGTGCCTCTCCAATCTCTTCAGGCTCCACGCACAACTTCCCACTGCTGTCTATGACTGGCCCTAATCTTGCCCTAACCAATCTTCTATTCTTAACATATCTAAAGAAAGCTTTAGGATTCTCCTTAATCCTATCAGCCAAAGTCTTCTCGTGTCCCCTCTTAGCTCTCCTCAATTCTCTCTTTAGCTCCCTCCGGGCTAATCTATAGCTATCCATTGCACTAACCGAGCCTTCAAGCCTCATCCTGACATAAGCCTCCTTTTTCCTTTTAACCAGCAAATCAACTTTTTTCATACACCAAGGTTCTCTTACTCGACCATTTCCTCCTTGCCTGACAGGGACATACTTATCAAGGACTCGCAGCAGCTGCTCCTTGAATAAGCTCCACATTCCAGATGTTCCCAGTCCCTGTAGTTTCCTAGTCCAATCTATGCACCCTAATTCTCTCCTGATGGCCTCATAATTACCCTTCCCCCAGCTATAACTACTGCCCCCAGCTTCATGCCTATCCCTATCCATCACTAAGGTGAACGTAACCGAATTGTGGTCACTATCACCAAAATGTTCACCAACTTCCAAGCCTAACACCTGGTCTGGCTCATTGCCCAGCACCAAATCCAATGTAGCCTCACCTCTAATTGGCCTATCTACATACTGAGTCAAAAAACCTTCCTGCACACTTTGCACAAAAGCTGACCCCTCTAACGAGCTAGAGCTATAGCCATTCCAATCAATATTAGTAAAGTTAAAGTCCCCCATAACAATTACCCTATTACTTTCACTCCTGTCCAGGATCGACTTTGCAATCCTTTCCTCTAAAGGAAAGTAGTAGAGACAGTACAATTTTGTCTTTTAAAAAGCATTTAGACAGTTACCATGAGTAAGATGGGTATAAAGAGATAAGGGCCAAATGCGGGCAATTGACATTAGCATAGGAGTTTAAAAAAAAAGGTGGCATGGACAATTTGGGCCGAAGGCTCTGTTTCCATACTGTAAACCTCTATGACTCTATCACAGAATTGATTCTTACAAAATAATCTGAAGAATGTGGTAGTCTCACCCACTGGAAACAAATACCACAAAATCAAATCCACATTAGCCACAGTTTCCTGCCCATTAAAATCATGAAGCATGCCCACAACTTCGTCATATGCATTCTTGGTAAGTGAATACACTGGAATTGCAAATCGCTATTGTTAGCACTTTGGAGTACACCTTATGCAACATTGGTGATTGCTTTGCTTGTGACAATCTGAAATGCAATGCCCTCTCTCTGAAATTTTTGGAGCATTTGCAATACCAACACACCTTTCTTTTCATTTCAAGTGCAAAAGAAAATCTTAGGTTGCAGGAAGTTACAGACAAGCCTCACAGACCACAAATTATTACCCAGATGACCACCTCCCTGTCTGATACTTCAATCTTAACTAGTAAAATTCAAAGGCCTGACCAGTACTTAGTGACAAATTTCCCTGTGAAACTCTTCATTTCCACATTCCTCAAGCCTATCACCCTGTTTATTTGAATACTCCACTTCACCTTGACTTTGTGGCTCGATCTGTAAAAAACAAAAAGGTTTTAGATTTCTCCCCTAAACAGATGTGAAGTCAGTGGAGCAATCCCTCGATCACTACAGCTGGATTTTCCATTCTTGCTGGCTGTGGCGGGGGAGTGGGGGAACGGCCTGAGAATTCTGACACTTGGCTTTTTGTTGAGTAGTGACCATTAATTCCTTCAGATGCACGTTTTGCCCATTTGTGCCCAACAATTGCGAAAGGGCCCTTTAATGGGCTTTATTAACATATTTAGCTAACTTCCCACCGGACACAGAGATATGATAAAGGTTACACTTACTAATTTATATGTCAAACTAAAAATTGCATCAGATGGGGCACCAAAATTGTGACTATAATGTAGTGAAAACAGTGTACAGTTACAACATCACATAGACATAGAGATTCAGAGAACACTGAGAAGGTTATGTGATATCACACACAATTCTGAAGGAGAGAATTAATCTCCATTTGGATCTGCAAAGTTTGTTGGGATAGTCAGCATAGCTTTGTCAGAGGTAGATTACACCTAAAGAATTTAATTGAATTTTTCAAGGAAATGACTGGTAGTGCAGTTAATGTAGTTTGGCAAGTTCCAGACTGCTAAAGAAGGCACATGGGACTCAGGATAACTTGACAAGTTGGATTCAAAACTGCCTTAGTGGTAGGAAACTGAGAATACTGGTAGAAGATCATTTGTATGATTGAATGCCACTGTCCACATAGATCAGTGCTAGATCCCTTCATATATGTAAACAATATAGATGAGAAAGTGGGGCAAGGGGAGATAAGAAGTAAGTTTGCGAATGACATAAAAATTGACTAGGTCATTAGTAGTGGAGAGGAAGACCCTAGGTTGCAGCAAGATACAGACAGGTTAGTTATTTGGAATGATCAGGGACAAACGGAATTTAACCATGAAATGTGTGAGGTGAGTAACAAGACAATGAATGGCCGAGCATGAGGAAATTCAAAGGAACAGATATTTTAGTCCATGAAAGCAGCAGGATAGGTTAATAGAGTGGTTATGAAGGCATATAGGACATGTGCCTTTATAAGTCATCATATAGATTATAAGAGCAGGAAAGTTATTTTGGAGCTGTATAAAACTTTGCTTAGGATACAGCTGAATACTGTGTGTAGTTCTGGTCACCTACCTACAAGAAGGATGTGATCGGACTGGACAGGGTGCAGAGGAGGCTCATAAAATCTTTACAGTGCAGAAGCTGGCCATCCGGCCCATCGATCTCTGACAGAGCAGTCCACCAAAGTTCTTTCTTCATAACCTCACGTTTTTATCCTCTTAAAATATTTGTTTACTTATTTGTGTCACAAGTAGGCTTACATTAACACTGCAATGAAGTTACTGTGAAAATCCCCTGGTCACCACAGCACCCGTTCGGGTACACTGAGAGAGAATTTAGCACCTAACCAGCACGTCTTGTGGACTGTAGGATAAAATTGCAGCATCCAGAGGAGACCCAGGCAGACTCAGGGAGAACATGCAAATTGCACGCACACAGTGACCCAAGCCAGGAATCGGGGTCCCTAACATTGTGAGGCAGCAATAATCACTTAACCTACACGTCTTGAGACACTAAGGGGCAATTAAACATGGCTAACTTGCACATCTTTGGAAAATGGGAGGAGGGAGGAAGCAGGAGCATCCAAAGCAGGCAGAGCGAGAATGTACAAACTCCACAGAGTCTCTAAGCCAAGGCCGGAATTGAATCCAGCTAAACACTGTGCCACCGTGCCATCTCAGGTGATTCACCAGGATGTTGCCTAGGCTGGAGCATTGAAGAAAGGTTGGATAGGGTTGGGTTTTTTCTTCAGAGCAGACAATACTGAAAGGGGGACCTGATTGAGGTGTGTAAGATTATGAGGAGCTTGGAAAGGGTGGATAGGAAGCAGCTGGTTCCTATCCATCCTTCATTGAAGGATCAATAATGATGGAGCATAATTTTAAGGTGAGGAACAGGAGTTTTAGAGGTGATTTGAAGAAAGATTTTTTTTCACCCAGAGGATTGTGAGAGTCTGGAGTGCACTGTTTGAGAAAATAGTAAAGGTGATTTCATAGTAACTTCATAGCACTGTTAATATAAGCCTACTGATGACAGTAAAAAACAAACTTAAACTTAGGCATGTGGACAAGCATTGAACTATAACATTCAAAGCAACGGGCCAAGTGTTGGAAAGTGGGATTACTGTATTTTTGTCGGTGCAGACTTGATGGGCTTTTATACTGTATGACACCCAAGAAAATTTAATGAACATAATGATCATTCTCTAATATTAACAATAGAAACACCCAGGTTATCTTGGTAATCTAGACGCTTTTTGTAATGTGCTTCTGAGTGCTCCAACCATGGGTGGCCCAGTTATTTGCAGCTTAGATGGAGTCAGATATATAATGCCACAAAGCCTGAGATGAGCTTTGGGTTATGCTCTGGGTGTCCAAGGCCTAGAGAGCTCCAACATGCTGAGAGGCTATTGTACAAGTTCCACTGAAGGTGGTCAGTCACTAGCAGAGGAACTGAGGAGCACTGAATCACCAGAGCACTTTGCAAGAAGCCTCCAGATGTATAAAGCTACAAAATATTCTCCCACTTAGTGTTAATGGCGTGTGCCTGTCTACCAATGTTGGAGGGGCATCTAGAGAGGACTTCAGACTCCCAGTTGCTACTCCTGTCTCTAGCTTAGAGCTCATGGCCACAGCAATAATATACATGTCTACATGCATAAACAGCAGCATCGGGGTTGTCTGTCAGCCCTGACTCTCCATGGCAGTCACCAACATCTCCCTGGAAGCCATGCACTCACACACCCAAGATCTGGCAGAATTCATAGACTGCATGGACATCTCCATCTCCATTAGTTAGCTAATTGGATTAGGAATTGGCTAGCAGATAGAAGACAGAGGGTGGTGGTTGATGGGAGATATTCATCGTGGAGTTCAGTTACAAGTGGTGTACCTCAGGGGTCTATTTTGGGGCTCCTGCTGTTTGTAATTTTTATAAACGATCTGGATGAGGGTATTGAAGGATGGATTAGTAAATTTGCGGATGACACCAAAGTCGGTGGAGTGGTAGATAGTGAAGAGGGGTGTTATAGTTTGCAGAGAGACTTGGACAAGTTGCAGAGCTGGACCGAGAGGTGGCAAATGGAGTTTAATGTGAAAAAGTGTGAGG